>JAWWLV010000061.1:4383788-4408293 GCA_035041135.1 Platyrinchus mystaceus | reverse complement strand
TTTCTCTCTAGGAATCTGCAATATTGATTATTTGTAGGCTGCAAGGTGGAAGTGGCTCCTTCAGAGAGGTGAATTGCCTTTTTCTGACCCAAATATTTATAGGTGTCATTTGTTGGCTTTGTGTATCTGTTTGTTTGTTATTTTGCTTTAAGGCTGTATTTTTGGAACATGGTGCAATCCTCCCTGGCTGTTGGAAGTCAGATCCAATCTGAGCTGTGCAAACCTTTTTTTCTGTGACCTTGGCCAAGCTTTGTCCTTGTGTTCTCTATTTCTGATAAAAGTTGGTATTTGCATTCACGGATTTAAGAAATGTTCCCCACATCCCCTGTGCTCCGAGCGCCAGCCCTGATAGGAGCCCTTTCTATCAACGATGTTGGCTTTGTGATACTGTTTGTTTTTGTGGTGTAATTGAACAAACTTTCCTTCTCCGTGGCACTTCTCACATTTCAGCTGTTCCTTTGTCCTCTGATTTGGCCGGTACTTTCGCACCTCAAAGGAGGATTGTTTGTCCTCCATCAGGTGTCCTCAAACACTGTCCCCCACCCACCCTGACACTCTCTCTTTGGACCCTGCTTGTACTTGCAGATACATCGTGAAGTTTTCCACTTCCCAATGTGTTTAAAGACAGTTCAGGGACCTGTTTTTGGTCACTCAGTACCTTCAGCATTTCTCTTGGGACCAACATACAGGAATCCATCCCTCCATGTGCTGAGCAGAACTCATCGAGTAAATCCTGTGTGGGAGTTTCTGAGCCCCTCCCTTCGAGTGTAAGGTTGGAAAAGCCTTGAAGAGATGTTCTGGGCAGCTCTACCTGATGGCAGATTGCTGGGAAATTGGAACTTGGGATATGTTTCCACCCTCTGTTCATGAAATTGGGCAGACAGGCAATTGGCAGCAAGGGGTAAAAAAGGAAAGAGGAGGAGTTTTTTGTCACCCTGTAAGTTATTGGCGTTTGCCTCTGTGTGCTGTTTCTTGCAGTAGTGATAAATCTAACAAATTTGGGGATTGTAGTACCATGAGAAGTGTTCCTTCTGCACTTTGACATTATTGTTTTGGTCAGTATTTCTCTGAAACTTGTAGTTTTGACTTGCATTGACTCGTGGGTTGAATGTTGTTGTAAAACTTGCACATATAACTCCTCATTTCTGGCCAGTTGAGGCATTACTGTTATACCTGAATTAACTCTTCCATTAGTATTTTTGCTTCAGGAATTATATCTGTTCTTCACACCCAATCTCTTCTCTATTCATACTTCTCAGTTGATCTCCTGCAGTTTATACTCTTGATAATCCCACTTTGGGGGGTGCAAACCCCACTCCCCAAATCCTGAAAGCCTGGACCTCTCCTGTTTGTTTTCAGTAATCACCAGTCCTGCAGTTTTAACGGTGTTTCTGCCTTTGCACAAAAAGGTCTTGCCTTTTATCACAGTAATTTTATTGTTAGGCTTTGACTAAACTAAGAGTGCCACTGGAAGTGGAATGGCTGCAAAGTGAACATTCCTTAGCACCGTCTCGGTTTTGCTGGAAGCTGCTGGTTTTGTTGTTCTGTAGGACGTGCTTCACAATTAAGGTCTGTTTGCTTCTGATTTCTGTATTCTAGAAAAAAATCAAACAACGTTTTGGGGGTTGGAAAATGTGCTACCAAGGGCTTTGGTTTGAAAATGGGTTTCTCCCTTCTCTCCAAGCATTAGCACTGCAGAAATAGCTTCCTCTTTTCAAACTCCAGTAAGGGCAGATTTGTGAAAATGAAAATGAAACAAAGCAGTTAATTGTACCTCTAAGTCCTCAGGAAACACAGAGGAAACTTCCAAACCTCATGTTTGGAGGCAGGGCCAGCTCTGTTTTCATGTGAACTGCTCTCTCCAGCCCTGGCTCTGATGAACAGCATCGAACTCCAGGAGGTACAAGAAGAACGTTATTTGCTGAAACTTTCAGGTTCACTCGTTATTTCCCCTGAAACATCAATGGGGATGCAGAATGCTGTGTCTTATTTGCCATATCTTGAAAAAAAAAGATGTGTAATTATTTTTATTATGGAAGTTTTTCCTTTTGGCCAGACAGGAGGGCCTGGGTTATGACGGGGAGAACATGTGCCCTGCTTTATCTGCAGCACAGCTTCACTATCTTGTTTCTTGATTTGCCTTGTGGAATATGCTTTTAAAAATATTCTTTAAATTAAACCACACCTCTCATTGAAGGGCTTTTTGGACATGGGATGGCAGTGAGTGATTCATGCTCGTGTCACAAAACTAAATCAGAGTGTCGCTGTCCCGGCCCCTCCCAGGGGTGATTCAGCAGGACACTGGGCTGGGTGTTTTCCCTCTGGGTCTCACTCCCTGACACTGCTGAGCGTGTTTCTCTCTCGTTTTATTCCTCCAAAGACACCACCCAAAACAAAAGCCTCGTGATTCTTCAGTGTGATGTGACTGCATTTCTCCTGATGCCATTGCTCCCCTTCCTGCTGACACAGAACACACCACTCAGAGCACCCCAAATAAACCACCCTGTGTTTGTGCTTTATGGCCTCTGAGACCTAAAAAAAAATAAGATAAAATGATTACATAATGATTTTGATGACTTTGAATGAATAATGATATTTATCATAGTGCTGCTTATTTTGCTAATTGAGAGAAGAGTGGGAACCTCATCCTGGAGGGAAATTTAGCAACTGAATTGTAGGGAATTTGGAAGAAATGATGATTTTAGCTCAGTTTGCTTCACAGGGTAAATACCATTGATAAATAATTATTAGTTCTTCTGTTTTAATTTATATTTTAAGAGGGATTATGTGCTGAAGCACAAAGACTTCCCTGGCACTGAAGTGTTGGAGCCAGGCTGCTCCTCTACACAGGAAAAATAAGTGCTTTCATTTCATCCTTGAGGGTGAAGATAGAAACTGTCCCATGGAAGACAAGTAACGGTGGAAAAAATAGGAGCCGACAGCTCCGGTTGGAGCAGAATTCTGGCTCCACATCTGGGCCAGTGGAAAACTGCTGGGTTTGAACATGCTTTATAGTGTCAGTGATTCACAGCAGTTCAACCTCCCTGTTCCCACAAAATAGGAGGTTTAAATTTTAGCATGAGGGTCTTTTTTATTTTGTTTGCTTTTAGAAATGCTCACAAGTGCCAAGGGAAATTTACTCTGCATGTCTGGCCTTAAATGCTAAAGGGAGAATTATATTGTATTTCCTTGAGTCTTAAAAATACTAAAGCATCTTAAAACCTAAAATATATATTTAAAAATATATATTTTTAAGGTACTAAAGTATCTGGAAAATATTAAAATAGGAAGGAGCCTCTGAGATTCTTCTAAGTGTGGGGGTTTTGCTTCCCAGCTAAAAGAATGTACAGAAATTCCCTCATTTCCCCTTGAAAGCTGATACAGTTAAAGCAGCGTGTTCTTGTTTGTCCCGTTTCTTAACTAAAGATGCTAAAAAAGGTGTGAGTGGTTTAAATGAGCAAAGAGCTCCCCAGGTCTCCTTGCACTCATCCCTGTCCAACGTGCTTTCAGCTCGTGGGCTGGAAGGATGTGATGACATTTCCCCTCGTGCCTGCCCTGATTCATTCATCCTCTCTGGCCTCTGCCTTTCCCTTTGGCTGCAGAATGATGGGACTGGAACAGCTTCTCCTGCTCAGGGAGAAGGAGCTCAGGACTTGGGGTTTGCAAACCCACATGTAGGGGATGGGCAGGCTTGGAGGTGCTGAGGAAGGGTGGGAGTGTTGCTTACCCAGCAGGTACTTCCCAGGCAAAGTTATTTCACACTTTCTCTTTTTTATTATTATTTTTTTCTGGTATTATTCTGAAAAAGAAAGAATCTGTGGTTTCACAAGGCAAACAGAAGGTAGGAGCACCCTGGGACTGCCCTCAGCCACAAGGAGCTGCCAAGAGCAGCCCCAGTTAGAATTTGTATTCATGTGTATATAAGACTGCAGAGAAACTTTTGCTTTAGACCAAAACTCAGCACTTATGTGAAAAAAAAAAAATTGATCTCAAGGAGGAGAAATAACTTCCTGACCTGTAAATTCCCTGAGCACTGTGGGGCCAGTGGAGCTGCTCAGCTCTATATGTGCTGTAGACTGTCCCCTTTGCAGGGAGCAGCTGGGGGAGGACACCAACACTTTAATTTTCCCTGCAGTGCCTGCCCTTGGTTCTGGTGTCAGGGCACTCACGGGGAAGGGGCAGAGGCAGCTTCCAGGTCCTGTTAATTGTTGGGCTGTTTCCTGTGCCTGACATTACAAACATGCCCGTGGCACATGGACTGCCTTTGGATTCAGGAGGAGAAGCTGATCATCCCACAGGCAAAACCCCACTCCCCATGGCTGCATCCTTTGGGGGTTCATGTCTGAATTTCGACCCGGGATAGAAATGAGAACTGCACCTTTATGACATCCAAGTGAAACGCCTGAAATTTGTCCTGTTTTTTGACGTTTCACCAGATGCTCCAATGTCAGGGTTAAGAGAGTGAGTCTTTTTTAGGCCCAGGAATGCCAAGATATCTTGCTCTATCTTAGGCACTTGGCTAAAACATGGGTATATAAGGAATTAAGGGAAAAAAGAAGAGACAGGGGAAGGGAATGACTAAGAATACCTCCTGATATTTCTCCTTTTTTTCCATAAGGGGTAATAACTCATGAGCAATCCGGCAGAGGGCACTTTCTTTAAATAGAACATTCTGATTCACAAGCAGAAAAAGGAAATAAATATTTTCTTTTCGTCTTTGAGAGACATCTATGAATACCAGCTCCTGAAGTGGGATTTTATCATCCACACTTTTAAAAAAAAAAAAAAAGAGAGAGAAAAGGAAAATCCCATGAAAAGCTCAGTGGTGAGCACAGGGTTTGAAAAATAGCTCTTTTCATTGTCAAAAGCCTTGCAGAATGCAGGGCACTGCTTCTCCCTCTGGAATGTTAACCTACAGAGAAATCCAACCTTGATTTTGTCCCTTCCCAGAAAAGCCTGGCTGATGGAGCACTGGAGCACAGTGGGCTTTTGTAAAGGAAATAATCAATAAGTGAAACCATAAATATACAGGAGCTTTGAAAGGGCATCGCTCTGTGAACTCTCAGTTGCAGTTTCAGGAGGTGGGAGCAATGTAAAATAACTCACTTGGTGGTTTCCAGGCTGCTTGTGTGGGGTGGTCAGGGATGTGTTGGCTGTTGGGGGATTCAGCCCAGTTACCTTCCAGGGTCCTCTTTTGTTGTAGCTGAACCCCTGAGTTCCTGTGACCCTGTGTTAAGGAGTTAGAGAAAGTCATTACTCAGCTTTGAGTTAAGGCTTAAATAGCATCATAGAATCATGGAATGGTCTGGGTTGGAAGGGACCTTAAAGACCCTCTGGTTCCACTGGCCCAGGTTGCTCCAAACCTTGTCCAACCTGGCCTTGGACACTTCCAGGGATGGGGCAGCCACAGCTTCTCTGGGCAACCTGTGCCAGGACCTCCCCACCCTCACAGGGAAGAATTTCTTCCTAATATCCAATCTAAACCCACACTCTGTCAGTTTGAAGCCATTCCCCCTTGTCAGGTTCTTGTAAATAGTCTTTCTCCACCTTTCCTTGTTGGCTTCCTGCAGGCTGCAGTTAGGTCATCCTGGAGCCTTCTGTTTTCCAGGCTGAACAATCCCAATTCTCTCAGCTTTTTCCTCCCAGCAGAGCTGCTCCATCCCTCTGATCATCTTGGGGCTGACTCATTCCAGCAGCTCCATGTCCTTCCTGTGCTGGGACCCCAGAGCTGGAGGCAGCTCTGCAGGGGGGTCTCAGGCCCAGGTCTGAGTGGAGCTGGTTTGTGTAAGGGGGTTCCAGACAGGTAACAGTGGCTGTGACCATGGAATGTGTCTGCACTGATGGGAGACGTGCACATTCCAGTGGGATGTGTAAATAAAGGAGAGGCATCCCTCAGGAATGGATCTGTGGGCACGTGAGAAGCACGGACCGGAGAGCAGTTCGTCAGGACTTGCCATCGTTTGTTCTCTTTGCCCCAGAGAGGCACAAAATGTACTTAAAGTGCTTTCCCCTGAAGAGTGCTCTCAGCCAGCCCCTGCTCGTGCACGCTCCTTGGTGGGGCTCGTTTTGGCTGCCCTTGGCACCCCGTTGCTGCGGGAGGAAATCCCGGTGTGTGCTCCAGCGATGCCCCGGATCGTGGGTGGGGAGCGGGCAGGAGCCCTGATCCTTCAGAACCACCTCGGTGTGTTCCACAACCTGGCTGGGGCAGAGGCTGCAGGTTCAGCCCTCTCCAGGCCGTTTGCTCAGCACACACAAGTGGGTCTCTCCTCCCTTTGGATCTGATTCCCCAGCTCTGTATTCCTTCGCTTGTGGATAACAACGCCGGGCCAAGTCATTGCTTTAATTGTGCATCTTATTGTGTCATCCCTGTTCAGTCGTGTTCAAAAATACCTACATTTCACCCTTGTGCCCCACCTCCCTTTTCCCATTTAGATCTCCCTGAAGCCCATTCTCCCTTATCAGCACAGTAATTTCGTGAGCAGAGCTTGGATTTCTGCCGTTTAGGCCCCAGCCATTGTCTGTCGCAGCTGCAGTCAAGATAAACCCTCACCCAGAACAAAGTTGGAATGACCTTTTACAAGCAGAATCTGCCTTGTTTCCCTCCAGACTAATTTATCAGCCTTCATTTCAGCCTAGTCTCTCAGCAGAGGCCTGAAAGAACATTACAGAGAGCATGAATGAACAGGGGGATTAAGATGCTTGGCTAGTCCCTCTTTTTCATCAGACACCTTCTGGATTTGCTGGGCTGTAAGCTGTAAATGACCGTAAGTGGTGAACTGCCTTCAACTTGGAGGAAGGGGAAGGGAAGGGGCGGGGGAAGCACCACAGCCAAATGTTTGGGAAAGGAGAGGGATGTGGGGAGCTGGATAAAGCTCCTGTCTCGAAGGCAGAGCGTGGCAGGTCTGAGCCGTGACCGTGTCCCTGGTGCTGCTGCTCCTCACCAGGGGCTCCGTGTCGGGGGCTCAGCCTGTCCCTGAGGGGGGGGACAGGCTGCACACACAGGCTCAGCTCCTTCAGAACTCTCAGCCAGGGGTTCTGGCAAATTTAAATCCGATTTATTGATCGAAAGCAAAATTTTACAAGAACTGGATCACATTATCTGTGTGCTGAAAGTACATTGGTGCAGCAGAGATGCAAGAGTTTTATTGGGAGCAGGATTTTAAGGCTGCAAGAGGTGAAGTTTATTTTTTAAAGTGAACTTGGCAAGTGTCAAAGAGCCCGATAGAACATCCAAGATCCACTTGCAGCTGACAACAGCCACAGTGCAAAGGACTTGCTGTGAGGAGGGGAATAAATATTGGTCTCTTGAAGGAAGGGGAGAGTTGTCGACTACAGTCAGGGTGAATTTCCTGTCTGTGGAGATGAAGATGCAAAGGATGGAGCTGCAGGTGTGGGGAGCAGTCAGGGAGCAGCAGGTGAAAATGTGCTGATGAACCAGCTTGTGAAACTCATATTTCAGTGTCAAGTGATGGTGAACATCAACCACAAAGTTGTTTAGAAACAAAAAGACCACTGTTTTGGAATTATTTGAAGGTTATGAGGAGTTTAGTCCTGTCACTGGACAAGCCCGGCATTTTGTCTACAGGATTTTCACACCTTCCTGTGACTGCACACACCAATAAATCCTGCTGCAATAATTGGTATTTTCACTTATGAGCATTAAAAACCCTTGTAATGCAGTGGCTTGTGATTAGCACAAAAGCATCCAGACCTTGTAAGACTTGTGATTTAATTTAGACATTTGGGTGAAAGTTCAGGCTGTGATTCCTTTCTCTCCCCTGTGTTCTAACCCACAGTGACAACAAATGACACCACGGGAGGAGCTGTGGGGTCAAGGGACTGAAATAGGGAACACACCAAGGAGTGTCCCTGGAAAAGCTGGGGAGTCTCTTCTGACTGAGGGAAGATGTGCAGCTTCCACTGCTCCCTGGCAGCCCTGCACTGGTGTTCGTGGTGCCAGTGCTGCTGTTGCAAATCACATTTTCAACTCTTTATTATTTTGATGGATTTTAGGTCCAAGCCAACGCTCGCAGTGTAAATTCTCATCTCGCCTGTGGTTTGCTACCAGAGTTGGTAGTTGCTGCTGGAAATATCAGATTTAGGAATTTGAGCCAAAGTCACCTCATTTTGCAAGGGGCGTGTGTGTGTGATATATATCAGTGTAAATTTACTGCTCACTATAAACTGTGATTGGCAAGAGTGGGGATAGAGCGAATTCAGAATGGGAATGATAAAATACTGATACTGTATCCTTTAATTTATTACCTGTATTATCCACACTCTGTGTTTTCCACTCCGTTCTCTCTCCTTCACGAGTTGTGTTTTCACTAGACTGGCATTTTCCTCCTCTGATGAATTAACTGTCAATTGAAGTTAGTGAGATAAATCAAAACAAATGGACACACTGCTCCATATTGACTTTCTCACTGCCTGATGCTGAAAACCACTTTCTGAGCCCTGTGCTGTTATTGTGCTCACTTGCTTCTAAGCAAATGTACAAGGGAGAAGGAACTGGGGGAGGGAGGTGTTTAATAGCCATCAACTGCATTTTCCCTGTCTTTGTTTCAGCTGGGATCTTGTCAGCGATGAGATCTGGGCCATTTACCTGGAAAGAAGGCGCTTGGTGTTGTGGCAGAGAGGGGAATGTTAAGTGGCTCTCGGGAAGCAGGCATGGAAATTCAGGTCTTCTAAAATGGGATCTTAGGCTGCACTAGAAAGGAGGGTTTGGGATAACCATGACAGTTAAAGTGAAAAGGAGGACAGGGGCTACGTGCAGACCCTCACCATAACAGGAGAGACAGGTCTCTAGTCTGAATCCAGGGAGGTTTATCAGCATTTGCTGTGGGAATTCTCTGTGGATAATTCCAGAGTCATTGCATAGGGGAATTCAAGGTGTTGAAGTCTTGGCTTCATCCCAAGACAGCAGAGCTGTTTCTAGCTGGTTTATTCTAATTGTGCAAGTAGATGAGTGGTGGTCAGCACCCAATAACTGGGATCATCTCTGCCCCTGATAAGACAAAAGTAAAGCAATATATATATATTTATACATATAAACTGATCAGTGAAATAGGTCTGTAACACAGACATGCTCAAGGCTCTTCTCTTGCAGCCATGGTAAAACTTTCCCAGTGAAGAACCTGTGGCTGCACAGGTACAGACATCCCTTCTGTCGCCATCTCAGTTATAATTGTGTAA
The DNA here is from genome assembly GCA_035041135.1 of Platyrinchus mystaceus. Classification (NCBI taxonomy): domain Eukaryota; kingdom Metazoa; phylum Chordata; class Aves; order Passeriformes; family Tyrannidae; genus Platyrinchus; species Platyrinchus mystaceus. Next base: position 4,399,098 of record JAWWLV010000061.1, on the reverse strand, counting down.
TAGAAACGTGATTGATTATTTTTAAATAACGAGAATAGCAAATCCATCTCGTTGTCTGAGGCCGCGGGGCTGTGGATCAAATACCGGCCACACCTCTGGCTGACCTCGGTTCCAGTGCTCAGAACAAGCATCTGCCTGTCACACAGCAAGTGTGGAAATGCCTTGGTTATTTGTTTACTTGTATCTTAAACATCTGTGCCTTAACTTGGCTTTGAAATGCTCTGGAGATCGAGCAGGTTATTCTTTCAGGGCTGTCACCCGACCGTGTGTTGTGTCTTCCTGAGGAACCAGCACCACATTTAGCAAATAAATTTAACACCTTCTCACCTGGAAGAGATCTCCTGCACTTTAATTCAAGAAGTAAAAGGTTAAAAAAATGTATGTGCAGAGAAATGGATGGTGGAAAGGGGTAAAGCCTCTCAGCAGTAGGTTAATTGGAGAGTGGAATACCAGTGTAGATGGGAGCACATAGTTTCCTTGGACAATGTGCTAAAGAACTGGGAGCTGGGAAGGACCAGCTGGGATTGTTAGTGAATTAGCTGAAGTCAGAAACTGCTGAATGGAGCAAAGAAGTAAAGGGGAAATGAAGGTTAGGGTATAATTCAGTCTAAATTAGGTGGGCCATTCACAATGCATAAAAGGGCTCTGAGCTTCCTTTCTCGGGGAAAATGGGGAGGAAAGCTCACTTTTATTTGGATGCGTGTTGAGTGGTTGATTTTAAGAATGTGCATACCTAGAGCCTACTTTTTGGAAGTGCATTATCCCACATGAGTTTGGAGGAAGCATTGAAAATGCCATGAGCCTGAAAGACAACAGATTTAGCAAGAAAGACTCAGAACTGTTGTGCTGCAGGAGAATGTAATTTAATCCCTGATGGGCTGAAACAAACCCTCTTCATTTATTTTATCTTTTCTTGCTTGTTATTAACCACGAAAACTCTGTACCTGATCACCTTGGAGTGCTGGGTGCTTGAAATCCTGCCTGGCTTTGGCCCATCCCCACGTGTTTTTGTGAGGAGATTTATTACAGCTCTTGGGTACTTTTAATGATATCTAAGTTTTATTTCTAAATGGTTCTACCATTGAAAGGGATGTGGCAGCCAGCACATGTTCTTGGAGACTGTGCTTGTTCTACATTAACTTAGGAAACAATCGGGAATCGCAGGAATTTAAAATCCTAAGAGTTAAATTAAAATGGTGCCTCAGTGGAGCACTGAACCCCCAGTGATGTCTGTCTGTGGTGCAGTGCTTTGGAATCTGGTGGGAAGGGTTGTGCTGCATCCCTTTGGCTGCTGTGGCTTTGAGTTTCTCTGCAGGTCTTCAAACTCATTTGCCCTCATTTTGCTCCCAGTTTCATGAACCAACCTGCACAGACCTTGTGCTGTGTCGTGAGTAGGATAAAGCCCAGCTGACTGCTGGTATTCTGGTTTTATCAGACATGAAATGCTTAATAAGGAATATATTGCACAGCTGATTTTATCAGTGGGCAACCCCAGAAGGGCTGTGGCTGGAGGTGGAACCTTTCCCCCCTCGTGCTGTACCTGACACAGCCTGGGCTCGTTTCTGTGTTCACTCTAAAGGCTTATGTCAAGCCCAGTCAATTTAAATGAGATTCAGAACTGGAGCAGCAATAAGTGTTCAATCAAAGTATTTGATAAATCACTTAAACAATCTTGCAGATTGCAAATTCTGTAAATGCAAGTTCTGCACTTATTCAAAACTAGTGAATGTGACAGGGCTAAGAGACAGCAAAGTCAAAACAGCAGGAAGAAAAACCCAGATTCTTTGATGAGATTAAAATACCAGCAATTTCAGTGGCAGGCAGGTAGGACTGAGCTGCTCGTGGGGTTTTTGAGCCAATGCTTGAGCTTTTCCAAGGAGAATATACAGATGGGATAAAGAAGAGAAGGCTGATTTGATGATTGCAGCATAATTTTACCTTTACTTCAGGGTATGTGTGTTTTCCTTAATATCTTGAATGGCATAATTTAGCTGGTCAGGAAAGTTTTCTCTCTTATTAAATGGAATGATAAGTGACTGTAAAAGTAGGAGAAGGGAAATCTCAACAAAGCCCAGATTGCTTTGAATGCTCAACAATTTTTCTTTGGTTACTCAGATTGAAGCATGAGCTTCCTCAGGGGGAATTTATTCTGGTGAGTGTCTCCACATAAAAGGTGAAAACAAAGTGTTGAAACAAACCCTTTCACTTGACTTTACCCTGGTTTGTTGCCCACTGCAGCCACAAGTATTTAAATACCAAACAGGTATTTAATGATTTTTTTTTGGCTACAGTTTTTATTATATCAAAGAAAGATGGAAGAAATTAAAGCTATATTTCTAGTAGCTTTCAGAATGAAACTATGTTTTGTCCTTTGACCTTTTTCCTTCTTAATGAAGTTCAGGAGATTGTGATGGGAGAGGAATAGCTCATTGTCAGTACCAACATGAAGCAAGATTTGAAATAACAGTTTTCATGGTCACTGGAGGCACGATGGAAAATTGCACCCTTTTTGTCTGTAGCCAGTGTTGATGTTCAGCATTTTAGTTTAAAAGAGGAGATGGGTTTGTGTGTGGTTAGTTCAATATCCTCTTACCATCTTTGTCCTCACTCACAGTATCAGGGGTGTTTTAATCAGGGTCCTGGTGCCAAACTTCTGTGGTTTTGTGGTGTATTTTGCTCACTCCCACCATTCCTGTATCCCTGCTCTCAGAAACCAGCAGCTGGATCACTCTGTGTTGAGATGACAGCAGGGACCAGTTGACCTGAAGTTTGGGCTGCTCTCCTCCCAGGCATTTGTTCCCTAGGGGAAGAGTGAGTGACTGATCTCTCTGTCTCCTCTTCCCAGCTTTTTTACTGTGGATGTGAAATGGGTTCAGTTGGTGCTGAAAACATGAAATCTGAAATCTCGGACATCTATTTTCAGGCAGCACGTTCAGGCCTCGTTCAGGAAAGTTTTTAAGGACTTTGGGAATGTTGAAGGAAAATACTGAACTAATCACAGTTACGTGGGATAACATGTTGTCCAGCTGTGGAGTTGGACTGATTTGCATTATTCTAGACTTAAATACATATATATATGTTTAAACATACACACAGACTTAAACTTCCAACCCAAAAAGCCTGAACAGTTCCCAGAGGCGTTTTGCATCACTTCTGCATGGCCTCCTGGGCTCTGAGAATGTTTCAGGCAATTCTTTTAGTTAAGCAGGTTTTTCAGAAGTTACTCAAATACAAATTATTTTAATAAATTAGGAAAGATTTATATTCTATACTAGTAGCTACTGAAACGCTCTATTCTGTTTTTGAAGAATTTGGAACTGCACTGAAATCTTCACACATGGGGAATTGTTAAAAATTCCCCCCTTCACTTGAAGCTAGCTTTTTGCTCTGTAAAAATGGCAATTTTTTAAACTTGCAAGCAGTGCTCCTTTCTCCTATGAAATATTTGTGCTTAACGCTTTAAGCACACATATTAAATTAGTGGGAATCAGCAGCTGTAAGGATTCATCTGAAACCAGGCGGTGTGTGCAAGGTGGAGTTGTTTTAAACCCTTGGTTTTCCTGCCTGGTGCCAGTGCTTTATTCTGTGCTCTGCCCAGGGCTGCGTGTCACAGATTTGGAGGGGCTGAGCCCTGTGTGTGCGTGCAAAGCGTGTGTGTGCATGTGGCTGTTGTTTCTTTCTTCTTGAAATGCTTCACCACAGTAGGCGAAATGGATGAAACACAGAAAAAGAGAGACAATAAATAGTTTCCTAACCTGGCTTGGATAATGGAGAAAGTTCGTTAGATTTATTAATCCTCATTTTCCTTTGGACTGTCAGGCTTAGAGTGACAGTAAAAAAGCTTGTGACGACTTTGGCTAATTTGCACTCCATTCACTTTCTGCTGAAAACCCATCAGGATGACTGAAGAACTGCTCTGCAATTGACCTTATTCAATGGCAGAGTGATATACTGGGAAACAGGCCAGTTTGCACAATGCCCAAAAGAGCAAATTGGACGGAATCTTTGTTCCTCTCTTTTTTCCCCTTTCCTTTTTATGCCAGTCTTGCTCTAGTTAAGCTCTCTCATTTGTTCCAGCAGTAGCTCTAGGGCTCAGGTCACCCTCGGGGGCTGCCATTGCAGGTGATCACTGGGCCGCTTGTCTGGGATGCAAAGAGGAGGGAGAAAGGGAAACGCTGGAAGACCCCGCGCAAAGAAAAGGTCTGGGACGTTGTTCCCAGCCAGATGTTGGGGGACAGGAGGCTGGTTTTGTGTGTGCACCCCGGCCAGGAGCCAGCTGGGACCCACATGCTGTCCCTTCGTGGTGCTCTTTGGGTGGGGAATTAAAGCTCGTGGTGGTCAGGGCACAGCACAGACAGGGAGCAGGTCCTGTGCTCGTGGGGGAAACTTTGCCGTGTTCCCCTTCCATGCACAGACAGCAAAGCCAGGAGCTTTCACTCGGGGAAAATGAGACAGGGTTGGAGTGGGCAGAGCCTGGTGGGGAGAGGTCCTTCACAGGGCAGAGACAACTGTCCCCTCAAACCAACATTTAATGTTTTATGCAAAAGAGACCAGCCTTGAATAAGAGCCTGAGTGGGATTAGCACATGAACAGTCCATAGTCTGGCAGATATCGAATTTATCTGGGGCAGTGGAGAAAGGCAAAACAGTTTGAATTTGAGCCCGAGAGGGGGCTGGTGCTGCTTTGGGTGGATTCTCTCCCTCTGACTGAAACATCTGAAACTGCAGCTTCATTTCCAGGTCTCATCAAAAGTGGGTTTTGTAAAGATTTCTGACTAGTGAGACTAATATTGATGTTTTTAATAGTAGTAATTCCAGGCTGTACTGGAGAGCCTGTCTTTACTGGTGTACCAAACGTGCTGTAACTCACTGCCAGAGCAGCAGTGCTGCTTCCCTGCTCTTGATACCTCACACAGGCCAGTGTGAAGCTCTCAGGTGGTTTTTAAGCACTCTGGGGACCGTCTGAGCCAGCAGCTCTGATCTTTCTCTGCACAGGGCAGGCCCAACCACACAGACATTCTTCTGACCAGCATTGGTACTTCTGATTTATCCACATGAGAAAATAAGAGACATCCAAGCGGAAGAACAGGATTTAGGAAACTCTCTTCTCCCTGCAAAGTGGTACCGACCCATCGCTCCCCTCACACCCAGAAAGTCTGATCTCAGTGTTCAGTTTCAGAACAGTTTTAGGCTCCTGCAGGGAAGTTGCTGCTGTGTATTTATGTTTTGGAACTAAACCAACGGGGTGGAGACCAAGGAATGCGGGAAAGAACAGAGGAAGCAACGAAGCTCTTTTTACCGATGTTTTGGGGGACAAATGTTCGCATGGAAAAGGTTCTGTGGACACAGCAGGATAAACCCAGAGAGAGGTGTGTGATGCTCCCGAAATGCCCCATCACTGAGGGTGTCTCTCACCATGGAAGGGTCTCTCCAGCTGCTCTGGATCCCTGTGGTGGATGGGGTGACTTCCACCACTGGCTGTGCAGAGTCACTGGCATCGTTCTGGTCTTCCCTCTGTCATCTCCTCCTTCTGGTGCCCTCAGGTCCTTCAATTTCCCCTTCTCTCTCTATCAAATTCTGCCCATGTCCGCACCCTCATTAATCAATGTCAAGTCACAGAGTGTACAACAAGGGCTGTATTCTTCCACTGCCCCCTCAGCCCTCATACATCCCATTGTTCCAAAAAACTGATTCAGATGGCAAGAAAACAGCCGATGCAGCACATAAAAGAGATGAGACAGAAATGAAAAGAATCAAGGAGGGGAAAAAAAAGAGGAGGCATTTTTTTCCCCTGAAACACTCGAATAAATACTCGGCAATGATAATTTAAATTATTCATACATTTATGAAAACATCCATTGAAAAGTGAAGTGTATGATGCTCTTTGTCTACTTTACTTGTCTCTTGTTTGTGATTAACCTTTACTGTAACTTGGGCTGGCAGTGCCACGATCACAAAGACCAGACTTTTCCTTCCATGGGAAAAAATGTTTCGTCGGATCCAAATGAAAAATTAAGTGGAGGTATTTAGTGCTGATGTGGCAATTTGGTGCAAAGCATTCACGATGCAGAATTATCCGTGTCTGTAGTCCAAACACTGCCTATTAAAAAAAAAAAAACCAAACAGACAAAGCCAGCTTTTAGCAGTGTGTTCCCTTGCAGTGTGGTTTGACATATATTCTACTTCCAGTCCCATGACGTCCCTCAGGAGCTGGAGAGCTCGACACCACTCAGTGCATGGGGTTTGCTGCACTCAGATGAGGAGGATCTGTGTGTGTAGGAACACCCTACAAACACAGCCTCAAAAATCAGCAATTAAAAAAGCAACTCTATTGTTTTAATGACAGCTCCCAAACTATGGAAGAGTTATTCACAGAGTAGCAATAATAATTCCATCAGAAAATGTGAGGCATGTGAGACCTGACAGCCTGTGAAAGTCCAGATGAAATTTCTTTTGCCTCTTAGATAGACTTTTTTTTTTTTTCCCTCAGTCAAATTTAAAAAAACTCAGTTTGTGGCAAGATGAGTAGTGGAATATTAAATGCCAACAGTGATAAACAATCTGATATCAGAGATAGAAATGGTAATTTGAGAGGTTTTGGAAAACCCAGATCAGTGGGGACTGTGTTCCTTTGCTCTATCTCTGCCATTCTTCCGGGGGTTTTTGCAGAAACCAAGAGAAATAGTCAAAGCAAAGCCTCTCTTATAACATTTGTGTCGTGCTTGTAATTCATCAAATTTCTATCCAGCTTCCAAACCAGAAAGGTCTGGATAATGTCATATAATTTATAGATAATCATCCAAACATTTTTATTCTCAAGTGAACATATTTAGTCCTGCAAATGTGCCTTTCTGCCTTTCCATAACTGGTTGATTACGTGGGAGGGGGAGCCATTGTCTGGCAGTCAAAGCCAAGGGATTTTCGGCAAAGCTCTGGTTACTCTTCTGTTGACTCTGCAGTTGACTCTGTGTGTGACCTTGGACATGTCACTTATCCTCTGAATGCTTCACTTCCTTCTGGAAACAGCTAGAACAGTTTTGAGTACGTGCAGAAAAGTGTGTCTGGAACTTAGGGAAGCATCTGGGATCTCCCTCCCAGTGGGTGCAGTTGGGTCCTGGCAGCTGAGACCAACAGTGCTCTTCATGGTGGGGTTTGTTCAGCTTCATTGTGATGCTCATTTTGGGGGCTTGGCACACTTTCTCTCTTGCCTTTTTCGGTCTTCCACTTTTGTAATTCGTTTTCTCTTTTTTTTTTAAACTTTTCTCCCTGGACTTCTGTAGGAGAGGAGTCTCAGAGGTTTTCTTTGCATTTATCTTGTCTAGGATTTGCTGGGTTTTGTTTTAATGCTGTCTCTGGATTTGTCCTTTGCTGAGGTGAAGCATTTGCCCTTGTTTCAGCAGAAAACATTTTTAGTAAATCCACTAATAGATAAATCTACTAGAAGAGGCTGTCAGACATAGGAGTATTTATATAGAAAGTGTGGTAGAAAACTGTATATTAAAAGAGGAAAGAAGCTGGAGCAAAAGTCCTAAATCAAAGTCCTGGCACTACACTGTCTTGGTGTGTATTTCTTGCTAGGCTGTGATTCCTTCTTCTTGGAAATGATCCAGAATTTCCTGGCTCAGTGGTCTGGGATACTTTTCAATATACTGGATATATGGAGCAGTGGGCAGACTTCAAACAGGTCTGAGATTTCTTGGGGCTTTGGAGAGACATCCAAACTAGTGGTTCCCTTCCTCAGCTGATTTGCATAAATCCTCTTTCGCTGCTTCCAAGCCTTTCTGGAGTTCCTGAGCACGGAGGCACCAGGTCCCTCCCTCCCTCCCTCCCATTCACACACAAACCAGATTGTGTTTGGGATCCATCAGGCAGAGCCCAGTGGAAGGAATCTCTGCACCTCAGCTCTGCTCTCTCCTCCCTTAGTGAATGAGTGAAGCCATGGCCGTGCAGAGGCAAAGTGACACCACGTGGCACTGACAGCTGTGGAAGGATCATCTCCTGCACACCCACACCCAGAGAACACCCCCCAGCTTCTCAGCTCTAGGTTTGGGTGACAGTGGTGCGTTTGGGTTGGATTTTTCCAAGCACAAAGTCATCCTGTTGTTTGGTTGTCCATACCCGTGGTGTGCAGGTAACCACTGCACAGCTCTTCTCTGCTGGGCTTTCTAGACCAGGGAATTAAATATATATACATCTATAAATCCAATATATATATATAATTAAGATACATTCAGTGTGTGTTTCAGGAACACTTGCAGTACAACCCGCTCCCCCCACGGCCCTTGCAGGGCAGGGTCGGTCCCGCTCAGCCCTCGCGGTGCCTCCCGCAGCCCCCAGCACACTTTGCCCATAGAAGGTTTGGAGATGCCTTGTGGTGCAGCACTGCCGCCTCCCACCCTCCCAGCCACCACTCCTGGGCTCTGGGAAGGTAGCCAAATGCCACTGAGGACACTGGAGCAATAAATCATCCTCCTTCCAACATCTGCAGGCCCCAAAGGCGAGCCCCTTGCCGATGATGATCTCGCCTCCCACCCCCTGCTTTTTATCCTGTCCCTCGCTGACAAAACACCTATTGTCACAGCCTGAGTGAAGAAGAGTCCTTTTTCCCTCACAAAGGCCCTCTGAAGCCAAGTTGTGAGCTGCCAGGGAAGATGCCGAGGGCTCGGCGGGGAGTCTATATCTCACTCTTTTTCTCTGTAGTTCATACTTTTTCTCTCTCACGGGGGTCACCCAAAGCCTTTCACTCCGGCTTCATATTCACATAAAGACATCAAGAAAAAGAAAAACCACACCAGAAAGAATTATTAGGCATGGCTGTCAAATGCTTTATGGGGGGGTGGGGGGTGCAGGGGGAAGAACAGTAACTCTTTATGTGCTGGCATTGTTACAGGAGCTAATGTACCACTGCCCGAGTGCCGTGCAGGAAGGCATTACATGCCTCAGGAATTACTGGGACATTAGGCTAAAATATTGGATTTCAGCAAAAGGGCATTTGTTTTCATTTCTAGTTCTTAGCAGGCTTTTCTAGGTTCTAGGAGGCTCTTTCCTGATCCCGCTTTCTTGAAGAACCTTTTTTTAATGCGAAGAATCTTTCCTGGCTGTTATTTGCCACGTGAGCTGCAGGGGTTTTAGGATCCAGTAGGTCAAACTGTCCCCAGCCCATTTTTGCACGGTAAAGTTTAAAAACCCAGGCACTGTCACCACCAAACCCTGCCCAAAGTATTGGTGTTTCCTCAGGAAATGGGCAAAGCTGCAGGAAGAGAAGGGAAGAGCCTCCCTGCCCTCTCCTTAGGGCAGAGACCTGAGCCGGGGGTTCCACTCAGTGCATCCCAATCCACGGATTCAGAATTACAGAACTGCCCCTTTGTGGCAGATTTATGCTGGAAGGAGTTCCTGAATCTGCTGCCCATCTCTCTGCACCGGCTCCGAGGGAACTTTGGGAGCTGTGAACTGAAGGCTTCCCAAACAAATCGCCTGCCCGAGGTTCATCCAGATGCCACGTCCCGGGGATGGGTTTAACCCTTTGAAGTTGTGTCCCGTTTCTGTGCTTGCTGAGCAGTGGTGAGCTGTGCTGGGCACGGCTTTAAGAAGATCCTGCTGCCCTGGGGAGGAAGATAAATTAAAAACTTCATTTAATCCTTTGGAAGGCTGAGACTGTAAAGTTAACAGTCGAGTAAGCTATTAAAATTTACAGTGCAAGGCATCAAAACAGAAGGAAAGTGCACATGGATAAAGTTTAAAGCATCCTTATAAAAAGCCGGAAACCTAACACTGCATTCCTACAAATTATTCCCTTAGCAAACATTTTTATTTCCAATTAGTAAAAGAAAAATTGCTAATTTGCTGCAGTTGGACAGGCCTGACGTCTCAATCTGCAAAGTGTCAGTGCTGTGAAAGGAAATGTTTCACACTGTGCTGGAGAGAGAGAGCGGCTCTAAAGAGGGTCAGGGCATCGGGCCCAGAAACCAGATTGACTGGCCATAGTGCTAAATTACTCACACAAGACAGACATTGTCTGCAGTGCCAGCTCCAGAGTACTCACTTTCTCATTCTTTCCCTTTTTTAGTTGGTGCTTGTGGAGGAGGTGAGGGGGTGGCAGGGACGGCAGGAGGGGGCACGGAAGAGGAAAGGGAGGAGGGCTGAGTTCAGCAGCAGTGAAGGGCCTGGTCTCATCCTCTGCTCCTCTCTGAACACCCAGAGCCCAGTGGCTGCAGTGGGGTGAACCCCCCCAGTCCATCTGCAGTCATCTGGGGAAGCAGTTGATACAACCAGCTCAGGTTGAACCAGTCCATCGGGGGACTGAGGTTAACGTTGTACTGGAGTTAAAGGCTCAAGAATCACACAGTGGTTTGGGTTGGAGGGACCTTAAAGCCCATCCAGTCCCACCCCTCTGCCATGGGCAGGGACACCTTCCAATAGCTCAGGTTGCTCCAAGCCCCATCCAAGCTGGCCTTGGACACTCCCAGGGATGGGGCAGCCACAGCTTCTCTGGGCAACCTGTGCCAGGGCCTCCCCACCCTCACAGGAAACAATTTTTTCCTACTATCCAATCTAAACCTACCATTGGAATACCTTGATCAGGCTGTCTGGATTAACAGACAGGCTGGTATTTGAATTTGAGTAATTATTATAATAATTTCATTAATCAGGTATTAAAAAAACCCCACCAATACAAGGATCAAGTTCACAAATAATTACTCCTTTATAAGTTGCAATCTTATTATCTGCCTGTGAAAAAGTTTCTGATACTTTTAGTTTCTTTTGCTCTAATTCTGTGTGCTGTGAGGTCTGATGAGCTGAAGATGGAGCAGAAGGTGGGAAGTGCCTGAGCTTCAGACACTTTTTGATTCCTTGAGATGGGCAGCGTGTGGCAGCACTCGGATGGGGAACAGGGATGGACTTTCTTGGCTTCTTAATGAGCCACTTGCAAGTAGCATTTTGTTTTGCTGGTTCCTCTTGAGGAGCAAATTCAGGGTGCTGGACAGAGATCTTAACTTTTCTATCCTTTCTCTAAGGAGTCAGCACAAGGCAAGTACTGATTTCTTTGTGCTGAAAATCTTACATGTGGACACAATTCCACATAATGTGCTGGAGGAGACTGATGCTGTTGGTTTTGCTGGGAGGAGGCTCTTGCACCTTGGCATAACAACCCCCCGGCCCCCTTCCCAACTAGACAGGTCCTGGCTTTCTTTCTGCTGATAATCCCGCCAGGACCTTTGTTTTCTGATAAAACTGGATTCCACTGGAGAAACCTAAACACATTAGAGGCTCCATTACATCCTCTGCATCCTTCTTAAAACCTGCCCTGTGCTTCCTGAGCGTTAAACAGAGCAGATGCCTGCTGGGTTCCTCTGTGGCACAGCCCAGCCATCCCGGTTACTGCTGATAGCTGGGCAGCTGCCCTGATAAGGCAGTGACATTTCCAATGTGTCCCTATTAAAAAAGGGAAAAAGGACCTTTGGTCAGATAACTCCACAGTATGAATGGAGTGGTTTATTCTGTCAAGAGTGAAGATGCTGTGCTGAAGAGTCAGTTTGTGGCTTCTTTGTTCCGGTGAATCTCAGCAGGCAGTGATTTATGCTCTGGTATGGAAACGGTGCTGCTCAGTGAATATGAAGGAAGGGAGAGGGAAAAATCAGTTTGTTTTGGTCTCCAGGTTTGAATGTTACAGGATGGAAGGCCAAATGTGTTTCCTTTTTGATCTGGGCTTTTCACAGGGCTTCTGCCAGAACAGGGAGCTCCGGTCCTTTCTGCGCGAAACCCAGTCCAGTGGCGAATCCAAGAGTGAGTTTCCTTGGAGGAGGCACATTTGAGCATTTAGTACAGGAAGGAAAGCAAAGGAGAGAGCGATTCAAACTGCTGGGATGATTTAGGAAGTTTTTGTTGGGGCTGGGTGGAGCGCTCTGTGAGCCATAGTACTTGAACGAGTAAAGAACCACAGCGGCCTCCAGCTCAGTTTTCCTTTTCTTTGCCTGTGCTGGGACAGAACTTTGCCCTGTGCATTTTGAGAAAATAATTTTAGGAAGAAACTTGGATGGGAAGCAGCAAAAAATATTTTTCCCTTTTTTTTTTTTTTTTTTTTATCATTTTGCTGCTGTGCAAAGAATGCAGAGTGGGGAGTGGAGGGCTGAGCTCCTCAGGCTGCTGGGGCAGCGCGCCGTGACCTCGTGTGCCTGGCGCATCAGTGAGTGCTTGTGGGCTGAAGGGAGGGGACCCACGGTTCACAACTTGTTCAGGGGGAAGGAATTTGCTTGTTCCTCCAATCAGTGAAATAAACCCCAGCACGTTGCCTTGAGTCACTTGGTCAGTTTTTGTTTGATTGTCGGGCAGTGCGAAGGGAGCTACAGGCAGGGGCGATGTGGGTGTGCAGACACGGACACGCAGCCCCTGCCAGCAGCCTGGCAAGGCAGCAGAAGGAGCCTGAACACCCTGTTCCTCCTGTGTCCCTGTACATGGGCCCTTTCTCTGGGTTCTGGAGGGCTGGAAGCTGTGCAGGCACTTTCCATATGCAAACACCCTCACCCCGAGCCGCTGCTCCCCCACAACGGGCACGTCCTGTCAGCGGGTCCCTGGTGCCACAACCTCCACCACACAGGGTCACTTGGGATTGGTTTCCTGCATCTGGAAGCCCGGGATGTGGGCTAAGGAGGGAAGTCGGTGCCTTCCATCCTATGGGGTTTCCTGCTGGTTTTTTTTGGTCATCTTTTTTTTCCCCTCCAGGCCTTTAGTGTCATCCTTCAAGCCAAAAACATCCATTCATGCTCTCCACAAATTGTTGCCATAATTACAGCTGTGTGTGGCCACACAGGGATCCTTTGGAAACCAGATGTCCCATTTTCTAACCTCTGCTGCAGGGGTAGTGGCTGGCCACAGACACTGTACAGTACATATATTTATCTTTTTATGGAAACAGCCTGGATGTCCAGAAACACCAAAGCAAATTGCCTTTGATCTGTAGTTTTTAAAGGAATTTGTCCTAATTCCCTGTTGCTTGTGGTCTTTCTCACACTGTTTTTTTTCTCCTTGAGCTTCCCAGTTCACTAAACCAGCACTGGCTGCCCTGATGTGTGGCTGGTTGTTGTGGGGATCCACATGTCCAGTGCTGGCAAACATGTTCCAGCAGCAGGAACCTTCTCTGAAGCCTCATCTTTGGCAGCCAGTGCAGGTGCTGTGCTAAAGCTGGGATAAGTCCTGCCCTAATCTGCTCTTATGGGTCAACCAGGGTCTAACACTCTGAAAGGGGACATTTAATAAAAAAAACCAAGGGGGTTGTAGGAGTTTTGTCACTTGTTCTCCTGAGCTGGTGGCCCAAAATGATGTTCTGGTGAACCCAAGCTATTAGAGAGGTGATTTTTAACTGGTAACTCAATTGACCAGATTTAAGCCTGGCTCATCACATCCTGCAATCTCAAGTGCAGTCAACACTATTGAATGGAAATGCTATTTTAATGCCCACCCTTCTGCAGTTTGCCCTGGGCTGTTGGACACCTGCTGTGGTTCCTCTCTGGGCCCATTTCAGTGTTTTGTGGATTCCTCACACACCGAGAGCTGCAAAGCCCTTTGGGCTGTGCCAGGATGGAGCTGGACCTGGATGATCCCTGTGGGTCCCTTCCAGCTCCGGGGATTCCGTGATTCTGTGAAATGTGAACTGGTTCATCCTGAGCTGCAGCAATTCTGCTTTTCTTTCTCCCCTGTTTGCTGTTTGCTCCGGTAGCTCCGTCCCAGCAGAGGGGACAGTTACACTCCTGTGAGATAAGCCAGGCTTCAAAGTCTGAGCTGATGTGTGTGCAGTTCTGAGCTGAGTGGGGCCAAAGGTGTTTGCACCAGGAGGACTGGCAGCCTTGTTGTTAAGATTAGGTCTAAGGAGCCTGAAACACTATTTGTGAATTCTGGAGACTGGGTGTCTTTGTGTAAACCTGGGACAGTGACCCTTCTCTGTTCCTGTGCTCACTGTTCAGTCACTACTTAGCAAGGTCTTCCAGGCAGACTCATCTTCCTATTTAAATGTCAGTCGGGTTGTGCTTCTGGTAATGAACGGTGGAAAACTCGGTCAGGCATCGTGTCACCTTGGGAAGTTCAGCCACGAGTTATCTGCCATGGAGCTTCCCTGGGATTTGGGAATATCAGGTGAGGGGAATAATGGAGAAAATCCAAGTGTCTCCAAGTCAGTGGCTGAGCAGCGTGGGATTTTCTGCCCATGACAATGGTGGGGTTTGTTACTGAGATTCTCTCAGTCTACCTGCTTGAAGAGAAGCTTTACACGTTTCTGGAGCAGCACATTAAGGGAATTAATGATTTTCTCATGCTGATTTCTGTCAATTCCCAAAACATGTTTCCCTTGCTGAGACTGTGCCTGGGTTTGAGCCAAATTTGCTTTTTGGAACAGACTGGAACAAACTGTCCTGTGCTTTGGAGAATGAGCAGCAGTGGAAGGTGGTCCTGGGTTGTCCAGCCACATCAGGCATTTCTTCCAGGAAATCATCAGATAAAGGTCACTGGGTGTCCCTGTAGCCTGTTAACAAAAGCCTCGTTTGTGAAGCAGCTGCTGATTATCATTGGGGAGCAAATGTCTTTGAATTTTATAGCTCCTGTTATCTGCAACTAATAAAAACACAATGCAGTGACGAGCCGAAGGTCATCTCATCTCTGTTGAGGCAGGTAGTGCTCAGCAAAGCTCAGGGTTATGCACAGTTTTTGTCTAATACAGTGTGTAAATGAAAGTTTTTGAATGAGGGATGTAAATCAAGGGCGTATCCTGTCCTTCCACACTTAGAAGTTTTCCTTTTCTATTTTCCCATATTGCTTCCCACAGTCCGGAAGATACCAGAAAACAAGGTGTTTCCAACTGGATCCGGTGCCATTTCGGTTCACCAAGCACTGAGATGGTTGTGAGCCACTTCTGAAAAACCAGATTTAATAGAAAATCTATTGAAACAGCCCAAATACTGACCCACCTTTCAGGGAAGCTGTTGTGCCAAGTGCGATGTAAAGAGACAGCAATAAATCACCCTGCTCTGCACCTCAAATAGATAATCAATTTAATTGAAAGCATCAATAATCATAGTTTGACATTTATTACCCTGTGGATGTTTTATCTTTTAGGCAGGGGACAGCGGGGCAATGATGGATGCCAGTTCTGCTATGGAACACAATTATGTGGAGCAAGGAAAGGGGTTTTATATTCTAAAAAAAAAAAAAAAAAAGAAAAAAAGAAAAGCAGTCCAATTCATAACTGAACCAGATTGCAGGAAATCTGTGGGAAATAAATGCATATAACTCACAAGCCTGTAACCCGAATTCTGGTGTTATGG
>JAWWLV010000061.1:4352079-4365052 GCA_035041135.1 Platyrinchus mystaceus | reverse complement strand
GGCAAACCAAACCAACCCACAGAGCGGTTCCACTCGGGATCTGCCGTGTCTCTCGTGTGAGCAGTGGAGCCAAGTCCGGGCTGCTGTTTGGTGCCTGACCAGGGATCTGCTCGAGGGGGAATCACCAAACCCCCTCTCCTGGGGATTTAGAATTCCTCCCTGGGAGGGTGGGGAGGCCCTGGCACAGGTTGCCCAGAGAAGCTGTGGCTGCCCCATCTCTGGGAGTGTCCAAGGCCAGGCTGGACATGGCTTGGAGCAAACTGGGCTGGTGGAAGGTGTCCCTGCCCATGACAGGGAAGGTGGCACTGGATGGTCTTTAATGTCCCTTCCAACCCAAACCATTCTGTGATCAGGGCATACAGGAGACTCATTAGGACATTTCGGCTGAGCAATCAGTTATGCTAATGATGCATGCAAATTTAAGATTTATAAACTTTTTCAAAACTAAGAGCTTCCCAAATAGTGGGACAGCCACATGTCCTGGTGAGCGAGCTGCCTTTGCTTGGCGCTTGTGAAAATGCTCACAAACGCACATTTATCAGTTTGAACACAAATTAACATTTTTCACACACATTTAAGGGTGTTAACTCTTCCCTCACAATTGCCTTCTCTCTCTGTGTCTCTGTTAGAAACCCCACGTAAAGAAAACACTCGACACTGGTGTTTATTCTCTCGGATCACGATATGTTTTTAATTGTTTGCATACCTTGGAGCACAGACTTCTCCCCGCTAAGCAGACCCTGCTCACTGAAAGGCTGGCATTTACAGCCTGCCTGGAAGAGGATTCCTAGTGAAATAATATTCTGGATGATTAGGAGGCATTACAGCCCCGACTCAGTTTAAAAATGCCAGAATGCCCCAGAGATCCCCATGAATCTGCTGCCAGCCGGCCCCTGTCAGAGCTGAAGGCAGCACTGTCTGGAGCCCAAAATCAACCTCAGGAAGGTCATGTGAAAGAAAATCCTCAGTCATCAGGAAGCCCTTGGCCTCGTGGCCTTTCTGACATTTTCTGACAAACCTTAAATCACCAGAGTAGACAAAACATCACAAATTTTGGAATGATTGCCTCTGGGATTTCAGGACTGTGTGGTAACTCCGAAGGTAACACCCCCCCTCCCCTCAGCTCTGCAGTTCCTCCCTGGATGCAGAGCAGGGCCCAGGAGGTGCTCCTGGAGTTCGCTCTGGATTCAGAACCACGCTGGGATGGGCTGGGAGCTGCCACAGCAGCAGAGGAGGGAGATGCTGTGGGTTGGCACCAGTTATTTCAACTGTTCTGTGATGTTCAGTGGTGTCTTCTGTCTTTACCCATGGAAATTTCAGCATGCAATAGCAACACTTTATAAAAAATAAATATATAACAATAGTAGTAGTAGCAGAAGGAGTCTAAATTAAGTGCTTAAATCCCTTCTTGGCTACCCAAGTGATTAATTTTTTTATTACTTTTTTCCCCTTCTTATTTTAGACTGCAATACAGAATATAGAACAGAAATATGGAAAGCTGTGGAATAGATTATAAACTGGTTTATAAAGTTTAGAGGAAGTTTTCCTCTTGCTTCTATTGAGGCTTAAGGTGCCCTGTAAGTAACTGAAATTAAGAAATCTTCTGTCATATCAAGGCATCTCCTAATCTCCTGGAGTTAGCTGATTATTTTAGGGATTTGTTGACAGGAATGTTGGCCCTGGAGAAAGGAGCTGAGTTTGCTACTCGGCATTTTTCCAGCTCATTAATAATTACTGTACAGATAGTTCTGCATCTCTGCTGTCAGAACATTTTAGACCCTGGTTTGTGCAGTAATTCCTTCTGTTCCAGAAGAGTAAATCACAAGTCCTGAAGGAATTGCTTTTCCTAATTTCCACTGGAATTTCAGGCTTACCTCACCCAGAGGATTGGTTCTTCCTTACGTGGAGTCTGGTGGAAACTCTGGAAATGTGCATCAATGCTGTTGCCTTGAGGCAGTTTTTATGGTAGTGCTAAATTCTTCTTTCCTTAAGAATTCGATCAAGAGCAATTTTCATTTTTTTCATATTAACCCTTCCAATTACACATATTTGTATGTAAACCCAGGAAAGTCTTGAATTTCGTTGTTCATCTCTTCTCTTAATACCTGGTTCACTTTTTTTCCCTCTTTCTGTAGTTCTGCCCAGAAGTAACCTGGACCTTCCTCCTGGTTATCTTGGCAAATCCAGGCAGTCTCTTACTCAGCTCCTGCTGCCCTGAAATGGAGATTAATCACTTTCTTGGTCGCAGGAATCTTGAAAAAAGGTGAATCCTGAAAAACTCGTGGCAAGAGTTCAGCTGTGCTGAGGCCCAGGTTGCCATGTAAATCCACACAGTCAGGAAAACACTGTCAGTCAGGAGACACTCAGCTCTGTCTGGAGCTGGGATGGTCGGCACACTGACATCATTCCTTTTCTTTTAGCTCATCTAGGGGTGGGGGCTTCCTTTTAAACTGAACTCCTGGCAGGTCTGGAGCAACCCTGGGGGGTTATTTTGCCCAGTTTCCTGCAGTCCCATGCAGTAAGGATGGACAGTCTTTCCTGAGTCGGTTGGGCTCTCCCTAAGTAAGATAATTTCTTTCAGGCTCTTTGTCTTCTGATGACTAGAACATGTCTTCTGAGTTCCAACGTAAATTTATTCCTGGCAGTTTACATTTGCCAGCCCTTTTGCCAATAAAAACTTCTAATTTGAATAGTGTCCCATCTTCCATTCCAGGTCTGATGTTCACCATATGCTTATTTGCTCTTTGCTGTGATAGGATTTCCTGCAGCCCCCTGCTAAAAACGGGCAGAAACTGGGCACCCCTGGTGTAGGAAGTGTGGGGGGGTTGAGATCATGCTCTTTTTCCTAAGGTGTTGCTACACTGGAGGTGTCTGACCAGTGGCATCCAGCAAAACCCATCCCCATCCAGAGGCTGGGATGACTTTAGCTGAAACACTTCACTTTGTGCCCAGAAGCTGTTCAAGCAAATCTAGGGCCCATTTTGCTTTTTAAAGATTTTGAATCCAAGGAAAGAAGTCATGATGTGGACATTTTAATTATTAATATCCAGATAAGGAGAATTTCTCAGAGGAGTGAAGTCAAACCCCCAAGGTTTGTGGTCATACTGGTGTATGTCCTCTGCTGTACCCAGCCCAAGGCTTCAGCCGCTGCTCTGTGAATGGTGGTGTTTCTGTGACTCACAAGTGTGACACAGTTAAATGCCCATGAAGGCAGGTTTTTCTGAGATGGTTTGCAATGGTCCTTTTTGCTGCCTGATGGGAAGTCTGGCAGACAAGGCACTGATGAATGTCAGAGCTCGCAGTTTTGTTTGGTTTGGAAACTCGCTCCGAAGTTTGGATGCATCTCTGAAATCCATCAGAACCCCTTTGGTCTGAAAAACATCGACGAAAACCTTGCACATGACTGGTTTTTGTGTTTCTTTTTTGGATGGGGGGGAGGTTTGCATAAATTTCTTCTAATTCCTCAAACTAACTGGGCTGGAAATACCAGAGAAATAGGTTTCCTTGTTGCATTTTCTCTGTTCTGTTTGCAGTGCCAGGGAAAGCCTGGAAGTATTAGAAGCTTATGCACATAAGTGATGAGAAAAGAAAGTAATGCAGTTTTTCTTTTACTCTGAAAGTTCAGAAATCCTTTAGAGCTGGACAAGGCCTTGAGTGTGTTTTCCTTCTTGCAGAAGTTTGGTGGAATTAAAAAGAAAAGGCTTTTTCTTTTAGGATATCTAAATGGATTGGTTCTTCACAAAGCAGAACCCCAAACGTAGCCATGATTGGCATAATGAGCAGATTCGGGGTTTTTAGGAGGCAGAATATATTTTCCATTTACATTTCTCGGCTATGTGGTTAAATTAATATTTAGTGTCACTCAGAAAATGTGCTGGACTCTCTTTGGGTAGGACAGAAATTCTGTTGGTCTCACTGACTGTGCCCTCCTGTTCTCTCAGTCTTGTGCTTTTTGTACTCTTTTCCTATGATGCTTAAAGATGTCAAACACTGAATTATAACAGCCATGTGTTTGGTAACTCTCTCTGCCATCTGAGGATGACCAAACCTCTCTCTGGATTTACACAGCCAGGATTTACCTTGGTAGTGGCCCTTCTCCCCCCCACTTTGTTTTCACTCACATAGAACAGTTCACCTGCATTTTCTGTGCTTGCACAGAGCTCCCTCCCCCTTTGTGCTAACACAGCACATCAAATATTTTTTTGGTTTTTTTTTCTCTAAATATCCACCTCACTAAATAACTATAAAAAAAAAAAAAAAGGAAGAAAAAACCTGCTGAGCATCTCAATCCATGGGTCCCAACTGCAAAGCCAATGTGGTGGCAGAGGGAAACCCTCTTTGAAAGAACCAGAAATACTTTAAATAAATTAATTTGATCTGATTGTGCTTCTACAGGAAAATTGCTTTAAGATAAGCATGCTGTAAAATAAACAGCTGAAATTCATATTCTGCTCTAAAGGACCATCATCTGTGCTGCACATCCATCAGAATAAGATGAGAAGGAACCAGCCTTGTAAGATTTGGGCTGGACGGTAAGAAAAACGAGATGCCAGGATAGCCGAGTACCTGAGCAGACCCTCCAGGGAGGAGATGAAATACCTGTCACTGCGGGCTCTGAAGAGGTTTAGACAAACCCCTCCAGGCTGGGCTGGATTTCCCCAGAGAGAGGAGGGCAGAGCCGGGTTTATCGCTGCCTGGGGGGGCAGCGGGACCCGCAGGGCTTTTTTCTTCTCGCTCGGGGCTCCTCTCGCTTTTCTTTAGCCGTGCCCGGTGAGTGTCGTGCTCTTTGTGTTCAGCGCTCCTTATCAGCCAGACGCGGTTTTTTTTTCCTCTCCGTTTTCAAGTGGATTTGGTGCTCAGGAGAGCTGGCAGGTTAAGAGGAAGCTGATCTGAAAGGGCTAAAAAGTTACCTCCTGGAATCCCACGTAGCTGAGTTTCCCAGCATGGAAACTAGTTGATCCAGGTTCTAAAGCATGCATTTATAGACACCTGGATAACAGAAATCCACAGGAAAATAAAATAAAATAAAGAGGAAAAAATTTACAAAACCTTTAATATTTGCAACTGTAAACCAGAGTCCTGAATGAATACATTAAGGAAAATCAGGGATGATAGAACAGGAAATAACAGCTGCAGTAAGGGATAGCAAGTGAATGCTGGAATGCTTTCTGCTTTTATAAAGAAGATTTAAGGTGTCAAAGTATTTTTCTGTTCCAACATGGCAGTTCTTTGTCCTTGGGGCTGACATTGCTGAGTTTCTATGTATCGTGGCAATGGGTGGAAACATCCTTTAACTGCCAGACAGCACTTACAGATAAGCCGCCAATTAATAATGTTGATTTGAAAAGCCCAAGAATAGGTGAGAAAGCAAAGTCCTTTGGTAAGTCATATTTGCACAGTATTAAGAGTCCCCTTTTACCTGGTCTAGTAAACACAGTATTAGGAACTCCGCGCTATTGAAAAGCTGAGAGACTCTAATGATATGTGGAACTGATAATTGCCACTCCTCGGTATTCAGCACCCACTTATCGTGCCTTTTGTACATACATACCTTCGCAACAGGCAGCCCCTGGCAGATGTGTTTCTCTTCCCTAAATACCGAGGGGGGATTTATTTTCCTGATACGACGACCTGTTTTATCAAAGAAGTGAATGTCGGGGAGGAATCGGCATTTCCCTCAAAGCTGGTGGCCCTCAAACTGTAGACTTTACGTTCGGTCTGGGTGTGCAAACAACCCCTCTGTGTTTGCTCAGCTGATGCCACAGTCGTCCCTCACCACGTCTGTGCGCAGGGCAAGGCCAATACAGGTCCTGAGGGAAGCAAAAAGTGATTAAATCTATGAGCAAATGCAAAAGCAGTTCACTGAGGGAATCATAACTAACTCCCAACAGCCACCACGTGCCTTTGGTGTGAATCCACTCGGCTCAGGCAGCTGAAATCCTAAAGGTGCAGGGTGGGGACACACAGAACTGGTCTTAGTCATGAGAGAGGCTTGAGCAGAGCAGTTGTCGTCAGCTGGCCACGGAATTCATCTCTATCTTTGTATGTTCCTGTGCTCTTAAAAAGGCATAGAAATGGAATTAATTGGAAGTAGATGAAGCTGTTTGATTAAAGGGCTTATTTGTTGCCTAGATGTATGTGGAGGTATAGAAATGCAATTAGTCAGAGAGTGCCATTAGCAGTGTCAGAGACCAGAAGTAATAGAGCTTAACCCTCCCGGGAGCTGCTCTGGTAGCCTGTCTGGGGGTTTGATCCCGTGGTGCAGGACACCAGAACAACTGTTTTTGCCTCTTAACTCTTTCTGAGGAGTGATTCCCAGCAAGAGCCATCCTGTTCAAACACACACAGTGCCAGCTCTTTGCTCCCTGCAACTGTCAGGGTTGAAAACAAGGAGTTTGTCAAAGACTTGCTTTAAAATATGCAAAATACATCAATTTGTCAGCTTTCAAAAATCCCTTAAGAGCACGACTGTGAGTATCACACAGGGAAATTGTGAACCTGCTTCCATGTCCCTTTGTGTGTCAGTGGCCTGGATGTTTTTGGGGTGAGGGTGATGATCACACCCACGGCGTTAAACAGGAGCCTTTTGGAAGCGACACCTTTGGTGCTGCCCTTCAGCAGGTTCCCTTTATCAGCTGCTGCCTAAGTTCACCTCGATGGCATTAGAGCTTATCTGCCTGCTGGCCAGGGTGGACTTTGACTGCCTCTGTCATCTCTTGTGATGGACTCTTGGTGCTGTTGCTCCTCTCGTCCTGCCGAGCACAGGGAGGGAGCAGAACGTTGGCTGAGGGTAACAAGTCCTGCTTGGGTGACTTTTGAGGTCTCAGTTTTCCTGCCCAGCACATTTGTGGTGCTGCTCTCTAAGGGAAGCATTGTTGACTTGAGTGCTGGAGTGTGAGTGCTCAGCTCACCACTGCCAGCTCACTAATACATCACGATAGTCCTCACGTGTGATATTCTGACATTTCTGGGGAGAAATGTCCATGTATGTGATGCCCATCAGGTGAGAAAATGTTCACCAGCGTCAGCCAACATTGGAGCAAACCCACCTTAGCCATATAAATGTATGGGACTCATCTGTCCTTTCCCTTGAGAAAGTGCTGCACTTCAGATGAAAAGAAATGCACTTCATATTTCAGCTGATAATGAGAAGTTAATAAAATCGGGATTTTGTGCAATGCAGGACCTCTGACATCTTAATCTTTATTAAAGAGACTTAAACTACCAGGAACTGCTGGTGCTGACTGGCACAGCCAGACTCGAGAAACACCAGGAGAGACTGGTCAAATGAACTGTTAAACAACTCTTCCTAATCCATCAGGAAGAAACAATAAGTGCTGGAAACATCTATTTACCATGCATCAATCACGCTTACCTAAGCAATTTCTAAGTAATTATACTTCTGTTATATAGTTCCTGGGATGACTAGTCTGAATGAGACATTTGCTTTATTAAAACAAAAAAAATTCGCTTTACTTGACATATCAAATATTCTGTCACAGTAGTAATTTTTCTGGACATAACCTCTACTAATTGTTGTGTTAAAATCCTATCTGGAATTCAAATAGCTACTTTTCCCTTTTAGAAACTTGACAAAAGGAAGGGTTTAAAATGTTTTAAGTGGTAGGGATTTTGTCTGTTGAGTTTTGCAAAGTCAGTAAAAGAGGTGTTTGGACCAGCTTGGCAAGATGTGACCTATGGGAAGGGGATATTGGGCAGGGGGAGAACAATAATTGATCTTCGCTGCTTAATGAAAGCTTAGTGCCTTTTTTTCTTTCTTTCTCTATTTTTCTGCTTGCTTTTATCCAGAGATATCCCTGTAGGTGCTGCTGTAAGAGGCACTGATGGTCTCCAGGGCAGACCAAGCTGTGCCCATCCCTCTTGTTCCTATACTGAAGGTTTAAGGTTTTGCTGTATTTTTCCTGACCAATAGAACATTCCAGACTAATAGATCAATTAATGGAGAGCAATTTGTATCTCCATTTTGTACAGCTATACAAATGCTTGTGTCTTGTTGACCTTTGATGTTTGAACATTGTGGAGTTATAGAAACAAATACATATATATATATGTGTGTGTGTTTTACAGACCTATCATTGTGTGGGGCTTTGAAATGTCGTTTTCTAATCCACTCAGAGGAAGGGGAGGGATGGAGTCTTTGTCAGTATCCAAGCAATTAGGATAATTAAAAAAGAAAGCTTATTGGGTAAACATGCTCTTAGATTGTGACCTCTTAATTAATGGACTACAGGGAGAAATTACAGCGGTGGCAAGATAATTAACACATGCATTTAAAAAGAACTGTTAGACAAGGGTATTATAGGATAGTAAGACACAGATTTGAATCACCGAAGGGCTATGGAGGTGAACACACAGGGTTGAACAAGACAAGATTTGCATGTGTGAGTGCCCCAGCACACAAGGGGAGCAGATTAGGATAACTTTGTTATCACACGAGGGCGGCTCCTTTAGTGGGACGTTCCCTTAGTGAAGTGTTTTAAGGCCAGGCTGATTTTTGTCCAGTCCCCCAGGAGCAGAGTTCTGCCATGGAATGTGTTGCCATCACTAATAATTGTGAGTGTTGCTCGAGGAGTGTTGGAAACCTTCCTGCTCTCCTCGGTAGGGACGTGGACACCCGTCGGCTTCAGGGAGCTGTTTGCGTGTTGTGTGGCATCTTGCATGTGTCTGCCTGGTTTTGTGGCTCCCACTAATTCTAACAGTTCCAGTCAGTACTTTGTAAACTGTATAAGTCTTAAAAAAAAAAAACAAGTTTAGGAACCAGATTGTTTCACTTGGGAGAAACCAAAGTGTGACTTGTAGAGTTTGGGTCGTTGTGCAGTTGGGTCCCAGCAGCGGGTTAAAAGTCACTCATCACCCCCAGTGTGGAGAGAACTCAGCCCAAACAGGCTGGAATACCCAAAGCAGACATTTTTTGATTGATTTGTCACTGCTCTTGTTCTTCACAGGATCAGAGTGAGGACATGCAGGTTGTGGGGGGGCTCTCAGGCCTCTCTGGCCTCGTACACGGGTGGGTGACTTGCACCCAAAGCAGTGGGACCAGCTTAGATGTGTGATGGTCACCAGGAATGGTTAGCAATAATTCAGTAATGTAGGTTTTAGGAGATGCTCCTCACTGCAGGTGCCTGGCAGGTGAGGGGCTGATCTTTCTCACCCCCTTCAGACGTTGTCCATTTTTGAAAAGAAGGGCACAACTGCATGTGAAGCTCAGGTGTGTGTGATCACCACACCTACCTCTAGAACATCCCTTTTTCCTCTCCAGAGTGAGGGTTCCTGGCCTGGCTGTCAGGATTTCACATCTCCACGGTGCAGGGAAGCAAAGCTCATGCTGTCAGAGGGAGGGTCTCTCTGATGGAGCATCGTGTGTCTCTCAGTGTCCTGGGAGGAGTATAAAACCTACAGAGATGTCGTGGCAGCTCATGGAATTGTCCATGGATCAAAGCCTGCCCAACCTGCAAACAGGGGCTGAGCTTTGGGTGGGCTGTGGAGGTGCTTTGTGTTGAACAGATCTCACGGTTTAGGTGACAAATCAGTCTTCTGTGCTCTCTGATCATTAAATCCCCAAAACTCTAATTCATCAAAAGAACAAATGGCAGAAAAGTCAAAAACTAGAACGATTTATGTTAAGGGATCAAACCTCATGCTCTAAATGTACACACAAGCCAAAGCTCAGTGATTAGGTACAGTTTAGGAACATGTGATTTGCATAAGTCCCCACTCCCCACAGCATCCCAGGGAACAAAGAGATGCTCTGCCGAGCCAACATTTCCCGGATCCCACCGTGCACTTACCCAAATCCCACCCACTTCTGGGTAAGTCTCAGTGTTGCTGCTTTTGTCTGAATATGAATGTCCCTGTTCAGTGCAGTGTTCATCCTACCTGGAACATTAAAGATGCATGTAGACAAAAAAAAAATATAAAAAAAAGCATTATGAATGTTTGATTAGTGACTTGGGCCCCAAATTTTTAACTAATTGAGTACATTAAATAGTATGTCTCTGAAAGACTAATACAAGACACTTTTCAAAGCTTCTTTAATAAAAATTCTATTTGGGATTTGACCATAATGGCTATCCTTGCTTGCCAAAACATGACTTCTTAGCAGGTGACTTTCATCAAGTACATCTGAAATAGTACCTAAATGAATTAGCAATAAAATGGACTTAGGCCGAGCAGTAGGAGCCTCCATTAATCTTGGGTTAATCACTAAAGAGATGCCATTCACTTTTCTTAAGAAGTCACATTTTTCTCCCCTTGCTGGCGACCAGATTTCATAAAGCAACATATTTCTAATGAAAGGGCTCTGCTTGAATTAAAACCCTGAAGGTTTATGCAGATTTTAGTTTTGATTACTGCTGGCATGGGCTCTTAGCAGACTCCGGAAGGTAGGGCCGCAGTGAAAGAGTCCCAGCATGCAGTTCATAATATTCTTTGAAATAAAATAGTGCACTTGTACTTAGTGGCTTTAATCAGCTCTGACTTTTGATAGTCAAACAATAGCTAATTACAGTAACACCTGCCTTCTAAGTCATGTCATGTAGGTTATTGCCAACAAGAGACCTTGTATCTTAGCTGCATGATTATTACAGAGTCTAAAACCTATCTGTTAAAAAAAGAGGGGGGAGAAGAACGGAGTTTGGTGGCCATTATCGCTCTTCTTATTGTCTGATGCATTTCTGGCTTTGCTGTTGGCAGTTCTCTGTGTTTGAAAGGCAAAGAGTTGGTGTTTATGGCCGGATTAGAGATGGGAGTTTCAGGGAAAAGGACACGATTTGCAGCTCTGACTTTTTCATGCAGTAAGGGGAGATAATGCTGGATGTGTACAGCTCCCAACCTATCTGAATGTGTCTCAATTTTCAATGTAGCACAAAATATAAAATATGTTGTGAGTTGGTTGTATCATCTGATCTCTGGCGTGCGGCCACGGAGCAGAATTTTATTTCGCCGTCATTAAATGCAGTGGTTGGGGGAGGGAACAAAGGGCCATTTATTTCAACCTTCATCAATTTTGGAAGGGTTTCATAAAACAAAATACCCCGCTAAGGACCCGATTTTGAAATGGCCGACGACATTTCTGAGAAGAAATGCACACTTTTGCCCCCAATAGCTCCTTTCCTGGGAAGCTCTGAGTCGGATGAGTTTCCCTGTCCTTTCCTGCTGCTGAGGAAACCATAAATTATTGTCTCATTGAGGACTCTTTTCTCATTAATTTTGCCAGCAAATAAGGCTTTGTTTTCACAAACTCAGTCAAGTGAGTGATCTCAGATGTTTGCCAGAGGCTCGACAGCCACTGGAGCAGCTCTCCAAGAGCCACTGGGTGCTGATCCTGAAGGGACGCTCCCTGCTCCAGACCCAAAGGGGTAACGGGACAGATTCGACACCCAGTTCTGCCAGATTTGGGCTCACAACTGTGTGAGCAGTGAAGCAGAAAGGGCTTTCATAATCTGAGCATCCAGAGTAATCCTGATAGTGTAAAAAGGACCACACGAGCCCTCCTTAGGTGGGGTTTGGCAGAGTCTGTTTGTCTGGGCACGTTTTAGAAAAGCCATTGCATCACACCTGGGTTATGCAGGTGGAGGATTCCACTGCTTTGAAGGCAAATAGATGAAGTTCTGGGAGAAATGTCATTCTCAGCTCTGCTCTGACAGACAATAGAATCCCTCAAAATATTTTGGGATTTTGACAAGATGTATTGTCTCTGCAATCTGGCATTACCTGTGCCGTGACTCATCATAACCAAGTACTGAGGATGGGTGTAGGTGGTTTAAATTTCTCCTTGCAATCACACTGTATGTTTAAAAAACATTCCTTCTGGATTATACAAGGAGTTTGCAAGGGAATGTATTCAGGGTTACTTCAATGAGCAGGGAGTACGAGCACATGTTAAAAGGACGTGTTGTTAACTCAGCTTCCCAAAGCTGCTTCTAAGTTCAGCCTTTAATGGGCTGTTTTTTCCCTGTAAGTTATTCTTTCTCACTCCATCATTTGTCACGTTAACCTCAAACTGTGTAGTAAGAAATCTTCTTTATATCAGTTACCATGTTTGCCATATCTGATCAGTTTGATTGATCATTGCCTCAGCCACAGGTTGGTAATAAGCTGTTTTGAGAGAGACACACATTTCCCATAGGACAAAATTGGCATGACAGCATTATAAACTGGCCATTTATCAACCTGCTCCCAGGTGGTCACTGTCTGAGCACGGCTCGGCAGGCTGGGCTCCACGGGGGGATGGACTCGGGGCCAGTGGGCACCGTGGAGCAGCTAATGCAGGAGACAGTAACAAATGACACGGCGCTGGAAGCAGAATTGGGAGTGCAAATGTCACGCCTGAAGTCGGCCAACGTCCCTTCCTGAGCTCTGCTCGGGCAGCCACGGCTCGATGGCCCTGCTGCAAACGGCAGCGGGTCAGAGCTGCCACCCTGGGACAGAGCTGCCACCTTGGGACAGAGCTGCCACCCTGGGACAGAGCTGCCACCCTGGGACAGAACTGCCCCACAGGGACAGAACTGCCACCCTGGACAGAACTGCCACCCTGGACAGAACTGCCACCCTGGGACAGAACTGCCACCCTGGACAGAACTGCCCCACAGGGGCTCCGAGGGCCTTTCCCGTGCCAGCAGGGGATGGTGCTCTGTGCTGCCCGCAATCCAGAGCAGACCCCTCTTGGTTCCAGCTTTGTGTGCCCGGGATTTTACAGGCTGTGTCAGTGGGGATGGAGCAGCTCTGCTACGGGGAAAAGCTGGGAGAACTGGGATAGTTCAGCCTGGAGAAGAGAAGGCTTCAGGGTGACCTAATTGAGGCCTTCCAGTACCTGAAGGGAGCCTGGAGGGACAGGACAAGGGGAATGGCTTCCCACTGCCAAAGGGCAGGGTTACATGGGATGTTGGGAAGGAATTCCTCCCTGTGAGGGTGGGGAGGCCCTGGCACAGGTTGCCCAGAGAAGCTGTGGCTG
>JAWWLV010000061.1:4339784-4350676 GCA_035041135.1 Platyrinchus mystaceus | reverse complement strand
CTGGTGGAAGGTGTCCCTGCCCATGGCAGGGGGTGGCACTGGATGGGCTTTAAGGTCCCTTCCAACCCAAACCATTCTGTGATTCTATGAAATTCACCTTCTGAAGAACTGAATAAGGTGTTACAAACTTTTCCTCTTTTAATCTCCTTTGTGTGTTGTGTTTTTTCCCCCTCAGAATTTTGGTAAAGTGACTTTTATTTTGCAGCTTAACTGCAAAGTTATTCCCAGACTGCACAAACTGCAATTTTTAATCTTAACGATAGATTTAGTGACCACTGAAGTGTAAAATAAACTACTGTGGCCTAATCAATCAAATCTGCATAGTTGAGAGAAAGCACCTGTATGAGGCTTTTATATCAGAATGTCTGTAATGGTAATAGATGTTTATTAGCAACCATAAAGCTGTTTGAATTTAATATCTCTCTAAATAACACCAACAGCATTAAAACAAATCTCTAAAGCAAATGCAACTGCGCCATAAACAGCCCACAATGTAGGGTTTAAAAGCCATTACAAGAATCCTGTGAGATTCATGGGTTGTTCTGTGGCTTTGGACACTCGACTGTGAGGGGAAAGAAACCACCGCAGGTATGGGAAGGAGCCCCTGGAATAAAGCATTGCCCAGGTATTTGGGAAGTGACAGCTTTTGTATTTTTGCACAAAATTCATGCAGCTGGTTTGTTAAGTGGAACAGACAGTGGAGGCTTCCACCAAGGCAGTGCTCACATCTGAAATGTCTTAAAAAATAAGGCTATAAATCACATACCATCAGCTCACAGCCCAAGAACCTGCTCCCAGGACTCTGAGGTGGTTTTGAAACACCCAAGAGGTTGCAAACACTCCAGACCTGTCAGAGTACTTGTCCTTTGTAGTTAGAAGTGAACACGAAGTACCTCCTGAGCAGTTTTTTAGGTTATCTTGGCACTTTGATATCTGTAGAAATCAGACATGTGGTTCTAAGAAAACAGCATAAAAGCAAAATTATTAATAAACCATTAAGCCCATTAATGCACTTCCAAGGATTTAAAAAATGTTCAGGTTTTCTTGTGTTTAATCAAGAGTTCTTCTTCAGTCCCTTATTTACTGGAATTTTTAAAGCATCCTTGGAGATGGCTGTAAGCTGGAAAATTCTCAGACAAGCTGCTTTTAAATCCTGAAAATACAATTTTCACCCAGTGCAGCTACTTGTGGCCTAGGAAGTGTTTTCAAAACAAATAAGCCACTCTGGGAACTTTTGCTTGGCTGCTTTGAAAGGCTCGGGGTGGGAGGGAAGCTTTTCCAGGGATCCACAGGCAGTGCCTGTTTGCACGGGGTCGCTGCTGCTCCAGCTCAGGAGCCCAAAGCTCTGCTCCCAGATCCCCGCAGGTCTGTGGGATATGGAAGCAAATCAAACCTGGCTCTGTGATCCTGACGCAGTCTGAGGTCGGGGCCCCCAAGAAGTGGTTGTTTTTTTGGGTAAATGTGGTCAGATCAAAGCGGTTGGAAAGAACAGGAATATTGAGCTGACAGGAGGTCGCGGGCACGTGGAGAATAAGGGGGGACAGTGTTCCCCAGGGCTGTGGTTGGGAAGGGGGAACATTGGGGTGCTCTGTGCTCACACAGAGCCAGCACACACTGTGCCAGCCCCAGCCCCTCCTGGGGGATGCCTGCTCCGAGGATGGCCTTGAGGGGGGATTGTCTCCCTCCCTTGAGGGGAGGCCCAAACAGGGATTTTGCCCAGCACTGGGGAGAAAAACCAGAGAGCAAAGCAGCCTGTTCTGGGAGGGAGCAGGGGGAGGGCACCTGGTGCTTGAGGAGCGTGGCTGAAATCTCATCTGTTTCTGGCAGGGCCTGGAGTAGGAAAGGGAATCCTCTGCAAACAGGGGAATGAAATTTTAGGATGCATTTTTTAGATGTTAAAAATACAAGTCAGGCTCTGTGGTGAAGGCGCAGCGGGTGCTCACAGCTCCCTGGTGACTTGCCTGGCATAGCTGTCCCTTCCAAACACTGAACTGGATCTATGAGGAGCCTGACAGGCAACTGTCTGTAATCCCTGACAGTGATAACCATTGTGGTGAGGGCTTGGAACACTCCAGCTCCATGTTTGTGCTCTCCACTGAGCAGGAAACTCCCTGGTCCTGCCGGCAGGGTTGGCATGGAGGAGCTGCAGACAGTTTGGGGAGGAGGTGAGAGACTGAGAGAGAAGCCTATCGCCTACCAACCCCCAAAACAACAGTGAATAATCAAAATGAATGCTGCTTATCGTTTCTAGGAAGTTGAGGGTTGATATGTGGCATGTGGGAGGCGTGAGGAGAAGAAGCCGCGTGGTTCGATCTGCTCCTGCTTGTGAGCGACCGAGCCGCTTTCCTCAGCTCCTCACATGTAGCTAAATGAGGACTCTGCAATAACAGAGCAGCTTCTGCTACAAGAAATCATTCTTATTTTGCTATAAATTACAAAACACCACCCCCCCTCTCCCCCCAGCAAAAAGAAATGTGACTTGAGCAGGAACAATGGCAGGAGACAGCGCCCGGGGCTGCCCGGAGCGATAACACGCAGGGAGCCTGGCGAGGGACGCGCAGGGGCAGCAGCCCACCAGCACCAGGGATTTTCTTCTCCATCAGAGAGAGAGAAAAAAATTTAAACAGAAGGAAAAGGAGGATGAGATTGGATCAGAGGGAATTAATAGGATGGTACTCAGACAAACTCACTCTGGGTTGGGTTGGGGAACCCACTGAAAACTGGAGCAAGTGTTTTTTGTGTGATTCGTGTAATTATTAAACTGTTCACTAGAGGAGGTTTAAGTTTTGCCCCTGGTTTCCCAACTGCTGTTAGTTTGGTGCCATCATTGTCCCTGCACCCCCTGGAATTTTCTCTGATCAACAATTCAGTCCATGAGTTCACCTTGATCCCTGGAATCCACCAGGTGTGATCCTGTCAGGAACTGCTTGTGATGAGCTTGGGAAGGAAACAGCAGATGGACAGTGAACTGGGATGGCTGGTTCAGCTCTTCCCTGTTTCCTTTATGTCTTGCTTCTCTCTTGACTTACTAATTCCTTGAAATAGTACCTGTTTTCTCTGTCACTTGTCTACTTGGCTGGTTTTCACACTGCAGGGTGAGTGAGCTGAGCTCAGCGGGTGTAGCAGACTTGTCTTGCAGTGAGTGCAACAGGATGAGGGAAATTAAGTATGGAAGAAATGGGGGAACTAGTGTCCTGGCAAGGTGGTGACCAGTCAAAGGCTGGACTCAAAGATCTTGGAGGTCTTTTCCACCCGCAATGATTCTGTGATAAATGTTATTACTGTGCTTCAGGAAGGAGAGAGTTTCCTAAATTGGGGTAGTTAGTGCATGAGAAGGGACCCCAGGGCTGTGGGTCCAGTGTGTCCCCAGCACAGACTTGCTGGGGACACTTGAGCAGCTTCATCCTCTCAGTTCATCAGTTCCATCTTCCAAACAGGGGAAGCTCGAGTTTGTGTCTGGGTGGGGGAACTGGGAGCTCCTCAGCAGTGTGGAGATTCAGCACCTTGTATAAAGAGCAAGGTGCTCCCAGAGCCTACTGCAATACCAGGAGTGCTGATTATCCCAGAAATTCCCAAGTTCCATGTCTGGGATCAGGGCTGTGGTACAGATTCACCGTGGAGTGCAGTGTCCCCACAGTGCAATGCCCTTAAAGTGATGGAACTCCAATCTGAAACCCTTTAGATGAGTTTTGCTATAAAATAAATGTCCTGTCCAACCACAGCACTCATTGGTCCAAATGAAATAATTTGTCTTTAAAATGCACTTTTTCTACTTCTCCAAGCAGAGCCAAAGGCCCAAGTCTGTCTTCAGGATTAGCAGCCAGTACAATTTCAATTTATAAATGAAGCCCTTTCTGATTTGCAAATAAAAAGCATCTGAAACCACTAACCAACTTGGCTTTCATTTTTATGCCTATAAAAATGTCTGAACCATTTGTTTTTAAAATTTTCTAACTGGAGGAAGTGCTCCTATGAGCAAATATGTCCAAGTTTCTATTGGAAGATGAGAGGAGTCAAAAAATCCTCACATTTGCAAGAAAATTCAGAGCCCTTGGTCCTCTAGAAACAGCTACAAATAACTTCATTTTAAATAACTACCAGTCCTGGTTGCTGCACCTGCATTAGTGACACGGTGCTGAAGGGCTTGTTGTAGTTGGATCCAAAGCTTCAGGTGCAGAACTGTGGCCCGAGCAAAGCAAGGAGGAGTTTTCACATGGATTTCAGTGGGATTGGAATTGTTAATCCCTCATCTGTCCCAAGAGGAAGCGTTTGCACAAGAGGCAGCGTACAAAAACCACCACAGGACTGGGTGTTCTTCCCACATTTCTTTGGCTGTGTTTGCATGTGGAGCCACTAAAAACCACTGAAAATACTAATTTACAGCAGAGTAATTGCAGTCTGGTTGTAAGTCACTGGGCAAAGTGTTGCAGTGCTGTAAAACACCTGAGCATCAGCCAGTGGAACTCGGCGCTCAGTGGAGGGAGGACTGGACTGTCTGTGTGAGGGTCTGTCCTGGCACAGGGATGTCCCTCCTGCTTCCCACCTTTTCTCTGCCCTGACCTATACAGGTATTTTAGGAATATTTTAGTGCCCTTGGTTTTCTGTCAAAACAAGAAAATAGAAGGTGCAAAACTCAAAACCCAAGACCAACTTCTTTTCTAATGTTAAGTTGGTTTGGGAAGGGGCTGAGGTAGGAATTCAGGAGGACTCTTCTGGTTTTTGGTTTTCTTTGAGTTGGAAAGATTTAATTAGTCAGCCCTTTGCCCAGGTCTGATTTCCTAATTTCTTAGCCCCCAGTGAAAAGGTGGTTTCTGCTGCTGAAAGATGAAGGTTGCTGTGCCAGGCAAAACACATAGAATGGCTGGAAAACCATCCCCAGCTAGTGCAGACCTGGGGCAGAAGATCACAGAGTCATTTATTTTGGAAGAGACCTCCAAGCTCATTGAATCCATTGAGACACACCAGGTTGCAGGAGGGCTCAGTCCTGCCTTTGGTTTCATTTGTTACTTTGAAAACAAATTTAAAAGGAGGAAAAAAAATTATAAACAAACATATAGTCTCCACTCCTGATTTGTTTGTGTTTTCCTGGTTTCAGGCTGTTCCTTTCACTCTTCCAGCCTCAGTTTGGCTGTTGTTTGTGTGCAGGGAGGGAGGTGTTGCTGTAACCAGGGGCTGGGGGAGGCTGTGGGGGTGTCACCGCTTCAGCCCACTGCATCCCATTCCTTCTGGAGCAGTTTGGAGTTTGTTGTCTCTTAACACTGTTTGAAATTGGTCTTGTTAGGTCTGAACTGCCCTTGTGAAGGATTCCTGCTAAAAGGTGGGGTTTTCCTCAGTGGCTCTTGAAGGACGGAGCAGGGAGATCAGTGCAAGGGCAGGGTGAGGTGTCCTGTGAGCCTGGGGTGCTTTGCTGGGACCCCCAGCCCCTTGAAAGGGAAAACCCTTGGGACAGCATTCCCTGGGAGAGCATCCTTTGGGAGAGCATCCCTTGGAAAGCACCCTTTGGGAGAGCATCCCTGTCCCCAGGGCTGTGGTGCTGCTGCACCTGATGGGCAGTGAACCAGCCTGGACTTTGGCATTCCTGGAGGAACAAGTCAGGGCACAGGAGCTTTATTCTAGGATTAAGCAAAACTCTTCCTAACTCCATGCTGTGATCCGAAGGGATCTCGGCACGTGTGCAGGTTGGGGGACTGACATGGAGGCACGACAGGAGGGAGCATCTTTCTATAAATTAGAATAACACGAAATATCATAGAACTATAGAATAATTTCCGTAAATTCCTAGGGTAGCACCCCCTAGGGTAGCATCCCGAGGCTCGCCATCTCCCCGGTATCCCCCGGTATCTCTCCCGTTATCCCCCGTTATCCCGCCGGCCCAGCTCTGCCTGGGCGAGGCCGCCCCCTCTCGACGCTGCCGCGGAGCTGCTTTAATCCCGCCGTCCTGTTCCTGTCTCTGGAATAGGGAAAATCCCTTGGTTTTGTTTTTGTTTTTAATTTATTTTCCCCGCTCTGGTCAGAGACACTGTTATTAACTGCTCAATTCCAGTCTTTATTCCAGGTGTTTGTTTTCTTGGAAGTGTTGTTCCCTCTCACACTGCTCTAAGTGGCAGAAGAGTTCCCTTCCTTTCCTTTTTCTTCCAAAGTGCCGACTTGCAGGAAAGTTTGGTTTCAAAAGAGCCATGTAGGGGTTTATGTCTCTATCAAGACCTTAAGAGTTGTGGTTCTGCTCCTCTGAGTGGGGCTGTGGACACTGCACTGACAGTGACAGTGCTTTTCTGGGTATTACCATTATTCCAACACAGTAAGCTGTGCCTGGATACACAACTTCCAGGGCATTGCAGGTGGAGTTGTGTGGGAAGATTTGTTAGGAATAAGAAACAGTTTTGGGGTTCATTTATCCCCGTTTAAAAACAAACCACACAAACAAACCCCACCCAAAAAGCCCGACGATGCTTTCAGGGCTCAAGTACCGCCGTTTTGTGCTGGAATGCAGATTTTCAATTTTTGCCCAAACAGCAAAAGATTTAAGTAGAAAATTTCTCTGGAAGTAGCAAAATGCTGCCTTGTAAGTCAGTTCATTCAATTATTCCAAACACTGTTGAAAAACCCCTCTCTTCTCATCCCAGCGCGAGGGGTTTGGCAGAGCCACCGACAGGGAGCTCCTGGCTTTGGTGGATGATCCCATAGTCGGGATGATCCCAGGGGTGTATCCCGGAGGAGGGATGGCACCCTGACGTTGGTGTGCCCTGCAGTGGGAGCCAGACCGGGTGATTCCAGCTCCTCCTCCACTGCAGAGTGGGAATGTGGAGGGAAGGGCTGGGATACAGAGATCGGGCGCTTTGGTAGTAACGAAACTTCTCTGAAATTCCGGGTTGATTTCTCGAGAGAGTCGAGCCTGCAGCGTTTTGGGAGAAGTTCCAGGGTTGGAGAATGTTGAAATGTTGTTGGACATGTTCTGCATTTTGTGGTTAACTCGAACCTTGTTTAATATTTGTGGATCCCTTTAACCCCTGAACCGTGGCAGAGGAAGGCCCCGAGTGAACAAAATCACTGCAAGTGCCCTGTTCCAAACTGCTTGGATTTATGATGGCACTGAAATGTTTCTGTGGCATGTGTGTGACATTTGCTGAAATTTTATTAGACCTTCACTTGAGAATCAATTCACAAAGGGCAGAAGCAGGAAAATCTTGATGAACATTAATCAGCCCCTTCTTAACAGCAAAACCAGCCCCGTGTTTATGTGACAAGTTGAATGGATTCCATGACAATTTTATCTGGAAGTTCTCTTTCTGTCTCAGAGCACTGGTAAATGCAATTCCCTTTTTACTACTACTTGCAAAAATATGTTTGTTTAGTCTGTTATTTTTGATGTCTCTTACTGTCTGGAAGTTCTCAAAGGTTTTATCTTCTGTCATAAATGATGATACGTCTTTGTATGTGGGCAAACACAGGTACATGGAAGGATTTATAATTCTACCCCAGTGAGAGTTCAGCCTCTCTCTTGGTGTTCATTATCTCCTGTTTTCCTGAACCAACATTAATCCTGTTTAACATGAGGGACATTTCAGCTTCTATGAGCTGTGGGAGTAGGGAAGGTTGTGCATCCGTGGATTCATTTGAAACCCTCTGCAATAATAACTCAAATGGTTCATTAAGGCCAATGTGGACTGAGGAACTGCCAAACTGTGGCCTTTATCCAAGTTTGTTCACAACTAAAAGCTCTCTTTTATTGCTGTATTTGTCTTTGTTCTGGTTTGGGTTTATTTGATGGTTTTAAACACCATTTGTGTATCCCGGGTGTTACAGACCCTCAGAGATCAGTCAAAGGTTGGACTCGACCTTGGAGGTCTTTTCCAACCTGAATGATTTGTGGATTCTGTGATTCTGTTCAGTTTAGAACTGCCTCCAAAATCTGCTGAGTGGCACCTGGAGATTTCTGCTGCATCCTTTTACCTGCAGAAGGAGCACAACCCAGACATCTCTCTTGCTCTGGCATTCCAGCTTCATTAGGCCTGAGAAAAGGTGCAGAAATGAATTTGAACCTCAGAAATGTTTATTTTCTGACCCTTTTACATTTTGTCTGAACCAGTTTGAAAAAAAAAATTGCAAAAATCTTTATGGAAGTGAGTTTGTTTGGGAATAAGCAGGAGATGGGAGGTGAAGGATGTCAGCTGTCTCGTGGCAGATTTCAAGCAGTTTTTCTCAGTGAAATTAGCAGAGTTTGTAAAGACAATTTCAGGTCACTTAATCATCAAGGGGTTAATTCTAATTTTGAACTTCCCAAATGTCAGTGCTCTTCTATCCAAAATTACAGCAACTGGCTTTATCAACATATGCTTTTCATTACCTACAAGACTTACAATATTTTTGGTGTCTGTATCAACTTGATTCAATTACTGGTACCACTGCGAGGGAACATTCCCTCCAGGGAAAAGGGGGTGAATGCATCAGTGCCCATGGATACAGTGTACAGAGCAGATTAATATAACAGATTTACATCAAGACTGCTGACTCCATTACTTTAAAACTCCTGTAATTGACTTTTTTAAAAATGACATTAGCATTTAAATGGTACTATCGTTACAAGGGTGAAGGTTCAGCAGAATATGATCAATTTATTGAGCTCTTCAAATGTTCTTTTGATATTTATTTTTTGTTGTCATGCTGGAGGGGTTTTTAGTGTTTTGTCAGACCCAAGAAAAAGTCTATACCACTGAGATCCTGGTCTGAGCAGCTGCTGGGTAAGAAGGCATGGAAAGCTCCCCTACAGCCCTGCTCAGAGTTCTCTTCCTCACCTCCTTCCCTCCCACCCTGCAACTTTTCTGAGATGCAGAATTTCAGTCAGACACAAAGAGGTGATTTACAGAAGCTGCTGTTGCTGTGTGAGCAGAGCCTGGTGTTCGTGCTCTTCCCCAGTCAGCAGCCAGGGATATTTTCCACCATGAAGGGCCTTTCCAGAACCACAGGTCAGAATTAGCTCAGTTGCCTCTGGAACAGCCACCAGTGCAGCCAGTGCAGCCTCCACGGCTCTGCCAGAGATGCCACATGGCCCTGGGAGAATGAGGTGCTCCTCATCCCACTGCTTTTGTAGGAGCTTTCCGGGAGGAGTTTCCTCACAGAAAGTCTGGGATGCAGAGGGAGCTCGGCCACAGCAGCACTGGTAACTCAGATCCCTCCTGCTTGCCCGCTGTAAAAATGCTTTGTAATGACCCAGTTCGACCCTGCCAGTTCTCCCTGACCTCCTCCTTTTCAGGATGCTGCTTAATTTGCACTAATTACATTCCGTTCTGACAGAAACTTGGACATTGTCTCAAGCTTTCAGGTATTTTCACTTCCATATCCCGGCTCAGGGTATGAAAATAGCAATAAGTGAGTTATGAAAATACACTTTGTTTAATATAACACATAGGTAGCTCGCACATGGTGTCATCTATGTGTATAAATACCCCTTCAAGTTTGACTTGGTGCTTTAATCTTGAATTCTTCCAGGGATTCAGGAGGGCTGGTTAAACCCAGCAGTAGCAGTTTGAATAATTAATACAGTCGCTGGCTTTGGGGTGGTTTTTAGTTGGTTTGCCTCCAGAATCTCAGGTTAAATTCCTAATAATAATTCTGGGGCCGATGACCACTACAGAGAATTCTGCTTCAAAGAGATCAGTTATGGTAGGAAAGATCTTCAAAAAGGAAAATTTATGGGACAGGTTCAGCTTTGGTTCTCCTAAAATCAAAGGAGAGGGAGTCTGTGTGTGTGGGTATGAGTAGAGAGATGGAGAACAGTTAATTCAGTTTTTTTGGTTTACGATACAGTGAATGAGAAACCTGTCCAGCAAGTTGTTCACAACATTGGACTGTGTCAAAGTGTCTGCTTGGGCCTGAATTGGGCCTTTCTGGTGAGGAGGGGACCTGGCACAAGTGTGTGTGTGAAGGAAGCTGTGACTCCTCTCTTGCCTTGTGCTGACACGGTCTCTGTTCCCCGCTCGGTGATGTGTGTGGGGTTTGTCCTCCCAGATCCCTCTGTGTTGTGGGGAATAATTTCATTATCCAGACACTCCCGATGCTCTGCTCCTCCTTTGGGTGTGTGGGGGATGCTGAGGACAGCCCAGGACCCCTCTGTGCCCCTTCAGGACCAACAGGCCACGAGTCCCTTGTGCCAAGGGTTTGGTGTGACAGTGGGACACAAATCCACGTGGCAGCCACGGGGCACAACTGATCCTGCTCCGGGGGCTGTGGGAGTGTGTTCAGGGCGGGAGGAAGGACCTGCTGTCCTCATGGAAGCAGATCCCCATCCGAAGGCTCAAAGCCACGGACAAAAAAGCATCGAGCACATGCCAGGGCTTTGTGTTACCTCCCAGAGCACGAGATCCGAGGCATTGTTGGAGCTGCACCGAGGCTTTTAGGCACAGACGGTATCAGTAAAGTAGTTGCATGTTTCAAAATATTGTATCATTTTAAAGTGCAGAGCACATTAGGTCAGTGAAAGGGGATCCGGCGATGGGAGCCAGGCGGATAATGCAGCTCTGTGTTCCGGGAGACAGGGGCACCCCGGGCCCGAAATCCCTGGAGCTGTCTTTCAAAGAGTGATAGTTACGGAAATTAGCAGTGCAGAAATCCATCCGAATCATTCATCGGGAGCCTTATTAACTGTCTTACCAGTGTTATTAGGAGAGGGCCCGGCCCCCGCCGGCCGCGGGGACAGCGCTGCCGACCGGCACCGCCCTCCGCATCCCACAGCCCGCATCCCGCATCCCACAGCCCGCATCCCGCACCCACGGAGGGGTCTGGCCATAAACCACTGAGGGGGTCACTCCATAAACCACGGTGGCACGAGAGCAAAGATGATCTAATCTTGGTGTAAACGCCTTGTTGTGCCAGAGAACCTGATGCAGAGTGAAACA
>JAWWLV010000061.1:4310555-4339526 GCA_035041135.1 Platyrinchus mystaceus | reverse complement strand
CTGTGGCTGCCCCATCCCTGGAAGTGTCCAAGGCCAGGTTGGATGGGGCTTGGAGCAACCTGGGCTGGTGGAAGGTGAGAACCTTGAGAGGATCTGGGGTAACCGTGCCAGGGGCTGAAGGTGTTTCAGTGCCTGGTGCCAATGGTTCCCTGAAGCTGGTGCTTGGGATGGTCATGGCTGGAAATGATGGGAAGTGCCCTGGATACAGTCAGTGTCTGTAAATACTGTATTTAACACAGGGAGTTATCATAACAACTCTTTCGTGTTGACAAACTTTACCTACATAGGGAAAACAATAATATTTTAGCTGGGTGAACTTCCCATAGGGAATTTTACATTAAGCTTTGTCCCTAATGTTATCAAGCCATTTTTAAGTAGCACTTTGAGACCTATTTCTTAGGAGAAAGAACGCCGGAGTGTTTCAGAAGAGTGAGCTTCAAATCTGACCCTCAGTGTCCCCATCTGATGTTAGTTTCAAATGAAAGAAAATTAAATTACACACTTGGGTTCAAGGATTTACGTCTGTGAATCCTACTCTGGCTGGTATCTCCACCATTAGGGAAACAAAGAACATAGAGGAGATAAATAATACTTGGGAAAGACAGAATCTTTTTTGTCTGCTCCTTTATCTGTAGTTTGCCTGTGTTCCTTAAGTGTTGAAAGGGGCACTTTCTTGGCAAGTATGACACAAATAACCTTCACCCTTGACTGCACTGTCGGAGACAGTTATAAATTTGAGGATAAAGGACATGAACAAGAGTTACTTTATATGACATTTTCTCATGATAACAGGGATGGAGAAGAGAAGGAGTATTTCCGTCACCCTTGTCCTGAGGTTGTTTGTCAGACAGTGGGGTTTATAGCCCAGCAGTTCTGCTGTGTCACAGCCAATGCCCTGGGTAGGGGTTGGTTTCTGGGCCATTTGGGAATCCCAGCCTTGGTACTAAATAATCTGATCTGTAATCTTGTGCCCTTTGCTGAAGGCAGGGGAGAGTTTTCTTGTTGTGAGACAGATTGAAAGAGTCATTTTTTTTCAAAGAAGGTGTTTGTAATTTTTAAAATGAAGCGTTAAGTGAGGGTAAATGTATAATCTAGAATTTCAGAGTCCCACTTAAGATCCTACACACCAGTATGTGGAAATAGTTTAACATAAGCAGCTGCAGCTAAAACATGCAGGGATCACTCTGATAATCAGCATAAACATTTGCATCTCAGCCCCACTCCTGCCCATGGGGTTATAATGAAACCTCCCTGATAACTGATAATAGTCTGGCTAACCCCCACTGCTGCCTGTGCAGTGATTCAGCCAGCCCTGAACCAGGACAAGGCTTTAATAAGAGGCACAGCATTGCCTGGGGCAAAGTGGGAGCACAGACCTATCAAAGGCACTGGACTCGGATTCAAATCTAATTCCATTATTGCCTCCGAAATAGGTTCAGGTCTGGGATTGTGTGGGAATGCAGTTTAGGTGAATTCACAAATGGGGTTTGGTTTGGGGAACTGTTTATCCAAAGCAACTTTATGGACTTGTTGTCAGAGTCTGTTGAACAGGTTTTTGAGGAACTCTGTGCATATGGCAGCCCAGAGTACCAGTTACTTTGGGTTCTCCATCTGTCTTCCTCATCTATTTCCTTTAAGAGTTGTGATTTTTTGCTGTGAAATCTTAGCTCTTAACCCAAACTAAAACTCAGCCAAACTTGATCCCATCTTCAGCTGTGGCCTCATCCATCAGGTCTCTTTCCTGCTGTGGGATTATTTTAATAAGTTGCAATTTTAATAATGTTACAGCTACTGCTCTAAGTTTTCTCTGTTGCTGGCAAACTTTAGAAATAACTGTGGTAAGTAAAGCTAGTTCTGTATTTAAACAGTGAATGGACAGGAATTGCCTTTTTCCATGTCTTCCCATACATCTTGCAGTCTGCTTCACCCTCCAGCCTGGGTGATGAAGGAGGTCCTCTGTTTGTTCCCAAGGAGCTTCATTTTTTGTAGGATTATCCATAATTAGTGAGGCCCAAAATTTCTGCAGACTCGAGTTAGGCAGATGCAGCAGAGATTTGTAGGCTGAGGCTGCAGCTCCTGCCCCTCATGGGCTGTGTCCTTCTCTGCCCCTCAGCTCTGTCTGTGGGCTCGGGAGCTTCTTTTGGCACAGGATTGTACTAATTCCTCCCTCTGAGCATTTGATTTCCATTTAAGCACCAAGCATTCAGATTTCCCTCCCAGAATTTCCTCTGGTCCTTGCCAGCTGCTGTCCAGAAGTGACTTCCCAGTGCCCTCAGGGGAGCTCTGTCCCAGGTCCGTTGTCCTTGTCTTTCCCAGGCAGGACCCATCAGGTCTCATTCCTCCTTTTCCACTGCAAAAGGTCCTTTGCATGGCTGCTTCAGGGAGACCATGGTTTGATCTGCACAAGGATGTTTATCATCTCCCCTAAGTGTAGAAACAAAAGGCCACTTGGTCGTTGATAGATGTAATCAGTTGGGTTTTTTTATTCCGTGCTTCCACACACTTTTAAGTCCAAGCAATACTACCATGCTTTTGTTTTGCAAGAAAATCCCCTTTTTTTCCTAAAAAAAAAATGTTGGAGCTGTATTTTGAGCTGTATATAGAATTGTCTATATAGAACTGTATTTTGATAGAAAATAGATGCTGCAGTTGAAATTGCAATGAGGAAACAGAGAAACAACAGGCACTGCTGAGATCGAAGCGCTGATTAGGAGAGCAAATTAGATTTAGATTTCCTGAATATCTAACAGCAGCTAAACATTTTTTTGTCCTTTGTGTATGAGCATTTCCATTAAAATTTACAAAGGGCTTGAACTGGATTAGACTCCTACAGTCACTTTGAAATAACAAAATACAACTTGGCTGACAGGGGCTGTTTAGAAACCTTTTGCAAAAAATTATCTTCAGAAACGTTAGCACTTAGCAGTTACAAAATGTCTGCTTTTGTCTTGCCCCCTCTGCCAAGTTCCCTTTTCGTCTTGCCATGAGGAGGATAAATTATCCGACTTGCAGAGATAAACCACAGAGAGGTGAGATTACTGGAGCTGAATGCTGCAAACTCCCAGCGCTCCGTCCTCCGCTCCGGCTTGAATTTAAACCCCTGGCTCTGGCTGTGTCAATCAGGCCCCTAATGAATACATTACCAAACCAGCTTGTTTTTTGCCTTCCTGGAAGATGCAATTAATGTTTTTGGCTTCAGACACCGAGTTTATAATAAATGTATGGAGTGCAGTGAAAGGTCTTTGGAGTAATTCAAGGAATTATCTGAGCAGAAAAAGGCACTTGGTGCTTTGCTTTGGAGGGTCTGAAAAGTGCTGGCACAGGACAGAGTGGGGGAAATGCCACCTCAGATGTGCCACCAGGAAATCTTTATGCCCTGACATGTGTGGTTATGCTAAACACGAGCTGGGGACGGGGCTGAGGGCAAGGACACAAATAAAGTGTCTCTCCCTGTTGCAGTCTCGGTGCTCTTTTGTGGCCAATGTCTGCAGGAATGTGTTCCCCAGAAAGGGGGGGAGTGTCTAAGAGGTTTTCCTCCAATAAAAGGAAGAGCAGGATTTTCTTTCCAAGATAACTCCCTCCAGAGAACCAGTGACAGGCAGACTGGCTGAAACAGGAGGTGGAAAACAATTTGAGCAATAGGTGGTGACAGTTTCTTTTAATCTTCTTTATATTCTGATATCATCTGGTGGCTGACTAGCAGTATCTCTGGGTTCATCTAACCAAGAAGCCTTTTGGCAGTCATTTTTTCATCTATTTATTTATTAAGGTCTGTGCTCTGAGGATGTGAGGTGGTGCCATCGGAGGGGGCAGAGGCTTGGAGAGGT
Source organism: Platyrinchus mystaceus (assembly GCA_035041135.1). Lineage (NCBI taxonomy): Eukaryota > Metazoa > Chordata > Aves > Passeriformes > Tyrannidae > Platyrinchus > Platyrinchus mystaceus. The sequence goes on along the minus strand of JAWWLV010000061.1, from coordinate 4,335,699 downwards.
TTCCTGTGTTTCACAGTCAGGAATAGAGTGGAGGGCAGTGGAACAGGGCAGATCTGTTCAGAGCAGCTTAAGGGCTGGGGGAGGTGGTTGTTGAGCTGGGTAAGATTGCCAGTTTAGTCTGGGAGTGGTGTCATCCACGGTGCCTTCCTGGTTCAGGGTGTTGGGATTGGCAGGAGAGATGGCAAGAGGAGAGGCCAGGAAGTCTCGTTTCAGGCAAACATTTCATCCTCCTGCATTCTGGGGGTGAATCAAACCTGCCAACTAAAGCTTGGGCAGTGTGGACAGGCTGGGTCTAATTCTGGTCCTTGGGCCAGACACTGACTGCAGGTTTCTTTTGGGTCTCTCATGTTATGGACCCGAAGTCTGCAGCATCAGACCAGGCTGTCACTGATGGCCTTAGCTGCTTTCCTTGTTTCATGGAATCATAGAATCCCAGAGTGGGTTGGGTCTGAAGGGACCAACTGCAAACAGTACCTGCAGGAGTTCCTGCTCTGCCTGGGCTGCAGGGCCCGGAGTGATCCCGCTCTCCCTGCGTGTGCCAGGTGGGTGGATCTGCAGGGCAGGCTCTGCTCCCATCGGGAAAGGGTTAACTGCCAACCAGAACACAACCAGAGATGGAGCAAAGAGTCCCGGGCAGAAACCGGACCCATCACTTCCCTCTAATGAAAACCAGATTCACTCCTCCAACAATCATCCCACTGTTCCGACACCGGCCCTCTCTTCAGAGGAGCAGCATTGTTGTTTCTGCTAAAAAAAAAAAAACCTGAACCCCTACATTATATTTCTAGAGATGATCTATTTTATCATCTGGATAAGGCACAAATAATTTTATTTTCCAGGTCTATATGCTGAGTCTTCAAAGCAAAAGGGAAAGGGAGGGAGTTTGCAGAGCTGTTGGTCTGGGTCTGAGTGTGAGTTAATTCAGACAAAATATCTGGTATTACACTACTTAGAGTCTTAAATACATCTTGCATCCCTTTTTTAATTTTTTTTATGGGTGGGAACATGTATAAGGGCTGTTTAGGGAGGGAATGAATTTTCCTTTGGTAAGCAGACATTGTTCCCCTGCTATCAGCCCCATCCATCCCTGTCTGTGAACCTTCCTCCCACACCGGCACCAAAAGGGAGACTTGACCTAAGAAACAAACTTTACTTTCAAGTGGGCAGTCGGACTGTTGGATTTGGGATGAGGTTCAGCTATTTCTGGAGCGGATCTCACTGGCCCTGCAGGGACCAGGACCCTTGTTTGGGATCTCTGTGGGCAAAGTGACCACAACTGTGACAGATATTTTTTTTTTTTTGAAAGCCAGTCAGTATTTCCTTAGAAATGCAGTTTTCTCACACACTTTTGCTTGAACTGTGAATATTTTTGCACATCCCTGTTGGATGTCACATCTCCGTGCCCGTGTTTCTTGGGTGCCACACGAAGTCTGTTGTGTGTTTTCACTGCCTGCCCTCATGAGCAACGTAAACTTGGTCTTTAGCAACCTGATCAAAACACGCAGCGCTGAGGCTTTTTTTGAGCTGTTGGTTTCGATTTCATGCTCTGTAGCTGATTTGGTTGAGGATGGAACAGAATTCTGATTTGACTGCAAAAGGATCAGCACTCAGACTTTCATCTCCCTGAGCTTTTCCTTTAAACAGACAGATCAACTCTGACCTCTTTATAAATTTATCCTGCTCCTTGATATCTCCCAACAGCCGAACTGCTCTGCTGTGAAGGCGACTATTTCAACTTGCACAAATACCCCAGTGCTTTTTAAACATACTCCAAAGGGACATTTATTTTGGCTACAACAGTGTTTTCCTTTTATTGCTGTTATGAGATTCAGAATTTCCAGAAATAACTTCTGAAAGGTGCTTGAGGGCCTGGGGTGAAGGTGTTGTCAGATCCAGCAGGGAGGGGTCTTACAATGCCCGGTGTGTACGAGCTCGTGCTTGGAGAAGCAAGGAGTTGGTTGGGGGAGCTGGAATGGCTTTTGCTAGCAATTTGTTGTGAGCCATTATGAAACAATATCCCTTCCCTCACCCCACAGACCTGTTAGCCCATAAATTCCCTATGATAGAGTTTACTTGGTGCATCTGATGGTCCCTCACTGATGCTTTGAGTTTGAAGGCTCTTCTGAACATGCTTGGTAGTGTATATAGGATGGCATCTCTGTAGTTTTGTTTTGGGGTTCAATTTAAGGTATTTTGTGATATCTGATTGACTAGAATCAGGAACTTAAAAATTATTTGCTGTCCTCTACCTAATGGCATATTTGTCCCTTTCCATTCTCAAGGGCCTGTGTAGACATCAGCTGATTCCCATGTTATCACTGTCCAAACCCCAAGCATCCCTTGCTCTGACTGGGTTTGCCTGGAACCAGGTAGTTTGGGCTCAGGAAAATGCAATTGCAGTCTGTGCCCACTTCACATTCACACCTGTGCCTGTTGCAGACATTGCCTGGATGCTGTGCAGTTGCGATTTCCAGAATCCTGGAATGGTTTGGCTTGGAAGGGACCTTAAATATCACCCAATTTCAACCCCTCACCTGCTGCCCAGGCTGTGGGATGAGCCCAGGACATGGGGAGGTTTGGGGGCTCCCAGCACACACTGTTGGCTCACGATGAGTTTTTCATCAGTCATCACCCCCAAGTCCTTCTCTGCAGGGCTGCTCTGCTGTGAACACCTTGGTTAGCTTTTACAGCAGCACATTATTTAGAGGCATAAAGTGGGACTTCTGTGGGGCTGAAAGGAACTGTGGAATGCTGGATTCCTGTACATTAATTTTAGGGTTTTTTTCAGGGCATTACATAGGTGTGCAGATGTGTAGGCCTGTGTATCTGAGGGTAGGAGGTAAAGAACATGCATTCATGAAGAGCCCAGTGTTCAAAGAGAACTGCATCACTTCCCATTCATTTCTGCAACACTCCAAAATGTGCTGACCCAAGCCAAAACCTCTCCTCTCCCTTCTGCTCGTGGGGAGGGGTTGGGGATTTGTGAATGTGTGAAAGTATTAGCTGCCAGTTATAACTGGAATCGAGCCTAGAGGAACCCAAATCCTTCAGCAGGAAAGTTTGTAATACATTATCTCTGGAATTGGCCCAGCTTTCAAAACCAGGAAGCATTAATAGGAATAAATGTGAGCACCATTAGCACTTCCAAAGGCATGATTTATTAGCCATTTTGGTTGCAAAATATTGTTTAGCTGCATAATCTTTTTCATTTAAATAGGAAATGTCATCAATGGATTAGTTTATTAAATACACAGACCTGAGAGTGAGGGAATTCCTTTAACTCCCAGCTGGAGCAGGCAGGCACTGTGCACTGTCCCTGCAGTGTTCACACTCCCATCCATGCTGGACCTGCTTGGGAGAGGGAAGGGTTTTCTGCTTTGAGGAAATTCATGAGCCTTTTGAAAGAAATGAAAGCAGGAGAGAGTTTGGGCAGAGGGATCCTGGACTTTGCATCATTGGAGGGACTGGGCACTGCCAGGATGGGAGCAGGGAAGGGCTGCAAGGAGGTGCCAGGCCTTGTGGGGTCTTTGTTCATCTCACATTCTGGTTTGTTCTGGGCACATCGGGGATGAAACTGGATCTCTTGTTCCTTCCCTGCCTCCAAGAAAGAACGAGGCTGACGAGGCAGGAGAGCCAGGCAGGGCTGGGCTCGGGCAGGGCTGGTTTAGGGTTGGTGCTGCCACAGTCCCCTGGGGTGTCCCAGCACAGTGCTGGCTTCTCCAGCCTCGTGTGCCCAGATTATTCTGAGGACTGTGAAGATCCTGATCTTGCAACACTTTTGTTTTCTCCTGGTAAATGAAGCTCCACTTTCCCAGCACTTGTACGTGACTGTCTGTTAGAGAGAAGATGGACCTAAATAAAACATCAATGTGTTCTCCTTTAGAGGGAGTAAACAGCCAGGCAGTGCCCATTACATCCAGTTATCTGCTGAGTTTTACTCTGGGTCTGGCTGATTCATGGAGGCAATGCTAATTACTCTGCCTTTTTTCTGCTACAAGATGTTTCTTTCCCCCTCAAGTCTTGCCTCCGTAGTCGGTCTGTTCCCTGTAAAACCCTCTCCTTCCCTCTCCTCCTTTGATCTCCTGGTTAGGGTTCACCTCCTTCATTTTTTGCAATTACCAGTCTGCAGTGAGGATGCCCCTGACCTTTCTCCAGAGTCTGGCAGACACATGGGGCAGGAAGCTTGGGTTTTATTTCAGGCTTTTCCACTATCCATCTTGGATGGATTACAACAGTAGCAGCTCTAACTGTCTTGGAGCCCTTTCTGTGATAAACAGACACAGAGAAATGTGCTGTCGGGTGCTGTCGGGTGGGGATGGGCTGAATGGGCACGTTTTTGGTGGGTAATCAGCTGCAAAAGCCCCTCACAGTCTATATGTTGCTATACTGGGAAGAATTTCAGCAGTTACCCCAGAGCACAGTCTGTTCTGGGGAAGAATCTATGGGGATGTCAATGCAGCAAATGAGTCATTTGCTCAAAAAAAAAAAAAAAAAAAAAAGGGAGAACTTGCCTCTGTTCTGCTGCTTTTTGCTGCATTCTTCTGATTTCAAAGTTTTGAATTTACAGCAGCAGAACAGGCAAAATAAATCAAACTGCCAGAAATGCTTTGCAGAAGATTAGGGTGGATCTTGGGATTTGTGTTTGAACCTTGAAGAGATGGGTAAATTTGTCAGAAAGGACACAAGTTTGTCTTTCCAACTAAAAGAGGGGAAATTTAGGTTGGATATTAGGAAGAAATTCCCCCCTGTAAGGGTGGTCAGGCCCTGGCACAGGTTGCCCAGGGAAGATTGGCAGAATGGCCTGGGTTGGAAGGGACCTTAAAGCCCATCCAGTGCCACCCCCTGCCATGGGCAGGGACACCTTCCACTGTCCCACGTTGCTCCAAGCCATGTCCAGCCTGGCCTTGGCCACTTCCAGGGCTGGGGCAGCCACAGCTTCTCTGGGCAACCTGTGCCAGGGCCTCCCCACCCTCCCAGGGAGGAATTTCTTCCCAATTACCCGATCTATCCCTGCTCTCTGTCAGTTTAAACCATTCCCCCATTTCATTTTCGAGGTTCTGGGATTTGTAGCAGCAGGAAAAAGTGAAGACAGGCTCCTATGGGAGAGGAGGGGGCGGGGAGGGAGAGATGAGCCTGTGGAATGACATTATAACTTTACCTGCTGGCTGAATGTATCTGTGGATTTAAATGACATCTCAGGGGACAGGATCAAACTTCTGAATTCCATTCATCCATCAGATGGGAGAACAAGACCTGGCTTTGAGCCGGGCAGGAGCAGGAGGTTTGTCCTGGAGTAAATGAGCTCAGACCACACAGATAAAGAACGTCTTCTGTTCCGTTTGAAAACATTTCAGGGGAGAATCATCTGTCACTTGGCTCCGGCCCGGAGGCCTCTCAGCTCCCACTGAGGTGCAGAGGCTGCTGCAACAGTGATGCTTTTTAAACCCTTCCCAGTCCTTCATTCCATTGGAACTCCCAGAATTTGCTTCACAGCTTCTTGTAGTTTAAAGCAAAGTGCCCAGCATGGGAAGGCTGCAGGTAATTCCACTGCAGGCCCAAATTCCCTGGGGAAGGCTGGGCTGGGTCACTCCTGTGTCCTGCAGAACTGCTGGGTTATGGATTTGATGTCCCTTCACTTCTTTCCCTCCAGCAAGTGTCCTTCCATCCTGGCCAAACCCAAAAGTGAAGGAGGTTTTGCGTGGGGAGTTCATTCTCTGGGGTGGATCCTCAGCTTGTCTGGGTAATCTTGAGTTTTGTCTGGATTCAAATGTAATTTTTACTATTAGAATAAGGGTTTTAGTGTAAATGTGCCAGTTAATAGCAGTCCAGTGCAGACAGGGACCTGTATTCTCATTTACAATAGCACCTGGGGAAGAACTGGAGCCCCGTGTGTCAGCCCAGCTCTGAGCATCTCACATGCTGGAAAGTTTTGCACAGTTTTTATACCACTTGTGCTCCTCCAGTCCAGATAGACCTGCTGGTCCTGAATGTTTTTAACTGAAAGATGCATTTAAAAATGTCAGAAATCCACAGATGGTTTCAGAGAAGGGTTTTGAACATGTTCTCCCAATGTGCTTTTCCTTTCCAGTGGCTTTGAGACACTCCTACCTGGGGCTACCTCAGACTCCCTTGTTTAATATCTCACTTTGTCTAAATAATGACGTTTTTATTTGGCTGAAGGGGAGATAACAGCTTGGAACAGAGTGGAAATGCCTGTCTGTGTATGGAGGAGAAGGGGATCAGCAGCAGACACAGAAATGGGTGTTAGGGCAAACTCTCAAGGACTGGTGTGAGCTCTGGGACTCATTTAATTCCCCTAAAAAGTGGGTGTCGAGGTGGAAGAGAAGAAGTTCCCCCAAGACGAAAGTACTTAAAGATCAAACTTGGTTTTTCTGGCTTCATTTCAAAGAGAAACAAACCCACCAGGGTGTAACTAAATGCCCTCAGCCCCAACCTGTCCAACCCAAGAAAACTCAGTGTCTGTTTTTTTGTTAAATAAATATTTCATCGTGATTCCCAGCACAAATGAGTTTGGCTAAACTGGAGATAAGGATCTGAAATGTGAATCACTGGCTGGTTTCGTTGAGAGCTGCCATGGAAACAGATCCCCAGTTAACTTTTCTATCTACAAAGGCTGGGTCGGAACACAGGATCCTGATGCTTCCCACCCAATTCCCAGCTATCTGGGCCAGGCAGTTTCTGTGGGGTCACAAAAGAATGTGCCTCACGTGTTTATAGCGTGTTTTTTCCCTGCAGAATGAGAAAAACACACTGTGGGGAAAGGAAGGGGGGGAGGGGGGGACATTTAAAGCAAAATTTCGTTTTAATTAAAATAAAAAGCAACTTTTCAAACGCGAACTGTCGGGCTGGTTAACCTTCCATCCCGAGCCAGCAGAGATAGATTTTCATCTTTGCAGTGCCTTAGTTAGTGGTTCCTGGCACATTACATTAACTAATTTGAGATCGAATTATCAAATTTGCTCATTGCTGCTCGCACTAATTTGAAACCTTACAATAAAGAACCGTTTGAGAGGCAGATGAAAGGTTGCCACCCACAGAGGCTCCAGGACCTGTCCCTGGTGTATCACAGCGAGGTTCAGAAAGATTTGGGGTAATTGCAGTCATGAGCTGGAGTTGATTGAAGAAAATTATACCCCAGTTTTTTACTACAAGCTTTCCCCCCCCCCTTTTTCTTCCTTTCATTGTGTGTGCGGCTTTTTTTTAAATTATGCTGTGAAACCCTGTTGCAAGGGGGACAGAGTGCTGCACGTTGTTTTGATAACTTTATTAAAACTTTTCTTAGACCTGTTTCAGCTTTAATGCTACTGAAGTTCTAGGAATTCTTTCTATAGGTGTTACCTATGTTTTCCAAGAGGTTTTAAGTGTTATTGTGCGTGAGGTTTTTGCGTTTGCTGAACTTTTAGGCAAAACCATGTTAACGATGTAAAACCTTTTATGTCTCGTTAGCAAAGCTCTCGTGGCCCTTTTGAGTCGTAGTTTTATGAGAAAAGTTCCTCAATTGCTGGGTTTAGAAATTATAACTGTGAGCTGAGAGCAATTTTCTGAACATTCCCTAACGGGTATAGAAGTGATGCAGCAGTTTCTTCACTGCTTGGTTGAATTACCATCCTCAAAGAACTTGCATTTTAACAAGTTGTGCAGGCTGGAGCAGTGGGGGTCCTGAGAGAGGCATTTTCTTTCTGACCTTCCTGAGATAAATAATTAAGATGGAGTCTAGATAAAGATCACTGTCAAAGGTGAGGGGTCAGCCTGCCTGGCTGACCTGAGCGCTGAGATTGCCCTGCTTGCTGCAGCAGCAGCTCCAAGGCAGCTGTGTGTCAGCAGGAAACAAAAGTTTTGGGCTCTGTGAATGGGCAGAGCACTGAGAAAGGAGAGGTGGGGGAGTGAAGGTCTCTATTCACAGTGTAGGTCCAGCAAAGGGGGGGTTCAAACCCAAAATTACCCTCTCTGGTCCAGGCGAAGGGAACAGGTGAGGGGGTGGGAACAGGGCTTGAAATGTGCAGAGTGCAGAGGTTAAAAGCAGAGAATTAGAGCATTGTAGAGGGGTTGGGGTTGGAAAGAAGCTTAAAGATCATCCAGTCCCACCCCCTGCCATGGGCAGGGACACCTTCCACTAGCCCAGGTTGCTCCAAGCCCTGTCCAACCTGGCCTTGGCCACTTCCAGGGATGGGGCAGCCGCAGCTGCTCTGGGCAACCTGTGCCACCACCCTCCCAGGGAGGAATTTCATCCTAATATCCCATCTGACCCTGCTCCTTGTCAGTTTGAAGGCATTCCCTCTTGAGTGAGGATGCTCAGACATCTCGAGCCCCCTTAGCACATTCGTGGGCTCATTCCTGTTTCCCACACTCTGCTTTGGGGAATGTTCTCATCAGAAAACTCAAGAAGCTGGGGTTTGCCCCTCTAACAGTTGCAGAGCTGTGTGCCTTGTGCCAGGATGGAGCAGCCCAGCCCTGCTCGCTCTCCCAGGCACGTTTCAGCTTCCAAGGGCAAGGAGGAGCTGCAGTTTCCCAATTTTGGGAGGTGTGGGGGAGAGCACAGCCTGCTCTGGGGAGCCCTCACTCAGGGGGTGCCTGGGCTGGCCCCCTCTTCAGCACAGAGGGAAGGGAAGGAGCTGTGCCTTTAACTGTCCCTGCAAGATCTCTGCAGCCTGGGCTGCTCTTGTTTTGAAGAGGGAGTGCTTGGGGGCTCGTTCCAGAGCTCAGTGACAGAGAGGAAACAGGGCCAGGAATAAATGGCCTGTTGATTTACTCAAGTTACATCATTTTCTTCCCCTCAAGAGCCTATAAATCTCACGCTCCTTGTAAAAACAGAATTTAAAAACAATTGAGAGCTTCTGAGACGACCCCATCGCTTCCAGCCGCTGTGGCCTCCGAATATAGAGCTGCCTTTCACAGCCTGGCCCACTTGTTTCATATTAGATACTGGGGAGCCCTGCTCCCAGCTAAGCAGCAGAAGCTGTTAAGATATTTTATAGTCGTCCTAGTGGTTTAGATAACACTCTCCCCATACAGAGCACGGGGCTTTAGCCAAATAGCAGCTTCCTGGCTTGGCCACGGAGCGCTGAGCCATTAATTCACACGTCCAGGTTTCTCCTCTCCCCACTAATATTTCTGATCCAAGACACCCAGGCTGGCAGAGGTGCCTCTGTTAAAAAGTGGATTCTTCTGATTATGGCACAATTTATGGCCTCTCTGCTCGGGGGGTTTGTATTTTAAGAAAAATGCTCAGTTGTCGAGGTTGCTGCAGCGCTCGTTAGTTTTGCTTTCAGTCTCACAGCTGAAGAGATTTTTAAATTCAGCAGGGATTTGTGGTTCAGTCTTTTTTTTCAGTGCTAACGTGATACAGTGAGCTGCAGCACCCTGGGTTAGTGTTTTGGGTGGTTATCGTTGTCTGGGGGGTGAAACTGGGACTTCAGTGGAACAATGAGTACTTTAACGTGGCAGTGCCCCAGGTGAGTGGCCTTGTGCCACTTCTCCCCTCTGAGCTGACCACGAGCTGGTCTTTAATCTCTCCTGGTATCAGGAGCCAAGTCTTGAAGATAATTATTATAATTGTTGTATGGGGATGTGGAGTTTATGGTGCAAGGACTGGAGTTACTAAAGCTGAGTGGGACCTCATGCCTTAATCTGTGGCTGTAAAAACCCAGTTCAGGAGTCTCAGGGAACCTTGAGGAAACATAAGGGGCCTTTCCCAGTGTATTTGCAGCCTTTTGCCACCGTGTGTAACAATGTGATGTATGTAATGATGTCCAAGAGGCATTTCTCATCCCAATCCAAGCTTTCTAGTGGCCAACATCCAAGTTTTCACAACATAGCCCTCAAGTTCTGCTCACTTTATTGCAGCTGATAAGCTCTAAAGTGGCTTCTATACTATTAGGTGTGTAAACCTATAAAAATCTGTAATTTAAACTACTTTCTTAGCCATAAACTGTGAGTGAAGATTGTTCTTTTCATTCAGTAAGGGAAGGGTGATGGTTGCTGCACTTGGCTGTGCTGTTCCTGGCTGAATTAGAGATGGGAGAGTTTGTATTTCCCTATCAGGGGATGCTTTGATGATGATGTTGTGGTTAAGTGCAGGAAAAGCAGAACTAAATAATGAAACCAGCAATTCCTTCTAGACTGATTTTCTTTTTTTTTTCCCCCAAGAAAAGAAATAAACATACAAGCTGACACAGTTCAGAAATGCAGTTGTGCTCGTGCTGGCTCGGGGCCACCCCAGCACAGGGTGAGGGAGAGGGAATCCCTGCAGGCACAACTCATACAAACTAAGTGGATTTGCTTATCATTTATGAAAACAAAAAGAAGGTATCTGATTAATCACTGGGTGGATTGGGCTCTGCATTGGGAGGGTTTCAGCAGCAGTTTATCGGGTGCTGTGTCCTCACCACACTCTGATTCCAATTTGCACTTCCCTTTTAGAGGTTTGCAAATGACTCAGTGGCTGGGTTAGAAGAGCTGGGGGACGTTTCCCTCCACAGACCTTTCAGCCTGATGAAACTCTGTTAATCCAAGGGGATGCCTGTAGACAGTAAGACATACAGGCTTACACAGACAGAAGTTGAGGGTCAGATTTATATCTATGTACACATGTGTATATAAATACATATATTTACAGGGATATATTTGTATGGTTTGTGGAATTTGCTGAACTTGACTTTGTGCTGCCCTAATGGCTTTGATTTTGCAGAGAGATTTGTAGGAGGGCAACATCATCAGATCTGGACTAGTCCAGTTTACTGTGATATTCAGGAGTTTAAGGACTGGACGTTACAGTTGTGGCCTCTGGTGCACATTTACAGTGCTTTGTGTCAGTTTTTCTGGCTCAGCACTGTAAAGCAGGTTGAAAATGTAGTTCACATCCCCCCTGTACGTGGCAGAACTGTCTGTTTTCCCCGTTTCCCCTTTCAGGAGGAACAATGCCCGTTTCCACATCTCCAGGAACCACCCAGTTGACCAGTTGGGTGAGCAGAAGCAGGTTCTGAATCCCACTGGTGCACACAGTGTTTTCTTTCACCAGGGTATTAAAAAGCAACTAAGAAAGAGACCTCACAGATGCCAGGAGCTGTTGAGCATTGAGTTGTAGCCTCCATGGAGCTTCAGTTCCTCCGCTGGGTAGATAGGCAGCGTTTTTCATGCTGTTTGACAGTTATCTCCTCAGCAGCATTACTGGGCTTATACATCCCCTTTCAGCAGCTCCAGATAGAGCTGACAGCAGGGGGATTCTGTTTTGTCTCAGGGAAGAAAAAAAAAAAAAGGTGGTCTTTTGGCAGTAGCCAAGGCCACACTCAAGCACCAAGGGGCACAATGTCTCCTCTGTCTCGGAGAGAAAATAGCTTCTGACAGGAATCAGCTTTCAGTCAACCGCCAGGCCCCTCTCGTTCTGGGAGGCCCGACCTGTGGCTGCTGAGCAGATAACCTGTTATCAGGCTCACTGAAGGCACAGCTCAATTGCCTCACGCTGCTCTTCCTGCAGCTTCTGGGGGGAAAGCGGAAAATACCGTCCTGGGGAGGTTTTGCCAAAGTGGGAAAAAATGGAAGCTGAAGGAAGGCAGTGCCCCCAGAGGGTGCACAGATGAACCTGTTTGTTTAGGCTGCCTGGAGAGTGATAAACCAGTCAAGAGGGGATGAAAGTGAAGCTCAAAGTTCCTCCAGTAACCTGTAGATGCAGCTGAACATTTGTAAGTCGAACTGCGATGCTTTAATTGCAGCAACATTTTGCAAAATGTGTGCTGTATTAACCTCACATTCTTCCAAGCTCCTCCTTCAGAGGGTCTGATTCTTCCCAAATGATGAGTGTGAAAGGGATGCCCGCTCTCAACTCATGTACCCGTTCCTCAGTGAGCCTCTGAAAGGAGGAGGGCAAGGATGCTTTCCCTGTTCTCTGGGGATGGATTGCTGTGGGATTCTCAGGGAAGGGGAGATATTTTTGAGGCAGTGTTTATGTTTCTCTGTCTTCATATCGAAGTAAAGAAATCGTTGTGCATCCCAAAGGATCTGCCTGAAATCCCTGTGTCCTGGGATCAATCTTTTGTCAGCTGCAGCAGCACTGGGCTCTTCATCTCCTGGCCCTCAGACCAAGCGTTTGTTGCTCCTCCCAACCCTGTCTTGATCTTTCTTCACCACCTGCCTCGGGGTCTGGAGCAGTGACAAAAATAAAGAGGAGAGAACACACAAAGCTCATCACGAGTTCAAAGGCCCACAGACACGTTGTCCAGGGCAGGCTCTTGGTGCTATCTGGGACATGACATAGTTTGCCCAACAATTTGGGGACTACTGTGCACTGTCAGCTCTCACTGTCCCGCGGGGCACGGGCGGCTCTGCGCGCAGGAGAAATGCTTTCATGTCACTTTTATCTGACCCTGCACGCCTGAGACAAGTTTACAGAGGTAGCACTGAATTCTTTTTAATGAATAGTTGTGGGATCCTGCACGGTTTTCCTTGGGGACTGACTCACCAGGTCACTTGGCTGAGCAAAGGCTGCTCGATCCCAGCCGGGGGGAGGATTTCCTTGAGGAATGGTCTCATCCTGTTAACCAGGGGCTCTGGGTGGGACCAGAGGGGCAGCTGAGGATGCCTCTCAGAGGCACCAGCAGGTGCAGCACAGATACCAAGGTCGGCCTCTCCCCCCTGAAATTGCTGGAGGGACACTTATCTCACCGAGGTGTTCTGCCTGTTAGGGGTCCAGGCTGCTTCACTTCCACACTGCAGTATAGGCTGGAAGAAACTGTAACAGAAATTTCACTGGCCATAAATGTAAAAGGCAATTTTATTATTAGGTTTGGAGGTTTTTATGTGTTTTTAATTTCCAAAATATTAAATGAAACTGCAGGCTGAGGGTTTGCTCCCACATCAGGACAGTGCCCTGCCACTGAGCAGGGACGGAGGGCAAAGCCAAAGCCCACAGAGGTAACACATTCTTTAAATACAGGGGGTGTCTTTCTTGTAAAAAAAAAAAAAAAAAAAAACAAACCCAAAAATCCCTGGGCTTCTGAAGGCTGACAGTTAATTTTGAGGGGAAGAAGTTTAAATGTTGTCTCACAAGTAAATGGTTCTTCTCCCAAACCGTTAACAGAGCACATCTATTTCTGCCACTTGAAGTTTTCAGGGGCACTCGTGTTGTAGTTCCCTTAATTGTCTCGAGTCCTTTCCCCACCAAAGCTCCTCAGCTCAAGTGGTCTGGCTGTGAGACGTGATAAACCTCCTCCAAAGCCAGGCAAATATGAGAGGGAGTTCTGATAAGAGCTGCTGTGCAGTGCATCCTCAGGGAAGGAGCCAGTTATCTGGCAGTCCTGTTGAATTTTGGGCTTAAACAAAGGAGAACATTCATCAAAACCATCCATTTTTATTGCTGAAATTTCTCCTAATTTGAGGCAATTCTGATTTGAATGCAGACATCCTGATTTCTAAGATCTGTTTGTAAAGGGTAGATTGCTTTATAAAGGGTAGATCCTTGTAAAGGGGTTTTGCAGGTTGAGATTTACCATCTTCAGCACAACAAAAATATATTGGAAGATGGTGTTTCTTTTATTCTTTAAAGACCCAGAGCCAAAAGACTTTGTCACCTGTTTGCTGCTGTCAGAAAGAAAACCCTGTATTTGCAGCCCTGATTCAGGGTCAAGAGGTAAGGAGATAAGGCCCCTCTTTTGTGAATGAGAGCTTGACTTTCAGAGAGCAGGAAGTGGGACTGAATGCGGGAGAAAGGCAGGAGTCGGGATGGTGAAACTCCAGCCTGCTCTCATCTGATAAGGGAGAGCCACTGAACTCAGCCCTGGCTGCGGGGAGGGTTTGGTGTATTGACAGCCGAGGCAGTAACATCATTTCGTGTTTGGGAACAGGAGCAGGGCTGATCCCTGCCCCGCTCCCCCCCAGCCTTCCCTCCCTTCTTCCCTCCCTCCCTCTTTTTCTCCTTCCTCTGCTTGGAAACCTGCACTCGAACAGAAATGCCCCCATGAAAACTGCACAGTGTTACTCCAAGATCTATACTGTGATTTCAGGTTTTTCCTGGGCTGTGTGAAGGTAATTAGGATTTGCCTGCATCAAGCAGCAGTTCCCCAGAAAATCATCAATTAATTGATTCCAATTACTCGTAATTGTTTCTCATACATTTCAATTAGGCTGCGGTGCTGTTACCAGCAGCACCAGTCAATTATACAGGTAATCAACGTGCCTTTAATAACTTTCATGGAAGAAGTTGGGGAAAAGAGTTTAGGGATGAAGGACAACATTGTGGATGTCAAAAAGTGCCGATTTATCAATCAGGTGGTTTGTGGAGACAGAGAAAATAACCAAACTGAACAGGGCAGAAAGTCTCAGACTCATGGAATGGTTTGGCTTGGGTGGGACCTTTAAGCCCATCCCATGGGCAGGGACACCTTCCACTGGACCAGGTTGCTCCAGCCTGCATCCAGCCTGGCCTTGGATGCTTCCACAGCTTCTCTGGGCCACCTGTGCCAGGGCCTCAGCACCCTCAAAGGGAGGGATTCTCTCCTAAGATCTAATTTACTGGGCTCCAGTTCTTCCAGGTTGTACCAAAGCACAGCCAGGCATCCCCAGATAACAAACCCCTCAGCTTTGTCCTTGCCTCCAATCCATATGGAAATCTGAAGGACTGAAAAATCAGAGATTTATCAAACCAATAAAACTAGTGAAATAATTAACAGGAGAAATATTGAAATTATTATAGTAGATATTTTCATATTGATTAGAGATGTCATTTTGTAATGAGTATTTAAAAATTGACTCTCTACTACAGCAGCAGCTGCTGCTTTTGGTGTTCTTAGGGAGCCCTCGGAGTGTCTGTCCATGGTGAGCAGAGCATTCCTGCCCCAGAGGAAACACTGGGATCCCCCCAGTGAGGAGCTGGTGCTCGAGGGGGGTGTTATGGCTTATGGAACCAGTAATGCCCTCATGACTGCAGAGAGGAAATGGGTTATGTTTCTTCAAAATCAGGGATTTGAATTATTTGGGATGTGTTGGAGAAATGGCAAACTGGGACTGGGTTTGCCCACGTGTTGGTCAGACCTTAGAAATCCTGCAGTGTTGAAAAATTCCTTCTCACTGTCTTTGCTTTTCGAGTAGAAAGAAAAGGCAGCCTCACTACCTCAGTAGTATTATTTTCTTATTTTTATTTTGTTAATTACCCATTTGCAGTTGTTTTCTGTCTCTCATTGCCTGGCAGAAGTCTCTGGGGTTGGCTGGTGTGGCCCAGCCCTCTTATGCACAGTTACCTAATTCCCCTTGCCGTGGTCGGTGCAGAGTGAGCCAGCTCGTGTCTGGGACAGCCAGGCTTGGCTGGGAAGGTTTGATTCTGATGTAATGCCTAAAAAAGGAATAAAATAGGATTCCCAGGTTCTGTTCTGGATCCTGGCCTACCCTGCAGCTCTGGAGGATGGATGTACCTCGATGGAGGCTTTTTTGTCATCCCTCACAGGGTTTTGGTCAGTGGCAGGACTGAATGTCTCTGGAGTGCTGAGGTTCCCTAAAAATCCCAGTAATGCTGTGTGCTTAAAAATCCCAGATTCTCCTACTTTGAGCCTGTTGTGCTGCACATCACCACAATATCCACATTGATAAAATATCACATTGCCAGAATATCCCTCACTGCCAGAATATCCACTCTGAAGGCAGACTGTGGGTATTTGCATTTTAATAATGAGGCTAATTATTTTTTCCATTAGAAAAAGACTAATTTAGGATGTACATGTATGTCTGTAGTGTGTTGTGCTGTGTGCAGACAGATTTTTAACAGGTTTCTGGCTGTTGTAATGTAGCAACCACTAATTCAAATAGGCTGTGGGTAAGATGAAAGAAGTACTGGAAATCTAATATTTTGAATGTTGTCAGGAGCAAAGTCTTGCAGAGGCTACTCAGTGCAGCTTGAAAAAGCCCATTATTCACCAAAGTGATAACAGTATCTGGGGTTTAATTAATATTGGTGATTTTTTTGATGTGTATGGACTCCATTCTCAGCAGAGTAAAGATGTAGCAGCAAACAAAGCCTGGGGTCCTTAGGTCAGGGACGGTCACTATGGAGCTGATATCAGTTACAGAACAGACAGGAACAGATTTCGTTTATCTGACACTGAGCATTGTGCTGGAAAAGTTGGCAGTGCTAATAATTAGAGATGGCAGTGCTGGCTAAAGGAGCCCTGCTTAGCCTGTAATCAATCTTTCCCCCCAAAAGAGAAAGAAAGCAAGAGAGAGAAAACGCGGCCGTGCACACCTGCGAGGGTCCAGGGCACTTGAAAGGGCCGGGGAAAGTAAGATCCCATCTTGGGCAAACACTGGGTGCTTTCTGTGCTGAGGTCAAAGCTGCAGCTCTGAATGTGTGAGGGAAAACAATCCAACCACCTGTCCGGGTCCTGCACAGCTTTTTGTTGTTACTGGGGGTGGGTTTGGGGGATTCTCACTCAGATAACTCTGCACACCGAGGCTGCTCAGCTCTGTGCTGGGGCAATTACAGGATCCAGAGACATCACCCGGGCAAGACTTAAATGTTGTCAGGGCTGAGTCCTTAGGGAAGGGGAAGGGGAAGGGTGTCTGAGCTCCAGGGGAGGAGGCCTTGTTGCCAGGACCCATCTCTTTGGGAGGTGGATGAGCACCACACCCACCCTGCTTCCCAGTCCCTCTGGCCGTGCCCAGCTCACCTGTGTGCTGAACACTCATGGAAACGTGGAATTCCAGACTGCTTTGGGCTCCTTCCAACCACATTCTTTTTGTACAGATAATATAAAAATTAAACAGATCATACAAAAATTAAAGATAGGCTACAGAAGCACAGATGTTTATTTGCAAAGTCCCTTAAGCAGCACATGCAAAAGGCTTTCAGCTTCCCAAGCTTCAGCTGTAGGAGTTTGGTGTCTCACAGATTGTCTTGAACATTCCCTGAGAGAATAATTATTTTTGGAAGACCTGCATGGATGCAGTGTAACTCTGCACAGCAGGTGAGGTGTCCTCTGCACTCTCTTCCATGTCTTCAGGAAGGAAAACTGACAGAAAACTCAATAAACCAACTGCTTGCCCATTGATCATATTTTGATTCAGAATATTCAGCAGGCAGCACGGTGCTGAATTATTAAGTACCCCTCATCACACAGGGGGTTTGTTCTTTGGGGTGCTCCCCGGAAGGACAGAGCAATCCTTTGCGCTTCAGAGACCAAGGAGTTTCATCAGCTGATGAGGAGAACTCCTGCCAGGAAAACAAGTGGCAATGTGTGTCAGAATTCAAGATAGTTGTATGGAAAAGGAGGAAACTGTGTGTGGAAATGTCCATGTCTGTGGGAGTTTTCCTGTCCGTAGAGGGAACAGGGAGCTCGTGGTGACACTGCGTGTCCCCTGTCAAACACTGCCACGCTCAGGGTGCCATCAAGGGATGCACATTCCCACATCCACGGGGGCAGGGCTGGCAAGGGAGGTGTGTGCAGTCAGGTGTGGGTAACACTGGATTTGGGGTGAGGGCAAGGCTTTGTGGTGCAACCTGCTGAGAATTTGCTGAGCTGTCCCGTTGCTCTGACTGATAACTCTGTGCTTGGCTATCAGGTAATTATGAATTTTGACTTCTAATAAAGGCTGTGTCAGGCCCTGGAGACATTTGACATAACTTGAAAAATAGGATGTGAAAAAATTCCCCAAGTGTTTCAAGGGCCTCATATCTGCAGTGGCAAAGCAGGTGACACGAGAAAGGAGAAATGCTTCCACATTGAGGCAGCACTTGCACAGGACTTTGAGTTCTGTGGCCACACCAGTGATGATCAGATTGGTCCTTTTGGTTTTATTCCTGTGAAGAAAAGCTTAAAGAAAAAGGAACTGGAACAAAACTTTCTGTTTGTTCTGAAGGTGATGCTGTTTGGGGCCTGGTGGAGCCGTGGCCAGAGGAGAATGTTGCCCTTCCCGCTGGTTCCTCCCCTGAGAGTCGCTGTCAGGGCTGGGCCAGGGCAGATGAACCCACAGAGCTGTCACAGCTCAGCATGACAAGGGTGTAAAACCCCGGTGTCCTGGAGCTCTTCACCTCAGGGAGGTGGTGGAGAGACCTTGAGCATGTGGGTGTCATCACTTGGGTTTTCCAGAGCACTCCCCAAATAGGAGCAGTTAATAATGACACAGCCAAGGGACAGTGAGCAGTGGCCACAGCCAGAAACCACAGGAGGCTGAGATGTGAAGGGCTGAGCAAAGCCCTGGAGATGGTGGGAGAGCTGGGCCCTGTCCTGCTCCTGTGCCCCATCCCTGAGCCAATGCTGCCTCTAGAGCACACAGAGGAGCATCGACCACGTGCAGACTTAAACAATATGGGCTTTGTGATCCACCGAGCTGTTTCTGCCCCAGTGGAACCTCCTCGGAGCACCGTGATTTCATTTTCGCTTTCAAACTCGGCTTTCCCTGGCAGGGCTGGGTATGGCAAGTGTTTGTCAGGCTTTGCTTTTGTTTACAGCAATCGAGAAAAGTCATTATGATGTTTCTGGTCAGCTTAATTCATGCAGAACACGTGAGCCCGATGTGTTTATGTTTTCTGCTCTGCGCGTTTCGTCGGCCCCTTTTACAGCTTTCAGCAGGACACGGCGCGTTTCTGGCAGCTCATGTTCTGACATGGTGTTACCCAGCAGGGGAGAAATAAAGGGAGGATGTTTAGGTTAATGTGGTTTAATAAAAGATCTGGTTTTACGTCTGGAAAAGGCACAGAGAAGAGTCTTTATCCCGGTGTTGATGGGGAGGGATCTGTTAGTCGCTGGACTCAATAACAGGTTTTGGGTGCGAGGAAATAATACAGAAGACACAGTGCTTTTCATAGTTTAGCTGGTGGGAACCACATTGCCAGGCTTGGGGGTTTCCCAGATCCCACAAGTTAGTCTTTCTGAGTTACTCCATTAGATCATTTGCAGAAGGAAGAATGTCACTGAGAACAGGACATCCTTTTAAAAAGCAGAGAAAAAACTAAAAAAAAAAAACAACAATCAAAAAAGAGAGAACATTCTGGTCGAGATGAAAACTACTTTGGGATAACCCACAGATCTTAGAGTGGTGAGAAAAGCACCCTATATTTTGCCAGGATGTCCCCAGGCAGGAGATGCTCCTGAGGTGGATCTCAGCTGCCCTGTCCAGTGTCAGTGTGCTCAGCTCTTCCCTCCAGCTCATGCAGTGCTGGGCAGGGAACGGGCAGCGTCGGGTGGATGTTTTGCAGTAAGACTCCAGATCTCAGGGGGCTGAGTTTCCTTGTTTGTTTGTTTGTTTTTAATTTTAAGCAGTCCATTAATTTAGCAAAGTTTGGCACTTGTCTGGTGCAAAGTGGTTCCATGGTCTGGGGTTTGCACTGCCCGTGGCTGTCACTGGGATCCCACATGTTGTTACACACTGGAACTGCCTTTTCAGTTTTCAGTCCTTAGAGTGGGAATTTCAGGTTTTACCCATCTCCAGATTATTCCAGACTGTCTGCTACTGGCAGCTGGAGCTCTAAATCAAGCCAGAGAGATGATTAACTCAACTTCACAGTTGAGGCATTAAGGAAGAGAAATCCCAGAACTTTCTCGAAGTTGGGCAGAGCATCAGTGACACATCAGGGCACGTGTCCCAGTGTTTTGCCATCCCAGTGCCGTGAGCAGCAGATTGCTTTTCCTGTTCACGACTCTCAGCAGAACAGGATTGCCAGCTGCAGGCTGGGATGGGAAGAACACAGGGATTGCTCCCATCGAGGGTGGGCAGGATGCACCAGCTTTGCTGTGCCCGCTGCCCATTTCAGTCACTGAGCCCTCCCAGTTTAGCCAGTTTGGCTGGGAGATGCTGCACTCTGGGTGTGCTGCTTTTTCTCCCAGAATCCAATCTGGGAGGTGCAACAGAAGGATTTTTATGTGAAGAAATCAGGAGAAAATGCCGTAGTGATTTTCAGATGTGGGAAGGGAATTCCACCGTTGAGCCACCAGGAATAAGTGTGTAAATGAAAGCTCCTGGACCTTGCTGGTGATGATAGGAGGGTAAAGCAGCTGTGTGCTGGATGCTGATGGAAGCGTCCCAGTAGCTTTGGTCTGAAATTACAGTCATAATTCTTAAATTATAGCAGCCAGGAGTTAATGTATTTCTGCTCAGTATTGTCAGTGGCAAGGCAAAGCCCATTAATTTCCCACTCAGTGTTTGTTTGAGAAATCATCCCCTGTCAGCTGCCGCGGGCGGACGTGTCTCCTCGCCGCATTCCTAGACATGCTCCCTGTCTCCCAGCGAGGGTCCAATCCCTGCGGGAGATAAGATACAACCGGCATTCACCGGGAGGTGTCAACGGGCTGCTTTATGACACATGATGAGTGATAAAGGCTGTGCAGAGGTGCTGATGTGGCCACATTAGTTAATGAGGTCATAGCAGAAGTTGCTGCCCCACTGATAACCTGCAAATCCAAATAATGTGGAGATAGCAGTGGGGTGTTCAGAAGTCCTGTCCCTGTATTCTCTTGCTGTCCATCACAGTCAAGCACCCAATCAAAGAAAAAAAATAGATTATGCTTCCAGAAGGGGAACACTCATTCCTTCTGCAGCTCCCGGGGCTGGTCCAAGCTGTGGGAAAGCTGTGGGATATGAGAAATTTCTGCACGGGTTTGGTAAAGTGCTGTCACAGGGAGCCCTGCATTCCTTCTGTGTCTAAGAAGAGAGTTGTTATAGTGAATTAATAGTTCTGGATTTCAGCGGAAAAGCAGGGCTTCAAGAGTTTGGGAGAGGGGTAAGTTGGGTGTAAATGTACTCAGGTTTAGTGAAATCCTGTTGCCACTATGGGTGTGTAAGAAGAGCTGCTGTCCTCAGACAATGATCTTTTTCACTGATGCTTCTAAATATGTGAAGGGAATACTCCTCGTGTCTCACAAAAAAGGGCTGTGTTTCCAGAGCTGTGTTTTTAGTGAGGAGTAGCTGGAGTGTCCCTGCAGCCCCCGTGCAGGAGGGAGGGTCTGGCCCAGGGGTCCCCATGAGCTGCATCCAGCAGGGACGGGACGGGAGCATCAGCCTGGGGGTGGGACTGACAGCACTGGGGGTGTCCAGAGCTCCTGGCACTGTGAGAGATGCCCTGGAGTGCTGCAGGAGGGACAGGGAAGTGCAGCATTTTGGGACACATGGGAATGAGAGCTCTGCTGGGATTGCCACTGCCTCTCCTGAGGGTGCGTGGCTGGGCCCGTTCCCTCTGCAGCGGTGCTGGCTTGGCAGCTGTCAGAGCTGTGACCACAGGCAGCGTGTCTAAAATCACGTGAGGTCTCATACAGTTGAAAATCACACTGTCACTGAATGATAAAAAATGCCCAGAATTTGGAAATCCGTTGAAATGTGCTGGTTTTCGCCCTTTTTGTCTTCGTAAACAAGTCAAGACCTGGCAACGTCTTGTCGTGCTGGTAGTGAACTTTCTGTCCTTCCCTTCTTAGCAGCTCAGGTCTAATTTATTTAATCATTGGAGCAAACTTTCAAAGTGCTCCATGCCTTCTCTTTTGTTTCTAAGGTTCAGATGTATTTTTAGCGCTTGTTACTGAACTGGATCTGTGCATTGGAGAAGAATTAATTATTGTTTTGGGTTTGTTGTTATTCAGACGTTCAAAAAAAGGGGATTTACAGACTTTGAACACCTCAGGGGCTTTGTTATATGCCGTTTGTGTGTTGTTGGGGTTTTAATGATGATTTGGGCTTTAATATAAATTCAGCACTGCTGAAAGGTGACAGCCCTGCCCAGTGGAGCCCTGGGTTACCCACGTAACCAGTTTAACCTCAGGAGCAGCACAGTGGTCCCCAGGAGGCCCCAGCACTCCCCTGAGGGTTGGGGTGTGCAGAGCAGCTCCGAAGGCAGGAGAAAACCCTCTCCTTTGGGAGGAGAGGAGATCATTCTAGGAACTAAACTTCCACCAAATGCTATAAAAGCAGCTGAAGTTCCCCCATTTTTAATAACCAGAAGTTGGTTTTGCCGGTGGGAAGGCTCCAGCCTTCCTAAATAGAACATGTACCAGCTGATCAACTTGTGAGCTCTTTCATCACATCTTCTGATAGTACCTTTGGTGGATGTTCTAAACCCATGATGTGATTGATAAGGCAGAGATGTGTTCTGGGCTGTGTTCCTCTGCTAACAAACCCAGCTATTTCTGTGCCACAACGAGGCGATGGTGGAAGGAAGGCCCATGAACACAATGTGCTTCTTCCAGCTTTTAATGCAGCTTTGTACGAACTCCTTGCAGACAAATATTGACTTTGTGAAAATCTGTGGAAATCAGAGACTGATGGTGCAGGTGGGATAAGGCTGTATGGAATGTCCTGGGATTTTGGTTGGTGCTGATGGCTTTATTTTATTGGAAGCATTATGATTCTCGTGAGACAGGCTTGTAACCTGCTACTTAGTGCTCTACAAGGCTGTTTTCTGGGTAATGGGATAAATATCCAGCCTTTGCACAACTTCCAGACTTACCTCCTCCATGGGGTTGGTTTGGTGTTTCTCCTGTTGTGGAGAGTAAGTTCTGTAATTCCTAGTCCTGCACAGAAACATAGGGAGAACTGGGAACAGAGTCAGAAGGGCACGTGAGGCTCAGAGATTTTACATTAGAATCATTTTTGGCACAGCTTTTAAAGAAACCCTCACCTGGTTCTGTCGCTGGTGAGAGCACGACTGACCCCACGCTCTCCTGCACCTCTGCTCTGTCCTTCTATTCATTCTCTCCTGTTTTTGTATCTCACTCTTCCTCCCTCCACGGGCCCAGCCTCTGTGATTAAGTCTGCAGCTCTCCTGCTGTTTTTAATAGGCCTGTAGACCTGACCATCTGATGAGAACCAAACTGCACAGCGTGCTCCTGAATACTTTCACTGGAATCTCCTAATGCAGGGTATTAATCATTACTGTCAAACCATTCAGGCCCTAAATGTGTCCACCCAGTATAAAATTATACTAAACAGGAGGCGAAAAAGGACTTGGCCCATATTAAAACCAGACATTAGACAGTCCCCTGACTTCTCAGGCATGATGGCCGAGGGCACTGTCCAGTTTGACAAACAGTGGTGTGTATTCAGCACAGGCTGCTTGTGACTGATGCTCATAAAGGTGCCAGAAAATAAGCATAATGAGTTAAAGGAAATATAGAAAGGCGTGGCTTCCTTGTGCATTTACTAACCCAAATTCCTGGGAAATGCTTTGCCTGTGTGTGTAGCTCGGGTGCATCTGCCTTGGTGATCTGAATAAATGTTGGTGCAGTTGGGTCTTCTTTTGCTGCAATTAGAAAGCAGGAATTGCTAAATCATTTGCTGTCATACTGAGTTATTGTACAGACAGAGCCCGGGGATTTCTTGCTTTGGTGTCTCACTTGAATTTGATCCTGGGAAGTGCAGAGCACAGCGTGGTGGGAAAGCATGGGGTTACTCAGCAAGGCTCGGGAAAGGTAAGGCTGTTTCTCTGTTAGCTGTGAATTAGCCATGCATGTTTTAGACCATATTTGTCCCTGTTACTCCTAAGCTGCCAGGGAATGCAGCCCCTTATATGCGAATATGCCGTTTTTCTTTTTTTTCTCCCCCTGAAAAGCTGTTTCTAATTCTCTCCTGTAAGAATGCCTTTATTCTTTGGAGTTGGCAATAAAAGTTAATCGAGTGTAAAATAAAAGTTACATAAGGTGAGTGGTAAAACTTTATTATTACTGATGTTGGGTTTATTGATGACTCCATTTGGTGTTATGAGCCATGGCATCCCACCAAGCCCACTGCATGTTCCTGCCAGCCCCTGACAGGCTGAGCTCGGCCGGCGCCCGCGGCGCTGCTCCACGTGGGGACGGACTGGCACCCTCAGATGTGCCTGGCCTGGCCTGAGGAATTTACAGGGAAAGCTCTCCAGCCACCAGTTATGATATTCTTAGGTAAATGCAGCATGTTTTACGGCCAAATGAGAGGAACTGCTGGTTGTTCCAGCAAGGCCAGTGTTCCCTACGTGCCCCGAGTGACAGCGCGGTGACAGGGATGGGACAGCCCGACTGCTCCCGCTGCCAGGGGCTCCTCTCCCTCCACAGGGAATTATTCCCAGCCAACCCACATAAGTAACTCACCCACAGTGCTCTGATCAAGGATCCCGAGAGGGAGGGGTGAGGTGGGAGAGTCCCCAGTCCTGCTGCAGCACTTTGCAGTGACAGGAGGTTCCAGTTCCTCAGTGCGGGGTTTTCCCGCAGTGTTCAGATGGTCTGCACTCCTCCTGCCCCATCAGAGGAACACAGAAACCCGGTTTATATGTGCATATATAAACTGGGTTTATATCTGTACACATTCCAGTGTGCAAACTGATTAACTTATCTGCTTTTTGAGTCTGTCATTAGCTGTGTTAATTGGTTTGAGTGACTAATATGATAACGTGATCATTAATGGTTCGTACATTTATTTCAGTATACTAATGATTTAAAGTTCTTTTTTTTCCCATTAAGATGTGTCTTTGACAAATAAGGCTTAAAATATCAGGGTATTTGGCACTTCTGAAAATCTTGCCAAGTTTTTCTGTCTTTAATATTTTTTGCATTCGTTCTTCTAAAATCTGATTGGATCGACAAAGACAATTAATCAGCTGATACTGGAAAGTACAGTAACAGTGCAGCATTTCCTACCCTGACTTGCATTTCTGATTTACCATGTAGTGAAAAAAAAAAACCCAAACCAAATCCTCCTAGAATTGTGGTGCAGCAGGTTAGTTGTCATTGATCTCAGCAAGAATGCTTGAACCTGCCAACTGTGTTACATGCTTGAAGTCTAGACAGAGATGGAGCAACCCCGCGTGTTCCAGCTGGATTTTGCTTTTGAAATGACGTAGAGAGTCCAGAAATGAGGCTGGAGGTCAGTGCTCAGGCACGAGGACTTCACAGCTCTCCCGAAGAAGATCCGGTGTGTTTTCTTATCTGAGGGGGCCCAGCTGGCAAAATAATGAATTTATGTTGGAAATTAGAGCAGGGGCTTCTGTCTCTGTGTCCATCATCTCTGGGTGGTGCCACTGAGAGCTGCTGGTGCTGTCCCAGCAGCATCACTGATCTCGGGCTCAGGAGGAGCTCGGGCAGCTTGTGCAGTCCCAGCTCCTGATGGTGGGAGCGCTGGAGAGGTGCAGGTTCCACAGAAGCTGCTCCAGGGGTCGACTCAGTTACAGCAGCACAGGGCTGTGGGATTTGAG
>JAWWLV010000061.1:4284331-4310455 GCA_035041135.1 Platyrinchus mystaceus | reverse complement strand
CTGGAGAGGTGCAGGTTCCACAGAAGCTGCTCCAGGGGTCGACTCAGTTACAGCAGCACAGGGCTGTGGGATTTGAGCCACCACTGATGCAATTCAAATACAATCACCAGTTCTTTCTCAGGGACAGGAGGAGAGGGAACAGCCTCAAGCTGTGCCAGAGGAGGCTCAGGTTGGACATCAGGAGGAATTTCCTCATGGAAAGGGTGGTCAGGTCTTGGCAGGGGCTGCCCAGGGAGGTTTGGAGTTCCCACCCCTGGAGGTGTCCAAGGAAGGTCTGGGCTGAGGGACAAGGTGGGGATGGGGCACAGGGGGGATCCATGGGCTGGGAGGGCTTTTCCAATTTAAACAATTTTGTGATTCCTTGATTTTCCCAGTTTAAAGTACATGTGGTTGCTGGTTCCAGCTTTGTGTCTCTTTGTCAGCTATTTCTTGATCTTGTGCTCTGAAGAGAACAACTGGTGTGTCCTCAAGGCCATGTGTTGCTCTGGTGTCTGTGCTGCTGTAGCCTGTTTCCATAACTGCATTATTAGTTTTGTCCAGCCTACAGGAAAAAGTGATACTGTAGCTGGCATCCCAGTGTTAGGTCATATTAAAACCATCTGTAACAAATCTTTATTTGCAGTTACTTTGGAGTTCAGATTTCAGCTTCTACTCCACCTGTCATCAGTGTTTATCCTCATAAACTTTCACAGCTTCTTTTATTCTGGTTCTTTTTTTTCCCTTCTGAGAGACCTTTTCAGGATTTTTGGCAGTCTCGTGCTTACTTTGCCTGGCAGAATTTCACTCTCCTTGATTTAGAAGAGATGCAGGTTTCATGAATCAACGATATCATTAGAACAGAATATTTTTAATGTAATTTCCAAGAAAAAACAGCCCTGCTGCTAGCTATAATTTCCATAAAAAATAGGGAAATAAAATCTTCAGGGGAGTTGTCTGCAAACTTGCAGCAAAGCTTTTGTTTTGATGTGGGTTAATACCTCTGTTCACCCCAAATAGCTGCATAAAGAGGATTTTAACAAATTTTAGTGGTGGATCCTTTAAGATACATTTAATTTGCTGAGGAACATTATAGCCCCTGGTGGGCTCAGTGCTGAGGGAGAAGCAGAGGCAGCTCCAGCTCATGCAAGGCCAGTGCTGTTGGGCTGGATGAGACAGGATGGGATGGGATGGGATGGGATGGGACAATGCTCAGGCACCAGAAGGGATGGAAATGAGGTGGGGCTGCAGGACCTGCCTGAAATCCCATTTCTGTTTGGTTTCTCCCAGTGAAACCATGAGCAAAGGCCCTTCTGTGCCACCCAGTGTGGTGTCTGGCAGACAGTGCTCCCGGGGAAGCAGGGCAGTGGTGCTGGCACGGTGTGACCCACCCACACTCTGTGGTGAACAGCAGCACCAAGGAAATGCAGGAGGTGGTTTTTAACCCATTCAAACCTTTCTTCATTACTGTCTCAGCACCAATGCCGATTCAGAAGGTCTGTCCCTTTTGCTGATGCTGTTGGCTGAGTTCAAGTTCGGGTTCATTTGTGGGAAGTTCACCTCATGGAAGGTTGTACCTGGCTGTGTTTCCTATCAGGCATCATCATCTTGGAGGCATTGTCTTCCTGGCAAACACCAAAGACAGGTTGTTTAGAGGTAAGCAGTGGCTCTGGGGCTTTGATTTCAGTGTCTTGCTTGAGCAAAGGGAGGCAGCTGGTTCCTGCCTGTGATACTCCCCTGCTCTCTGCACACTCTGCCTGCAGCCTCAGGGGTGCTGTGGCAGGTTTGCCACATCAAACAGGTCACAGCACTGAAACAGCAAATGTATAAACTAACCAGAATTAGCAACTTTAGCAGTTTGTTAATTAGGAGGTCTGTTTTCATCACTGTTTGGTGTAGATAAACCTTTGTGGATTGGGGTCCAAGATAAAGGTTTTAAGCCTGTTTTTCCCAAATTTATGGTTTTTAATCAACCACTTTGCTCTTCCAAGCATGCATTTTTAAACATCAATCATTTCTGACTGTGCTTCCTGCTGCCAGATTGCTGTGGTGAGCAGAGATGGACATGCCAAAGCAAACAGACATTCTACTGTATTGGAAGAGTCGCAGTTTCAATAATTCTCTATAAAATGTGTTTTCCACTGCGATATCTCTGGTGTTGTCTCAAGTGGGGTCTGGGGAACAGTAAATATCCACATATTTTCCCTCAGAGTTTCCAGAGCTGCCCAGGGAAGTAAAGCCAGTCACTAAATTCTTGCAGCAAAATGTGGCAGAGTCTCAAAGGGAAGAGGACAGTCTTTGGCCACTGGGGCTTTCACCACATTCTCAATAGTCTTGTAAACCCCCCCTGAGTCAGATGATTGATTTGGGGATCACACAAGATCAGATGAAATGAGTGAACCCCCAGAAAGAAAGCAAAACAAACGTCACTATCCTAGAGACAATTGCTGTGGCAATAGCTGATGATCACAGTCATTGAGGTTATAATGGCACACACTTGTGGAAATGATTTCTCATGGTGACAAGCTGCAGCCAGAGGAAGAGGATGGTGCTCCAGCTCCTCCTGGACTGGTCTGCCCAGTGCCTGGAGCTCGTGTCCTCCCTCTGGCCTCTCCTCCTTCACCCCTCACTGTGGCAAGGAAGGGAACAGGTGAAATGAAAGATTCCCTCCAACCCCTCATAGCAACAGCAGGTTTTCCACCTTGAGACATGTTTTATTTCCTCATGTATTGCTGCATTATTCATTTTTTTTTTGTGATGCTTTCTGCCTCTTATCCCACAAATTAAGTGTCCAAGCACTCAGAACGTCCAAATTCAGCTGATCTGGACTCTTCTCTTTTTACATGATTGGCACAGCAGAACCTCATCCTTAGGCCAAATAGAAACGTGTTTTGGTTGGACCTGCTGTTTAACACGAGTGGAATGAAGCAGAAGAGCACGTTGTTAGAAGGCATGGCTGGGTAAATAGCACAGAGCTGAGCTCAACAGTCTGTGCAGAGCTATTCGGAGAGATAAGAGCCTTCCAAAAACCTGACAGGAGAGCAGCAGGGCTCAGAACACAGAGCAGGCAGGTCGCTCACAAGATGTGCAGGGCACTGGGGTTTGATAACAGAAATGCCATCTGCGTCGCTGGGAATACTGACCAGGCATCCTTCATCCCAGACAGACACACACAGCAGGCTGGAATCCCACCGGCTGGGAAATCAGGGGAGTTAAAGGATGTGTGTAGGTATAAAAACACAGACACAAGCAGTTGTGGGTGATGGTGAACGTGGCTGCCCTTGGTGGCGCAGATTTTGGTCGGTTCATGAGCCTCAGCCCCATGACGCCTGGCTGGGATTTTGGTCTCCCACGGGAGTCACAAGTGTCCAACTGGCAAAGACAAAAAATAGCACAAAATGCTGTTTAAAATGTAAATGGAACTGTTTGCGTTTACATGGATTCCTGGGAAGTATTTTAAAGTCTGTCAAGTCTCTAAGCAGTTTTGTTCAGCTGTGGCACTCGAAGGGGAAGGTGTGTGCAGTTCCCTGACACGCGGCAGAACGAAGCAGCTTCCCAGGAAAGCTGGAATTTCCAGCTTGGTTTTCAGTCAAGCAAAATATGAACAGGCATATTTTGGGTGTTTAAGCGGAGCTCTAGAGCTTCTCCTGTCACCACTCCATCTGTGCTGGCTTTCTTTAGACGTATAAATAAATACACGCATGTATTATATATATAAAATAATTGCTGGTGTCTGCCTTCCGCGAGTTGTTTTGTTGTTTAACGATTGTGTTTGGGGTGAGAGGGAAGAGGCAGGGGGGCTGCTGCAGCCATAAAGTGGACAGAAAACAAGCTTCATCTTTGTAGCTCCGAAGAGTGCATTATGGATGTTTTTAATCTCTTTGACCTTGTGGCAGAGAGGAGGGAAGTGAAGAAATTGTGACAAACACCAGCGCTTTAATGCCAGGTTTGTTACTGCCTGGAGTGCCCTAAGGGTTAATGTAACAGTTTTAAGTCCTTCAATCACACCCACCCCCAACTACAGAACACTTCCAAATAATCCCTTTATAATAGACCCTTTTCCACAGATTGTATCTAACCCATGCATTAATGGGGCCCATTGGTGTCAAGCGTTTCAACAAATCCGGGCCAGCCGAGGCTCTGGGAGCCCCTCTTCCACCACAGACGTTAATGATCTTTTGCCCCTCTGACTTGGCTCCCCTGCTGCAGGGACAAAATTAAACTACTGCGGATGGCAAAATAGTTATTTGCTGCCCAGGCAATTACATACTTCCAAAACTCTCCATCACGGAAGGCCAGATGGACTTTATAGAAACCAGACCCGGGCCACAGTTTTAATTATCATAGTCCTGTCAGAAATGAGTGAAATTCTGAATGACCGCATGAAACGAACCAAAAGCCTTACACATGGATTTTTTCCTCAATAAAATTTTATGGCTTCTTAAAGAAACAGCATTCATATATTTTACGAGGCCTAATCATTCACTAATGCCTATATTAGTGCACCTGTGGCACTCGGCCCCATGGAAATTACAGCACCGGGCTCAGCCCTGCTCTTGTGTTCTCTTGTGTTATTGCAAACCCCTTGTCCAAAACGCAGCACATGGTCCAGGGATAAGCTGGGCTCGTTTTCCTGAGCTGCAAGTCCTTCTAATAAGGTAAAGAGATTTATGGACCCTTATCTGCCGAAGTTTTTGTGTCATTGTGTGAGTAAGGCTTGTATGAATAAAATGACCCTTCATAATACCCTATTCTTAAAATGTATCCTGCCAATAGGCAGTGCCTTATTGAAGGGGTTGGGTGTGTTGTGTTCCTCTGATGATTCAGAGAAGGAATTCCCATTGACTCTTTCCCCCTCAAATAGTAGCACTTGCAGAGTAAGTGCTCAGGGAAGATTGCAGCTATTTCCAGAGATGACCAGGTAACAGCCTCATGCTATCCATCTGCTCATCCCTACTCACAAACCCTCCATTTCCAGTTCAAGCCCCCCTGACCAGCACAGGATCTCCAGGCATTTGGGGCAGGTATTTGTCTAACCTATATTTACAGGCAGAGGCTCTGTGATCTCTGTTGGTTGTTGTCCTGCACATCACTCTTGGCTGTTCATGTCCTAATGCCTGAATCAAATGCTTTTACATCCCATCCTTCAGTCTCCTCGAGGTGGAACAACTCCAGTTCTCCCAGTTTTCCACACAGTGTGTTTCCAGACCTCTGCTCGTTCCCTGCTCTGCCCTTGGGTGACTCCAGTTTGTGCCTCTTCCTTAGGGAGTGTTGCCAGCGCTGTGGAGGATGAAAATGCTTCATCCCTCCCGAGGGCTCTGGTCCCCTTGTGTACCCCAGTAGGATGTTATTCCACAGGGAAGGTCGGAGCAGCTCGTGGCAGCAGGGAGGTGGCACCCAGGAATTTGTCTCCTCTGGTTGTGCAAGTCAAATTTGCTAATGAGGTCCCGCTCGGGCCGTGCTGACAGCCCCAGAACATACTGGGTGTGTTACTCCAGCGCCGCTGGAGTGAAGTCAGCTTCCCTCCCGAAGCTTTCTCATTACTTCATGCACTTGGCAGCTGCTCACAGGCTGGACGAGCTCAGCCAAAATAAGAACTGATGTAGAAACATGGAAAAGACTATTTAGCATTTCCAAACATTCTTCCTGGGGAGATGGCTGGGGGGGAGGAGGAGCTGCTCTGTCTGTGTGTTTTCTCTCTGCGGTGCTGTCAGATGTGGGCAGCCCTGTGGGGAGGATGAGGAGGGCAGGGGCTCTGCGGGGCTCATGTGTTGTCCCTCCCAGCCGGGCTGAGCCCTGTCCTGGCACTGCCCTGAGCAGCTCCTCAGATACAAAGTGTGCCTGTATTGAGTGTATAGGCTCCAAAAGGGGCTAGTAGTAAACTGAGAATATTTGGATAAACTTGCCGGCCCTCAGGACTAGAAAAGGACTTTTGTTCACGTGAAGAAAAAGGCTGTTCCATTTCCATAGGATGGCTGGATCCTGTCCAGTAAAAACTGAGCTTGAAGTATAAAAAATGATCAGGAGTGTCAAACGAAGGATCTTTTACTTGAGGTCAGATATTTATTTTTATTTATTAGCGTGTGAGATCTACATCTCTGGCCCAGCTTTGGTCTGAAGCAGCGTCTCTGGTAGGATCATGGTCTGTCACAAAGAGCGCCTTGTGCCGAGGGATGGGGGTGCTCTGGGGGGCATTGCCCTGTGCTCTGGGTTTTCCTGACTTGCTCTTCTGGCTCCCTGGTGGCAGGGACAGTGTCCCAGGGTGAAACCCCTCCCTTTAGCACCGTGTTCTGTGTCTGCTGTGGAACTCCGAGCAAGGCGTGGGGTGGAGGTGTGGGGGTAGAGGGGTTTGTACACACCTGAGTGTCACTGGCTTTGTTTTCCAAACATACCTTCCATTGCAAAGTGGTTTGCAAACATTTATGTGTTATTTACAGACAGACTCTTCCTCTGCTCTTGAAGCAGACAGGGAGAAGCGCTGGCAGAGCCTCTGCTCCAGTTCACTCTTTCCCCAGTCCACCAGTAACCGTGAACTGGTGCTGGGCATCAGGAGGCAGAACAGGGCAGGGCATGGCTTGGTCCTGTCTTTGCCCACTTTTGGGAAGTTAATGCTGACAGAAGAGAGAATGGGGTGCAGGGAGGGAGCAGTTTGGGGCAGAAGAGGTAGATTTGTTAATCAAGGCAGAGGAGAAGAGAATGAGAGAGCTGGAGCCGTCTGAACTCACTGCAGCCAAGGAGTTATTGAGTCCCTGAGCCTGCTCAGGAATTTTTTTTTTTATGCTGTTCTTCAGCATGAGACGTCAAAGACATATTTGGTGCAAATGTTTTCCTAAGATTTATTTTTATCTAATCGCTTATGAAAGTTTTACTGACTTTAAAGACCAGATTTGCTCACCACCCCTAAACCACGTTTTTCTGCTTTAATTAAACCATTTTTTGTCCATGAGGTTTTGTTCACACACTGACAACATCAATATAAATATATCTCTGCCAGAGTAATTAATAAAAGCAGGCAGCTCAAGGGAGAAAGCATATGAGTCGTATCATCTTCGGGGACTCGAGTATTGTATAATTCTTCCAAAAAAAGTTAAGAATAGCCCCCAATTAAAATGTTATGTGGCTTATGTATGTTCAGATTTAATTTGGTATAATTGAATTTATGTTCATTCTTAGAGAACTCCCGGGGCTGCCAGATACAGGCAGGAATCATTTATACCATGGAAATACCACCATTAGATTGTTTTAAAGGCTGCAGGATTAGAGCACAATAAACTGTTTCAGCAGCATTTCAAGGCTTGAGCAGTTGCTTCAACTTATGTGTGAGTATTTGTGAAGGGAATGAAAACAATATTGTTCTCGCCGTGTTTCATTTGTGTTGCCTGCTGAAGCGCTGCTAAAAATGTGACAATTTCTACTTAGCATTAAATTAATAGTTTTTATTATGGTTGGAAGGAATTCATGAATTCCTGTGTTCTGTAATTGAGGATTTTTGACTTCAAAATAAGAAGAAAAGCTGTCACCAAAAAAAAAAAAAAGTGTTTCTATCTGTTAATGAGGAAGATTCTGAGATTATTATCAGGTGAACCTTCTAAGTACCTGAAGTCTGATTTTTTTCTCCAAGAGTGTTTGCTTTGATGAGACAAAACCACCCTCACATTTAGTGTGACTGAGAGTTGTCTGGAGAAAATGATCATAGATTGGTCTGGGATGGAAGGGACCTTGAAGGTCATCAAGTTCCAACCCCCAAATACCATTTTCTGTTCTGCTCACATACTAAATATAAAGACCCAAGCCTCCTTTTCCAGACCTTTGCCATTGGCTCCTGTCTTTGAGTGCCACAAGTGGTTTCCCTGCAGTTTTCCTGGGGGAAGGTGTGTGTTGCAGGAGTTGCTGCTTTCCTGCAATAATTGTGATGCTGAAATCCCAGTAATGAGCAAATCCTGTACGAGCAGCAAACGCCCTCCCTGTCAGACACACAGGAACAGAGCAACCCAGGAGGGAGGAGGGTTCCCTTTTCCTGCCCAGGGAATCCTGATGTATAAAGCAAATATTTGTGGTCCTCAGCTCCATCTTTGGATCAGAGTCTGCTTTCTGATAGGTGAGGAAATTGCTCTAAAGGCAGATGCTGTTATAATTTTTTGTCCCTTCCACTTGACTTCAGAACAGCCCAACACAGGAAGAGCAGAGTCTCCTGCTGGGTTGGGGGGTGGCTCAGAGGGCAGAGTGTTGGCTGTAGGTGCTCGGTGCTGCCTGTCAGGCTGGGCACAGGTGTCCATGGAAGATAAGGAATTCTGGGGGTTATCAGCATCTCCCTAACTCAAACCTGACTCGCTCGGGCAATGTGAGATATCTGGTATGTTGGATCATGTATTGTTTTGAGACCTGCTGTCAGGGAACCAGATGTGCTGGAACTGCCTGAGTAAAATAACCCGAGCAGAGGCATCAGAGCCCCTTTCACTTGACCCTCTCCTGCGGCTCCATCCGTGATGTTTCCTCAGCACTGCTCTGCTGAGCTGTCTTTTGACCCAGAGATAGCCTAAGATCCGAGCTGGAGATTTTGAAATGTTTGTTTCTCAGCATATTCAAAGGGCAGATTTATCATTAGAATCAATTCCCCGGAATATATAATTTCATAAGTAGGTGAATTGGCCTGGGGTAAAGTTCACCCTGGCAGCACTTGGGACTGTGCAATTTACCCTTGTACTTCCTTGTGGCTGAGATTTCAGTTTGTGATCTCAGACAAGATACTGGTTTGGTTTCAGCTGCAGGAGGAAATAATTTAATCAGTCTCTCTCTCATTGTCATAATTCTGATAGGAGAACAAGGGTTGGCTGGAAGGCTTGTGAACCTCTCCTGAGTGTCACATTGTCCAGCTGGCAGGGAATTATTGGTTCTGAGGCTTTGGTGGAAAATGAGCACCCCAGAATTCCTTCTAAGATTTGAGTCACTGTGTTAGGGGGGGAAATATTTAAATTCACTGTGTAAATTTGAGGGCAGAATACTTTGGTCATTTTTGCTCTGTGTGTCTGTTGAGTGAGATTCTTGCTAACCTGTGGGTGGCTGTTGGGGAACTCCCTCTGTAAAACTCTTTTAGATCTTCAGGTAAAAAGCAACTCTTAAACCTTCTCTTCTGTAGAAACAAACCACTAAGGGAAAATGTGCACCCTGGTGTCCCCAGTTCTCATTTCAGTGATGCTCAGATTGAAGATGAACTGTGTGTAAGAGTCACAAACTGAAGTTCTTGTGCAAGATTTAGGTCATGTGAACAGCCTTGATCTCCCTCAGGAGGCAAGCCAGCCTGGGAGCAGCTTCCCCAGAAGCTGGAAGTGCCCTGAGGATCTGCTTTCCTGGCCCTGCTCTCGTTCTGCAGCCGATATCCCTGCCAGGCAAAGGCTCGGGATGAGCCCGGATGCTTCACTGCTCACTAAGCCCCAGGCAGAGGGGAGGCTTTACCTGTGGAACAGCTCCCCCAGCCCAGGTCCCTCCTGTCCCTCCAGCAGCCCAAGGCAAGGGGAGCAGCTGATTATTGATCCTCTGGGCCCCTCTGAGCCCCCACAGGGGCAGGACGGCTGGGACCTGCCTCTCCTGCCCTGCCCTCAGTGCCTGAGCATCCCCCTGGATCCCCAATTCCCAACCTCACACAGAGGGTTGGCCCTGCCTTTGTGCTGGGAAGGGCTCTTGCCATCCTCTTGGATTATATTTATCAAATAAATCAGTGGGCAGCTCTTGGGCAGGATGTAGCTCAGCAGGGTGGGAGCCTGGGACACACAAGCCTCAACACCTTGTTCTTGCACCTTCTTTTCGTTGTGTTTTGGGTAAACCTCACTCTAAAGAGATCACACAGCTCTCTGAGAGGGGAGCAGAACATTGTTGGTGCATCAAGAGAAAATGTCTCTGGCCTGGTGAGAGGTGGCTGCTTTGTTTTCCGAGCTGCTCAAAGAGGGGGCTGCTGTTCCTGTTTTCGATCGGCTGCGTCGTTCGGGAGGGAAACCTCGAATATTCTCTCGTTCTTTGTCTCACTGCCAGCCCAGTTCACAAACTCACCTATTTCACACCTTCTAAAGAGCACGAGCACGGGGTGCAGAGCAGCTGCCGTCCCCGTTTCTGGTCAGAAGGGTTGCAGGGACTCTGCTCCCCGTCCCAGCGCGGCCCTTTGGGGGGGTTTCCTGTGTAAATGGAGCCGAGGTGCAGCTGTGCTCACACTGGGGGAGGGCACAGCCCTGCCGGGCTCTGGGGCTGCTTTTTGCT
The DNA here is from genome assembly GCA_035041135.1 of Platyrinchus mystaceus. Classification (NCBI taxonomy): domain Eukaryota; kingdom Metazoa; phylum Chordata; class Aves; order Passeriformes; family Tyrannidae; genus Platyrinchus; species Platyrinchus mystaceus. The sequence goes on along the minus strand of JAWWLV010000061.1, from coordinate 4,300,231 downwards.
GTGCTTTTTGGTTTTTTTTTTAAAAATCTCTGCTCTGAAAGTGTCAGGCCATGGGTAAAGCCGTGGTAACCTGCACCCTTTGGGCCTGTAAATTCGAGGTATTTAAAGTGAGTCTGTGGAGAAGCGCACAGCTCCACGTGAGTGTTCCGAGACTGCTGGATGGCCGTTATCCATGCTGGCAGGGAAAGTGGGAAGGGATAACCATACTCTGTATTAGGCTGGTAAATTTAGTGTTAGAAGAGCATGATACCTGTCTGTCTCAGGACTTGCCCTGCCACTCTGAACCACACCCCTGGCAGCTTTTTTGATGGAGTTTCTGTTCCTCCCGTAGTTGTGTCTCGCTGTCCTGTGGTGGTACCTGTCAGTCATGACCAAGCTGAGCCTCGTTTGAGCAGCACCTCAGGCAGGGTGCAGGAGCTCTGGGCAAAGACAGAAGTGAGGTCAACACACTGTCATTGTTTTAATCCCTTGGAACAGCACTGGGAGCTCAGAACCTCTTGCTGCTGCTCCTCCCTCTCCCTAATGAAGTGAAATGTTCTGAAGCTCCAAATCCTCCCCTGCCTGCAGTAGCCTCTGTCTTTTGTTTATCAGATGAAAATTTCTCTCAAGTTCCCATTTATTTCTCATCTATTAAGCTTTTAGAACTTCACAATTACAATTTTTTGAAATGAGCTAAAATGCTGTAGAACACAAAAGTGGGATGTCCTGAACTCTTTCAAGGGTCAGGAGAACTTCAAAGTTTTAGTGTGTGTATATTACAAAGAACTGGAAATCCCTTTCTTGACTCATGTGTACAATATCTGAGGCAGCCCTGGGATTTGATTCGAGCATAATTTTTTATGGTTTACTGTTTAATTTAAATCAGTGTGGTATGAATTACGTTACTGGTGAAAAATGAGCTTTTGTTGAGATAAATGCCTGCCATCAGCTTGGAAGCTGTCTCCTGTTTTGACATCTTTACTTTGTGCTTTTCTGCATGGTGATTAGATGTTGCTGTGCAAGTTTAGCTGATTGCCCTCAGAGAGGGTGAGAGTGGGAGAGAAAAACAAGGGGGTGGGATTGGTTTCATGCATCGACAGGAATGGGCATTGGCAGCACCTTTTATGACATCCTGTGTTATTCAGGATGTCTTCTGGGTGGAAAAACTGCACCTCCAAAACAGGAACGTGAGGAGTTATAGGTAGAGGAGGGAAAGCAGTGTGGATTTTTCCCAAGAGCTCTTCACTTCTCCCCTTTGCCCCGTTGCACAGAGGTCGCTCTGCCCTGTATCAGTGTGGTGCCTCTGCTGTGGGGAGTGGGAGATGCTTTCCTGGACATCATATTTAAAGTGTGTAAACGTAAATGTAATGTAAATGGGGTCCTGCTGCTGGTGGTTCCTCCTGCCAGGGTTTGTATTTATGGTCAGGTCTGATGTACCTTCAGCTGGAGCGAATCTGTGGCGCCTGAGGGACACAGTGATGGCACTGCAGGTTGGCAGATTGTTTTATCCTGATGCAGGGCTGGCACATGGGAAATACTCACTGGCTGGTCTGTGCTGGTGTGTAAGAGAAGAGCAGTTCATAGTGGGCAGCCCTTCAAAAGGCTCTGCTGGATTCAGATGCACTCAAGAAATCTAACCTCGCTTACAAAGCTCGTGTGAGTGGTCCAAGCTCCTCTGCTTGGAACCTGAACAGGGAGTTTTGGTAGAAAACAGACTTTTTCATGTGATTTCTCGTGTGCTTTAGATGTGGTGGAAAAAAAAAGAATGAGAAGGTTGTTTTTCCGTGACAGAAGTACGTCCCAGTAACAGCCTTCCCTGCAGCTTGCTGATGGTTTTCCTCCAGGTCCTTCACAAAGCCAGATGATACAGGAGCCCAAGAGCAGACTCAGAAACGCACACACCAGTGGAAAATTCCCACTCCAGATGTGTGGCTTGGGCAGGAGTGAAAGTTCAAAAACATTCATCCTTTTCAAAACCTGAATGGGTCTCTCTCCCTTCAGCTGCAGCAGTGCTTTGCCTCCCACTCTGGCTCAGTTTAGGTGAGGAGGGAACCTGCTTGTTTGACAGTGGGAGAACCATAAAGATTTCTTTTCCTCTCCTCTGAGCTTTCCCAGTGTTTGGATGTTATGGGCTTTTGTCACAGGGCCGGTGGGTTCTGTGTTCCCCTGGAAATCCAAAGGCCTGCTTGCAGAGGGGACAAGATGTGAATGGTGAGGAGACTCCTGAGGACAGGAGGCTGCTCACAGAGCCAGACAGATGAACTAAGTTCTCTGACCCTGCAGCCATTTACCAGCCCTCAGGACTTGAACCCTGGGCCCCCTGCCCTGCCCATGTCCCGTGGGGGCTCAGGCTGAACACGAGGGTCTGACCATCTCGTGCAGGGTGTTGGTGAGAGCTCTGCTGCCCACTCCTCATGGAAAACACAGGCAGGGTCTTTCAGGGAATGGCCTTTTCTCTCCTTATCTGGTGGCTTGGAGGCTGGGAACTGGCTTTTTTGGACAAGAAGTTTACTGTACATAACTCAAAGTAGCTCTCCCTGAGTACACTTAGGGCTTTTCCTGTGGCCCTGGGCTGGGGCAGCAGACAGGTTGGGTTTGGCTCAGCTGCTCTTCCCATCGCTTTCCAGTGCTATGACCTGTTTTTGTCTGACACGTTTCTCATTAACTCTTTGTCAAATCACCAGGAAGCCTGCTTAATTGCGGGCAGAGTGCTGAATTTATGAGTTCATCTAGGCTTCATGTCTACACATTGACAGAGGTGTTTCTCTGGATGGAGTCTTTTTCTCTTCATTTCGTGGCAAGAATGGACTTTCTGTTTCAGTTACTTCTGAAAGTCATAAATTGCAGCAGTCCCTCCCTCCCCTTTATTTAAAAGAAACACAACAAAACTTCATGGCAACAGTTTATTGCTCTAAATCAGCTCGTGGGTCATTAAAGCAAAAAGGGGGGAGAAAAAAAAGGGAAAAATCTCCAACTCCTGCCAAATAAAATGCGCACATCGGCCAAGCTGTCAGAGGCAGATCCTGCGACCATGGGATGAGAAGGTTTATTACACTTTGGGCTTCTGGGGAGGGATGTTATAGCAACAGGACGCTGGGTCACTGATGGCAAACTCCTGGTTGCTTCGTTTCTTCATGCACACTAGGAATCCATTAAGCGACCTGACGACAGATCCGCAGGCGCTGCAGCCCCTCCACACACCTCTGCCGGGCCAGGCCTGGACGCTGCCCATTAAAACCTGAAAGGAACAACCCAGCAGAGAGCCCGCAAATTAGAGGAGCAGGAAACCTCAAATGATGTGCAAAAAAAATTGTAAACTCTCAAGCGAATTTTTCCATAACTCCTGCTCCATAACTCAGCATTTCTGATGTTAATAAATTATGGAGCGGAGCCTTTGCGAGATCAATGAGGCTTTTGGATCCAAATCCCGAGCGCTGCGCAGCAGACGGCAGATGAAGCTGCAAAGTGAGTCCTGGAACATGACAACAATTTCCTTTTGGCTGGATAGGGATGAGTCTGAACCACAACCACAGCCGGCGTCCTGGCTCTGCATCCCAAATCCCCGTGTCTGCAGTGGGCCAGTTAAACCCCAGTAATCCCAGGGAACATGAAGGTGCGTTTGTTTGGAGCAGATAGCCTGGAGAGGAGGAGGGTGGGGGCTTTGGAGCAGGGAGGAGAGAGTGTTCTGTGGAAACACAGGGAATGACTCTGTGAGACAAAGTCACGGCACTGTTGCTGGCAGGGCAGGGGGGGGATTGGAAGTTCCTACATGAACGGTTGGATTTGCAGACAAAAGTCCTGGGAGGTGCCGTGGGTGAATAAATAAAGACTGAACTCACCATCTGAAGCAGAGGGAGAAAAGATGAACTTAGTTTTTGGCATATTCAGTAAAAAAAAAAAAAAAAGTGGGGAGAAATCCATGATGGGGAGGGTGGGATCAAATGGAAGAGTGGTCAGGGGGAGATGAGGCAGAGGAAGTGCTCCCACAGTAATTAGCTCTCTGAGCCCTCAGGCCACAGTCCAGATGAAAGTTTGCTTCTCCAGCAGATCCCAAGTGCACATGGCTGTCCCTGCCCGCCCAGGGTTTAACATGGGGACAAGGTAAAAGGGACAAAACGTGTTCCTGCAGGGAGCCAGCTCTGTGGGGCAGGGATGCTGTGCCTCAGATCTGAGGAGATCAGGGGGGTGAAGAGCATTGCCCCAAAACTGACTGGAATATCAGCACATACTGGTTATAGACGAGCAAAACCAGTGCCAATTACTAAGTATATTTTTTTTTTTATTCCTCTCCCATATCTCCACACCTCTTTTCCCCTCTCTTCTCCCTCTGACAACTTCTTTTAATGTCTGAGCCAAATTACCCACTGGAGAGACATCTCCTCTGCCTCACTGGTGCAGAGCCAGCCCGAGCACAGAGCACAAGCAGAACTGCAACTGTTCCATTTCAACTCCACCAATTCACAGTCCTGCTAATTACACGTGATCTTCTGTTCGGTTTTTTCTTCCTGTGGCATCTCCTTTTTTGCTGTTGGTGGTAAACACCTGATGTCAGCCTTTACCTGGCCAGGGAACAGGGATATCTGTGAGTGGATGGGCTTATGATTAAAGGTGCTGATAAGTCCTGGGTAGGGATGGCCTTAGTTCTGGTCTCAGCTGTGAACAACTAGAGCTGGAGAGGAGTGTTGTGGTGAGTGCAGCCCCACTCGAGTCGCTGTGTGGAGCTGAGAATTCCACCAGTTCACTGCAGGGTGAATCCCTCTGTGCTTCCGTCTGGGACCTTCAATTCACCCTCAGCCAATGCTCTTTGCCTCCCTTTTTCCTCTCCACCTGCCCTTCTTCAGAGCATCAGCTATCTGTTGGTGCTGCTCATACTTCTGCTAAACACAGAAAAATGAATTTTCCAGGAGCTTTCCAGGAGTGTTTTCAAACTGAAAATATTTTTTTTTATTTTTTTTTTTTTAGTTACTGACAATTACTTGTAAGCAGTTGGTTTGCAGAATTTCACCAGAGGAAATTTCTGATTTCCTTCTGGTCTCAGCTGGAAGAAGATGTGGTAAAAGGTTTCAGCTTGTTTTTCCGGAGTTTTTTAAGGTGGGAGGAAGAGAGACTTCAGAATATTATTCTGTGTGTGCACACATTTGACAGAGGAAAAAATAGGTACTGAAGATTAGGGATTGGTGATGGCTTTTGGATTTCTCAGGGGTTTTAAACTGTGAAATAACCTTGACCCAGAACATCGGCCACGAGTGTGAGCGTGTGAACTTGATCTTGAATTTGAGGTGTTGTCCACGAAGAGCTGAGCTCACCCCCGAGCACCCTTTGCTCAGGGACTGGTCCTGCAGCACTTTGAGACCAGCTGATTACCCCCTTCATTTTGTTTTCAAAGGGGCCCTGTTGGTACCAGCAGAGGCATCACATTCGAGGAGGGATGGCTGTTTGCAGAGTCCCCTCCAGTGCCACTGCCGGGCCTCGGGCCGTGGTGCTGGGTTCTATTTGTGGAGTACAGTGAGTGTGTGTGAAAAACAGGAGCTGAAGTTCTCAGGGTTTCATGCAACCTCTTTTTTTCTCGTTTTGATCTGTCAGCTTTCACACCCCCAGCTTGGGTTTTATTCCCCCACGCAGATAAAACCACAGTTTCAGGTGATTTCGAGCCACGGCAGAACCTCCTCCTGAAGCAGAGCTGGCCCTGAAGCCTGAGCAGGGCCCTGCAAAGTGAATTTGAGCCAAATTCTGAGCTTTCCTTGAGCTATCTGCCCATGGCAGGGGGTAGGAACTAGGTGATCCTGGAGGTCCCTTCCCACCCAAACCCGTCTGTGATTCTGCAATCTGAGTGTCCTCATCAAACAATTCTAGAAGATGAAAGAGGGTGTCTGTAAGATACAGCTGTGAAATAAAACAGCCTATTTGTGTAGTCCTGGAGTTTTCCACATTGTGTTCCCAGGGTGACTGAACATCACCAGTTGCTGCCATATAAATTAATGGCACTGGGAGGTTTGTGGGCTGCTGTTTAATCAAACCTTGAAAAGCTGTTCAGTGGCTTCAGACCAGCTGAGCATCGATGATTCATCTCATTCTGTTTTCCAGACAATATCCCTGGAAGTTGTTATCACTCTCTGATTAGGTGTTTCCCCACTCCTGCCCCTCGAGGTGCTGGTTTGGCTGGTCCACCTAATTTGGGGTCAGTAAGGCCAAGAGAAGCACTTTAATCTCAACAGCTTTAGTCAGCCTCGGTGTTCCTGGAGTTCCCTGAGATAAAACAGAAGTTATGGTTATTTTAGCTTGAATTAGTAAAGTCTTTCAACTCATGTTACAAAAAATACTTTTTTATTGTTGTTTTTTTCTTGCAAAGTCCAAACAACCTCAGTGACCTTGAGTGTTCCCAGGCAGGGGATGCAGAAACTGAGCACACACAGGTTGTTTCCTGCCCCAGTTCTGTCCCAAACACACGTTTGGGGAGGAAATGCAGGATTTCAGTGACTCTCGGTGCCACGTTTGATTAGGAAGGAAGAAGGCAAACAGTAATGGTGGGAAAGGGTTAGTGCAGGAGGTGAGGGACCAGGGAATGTGTGCTGGGCCCACTGCAGGGAGGTGGGAGCTTTCCTGGTGATGCTGGCAGGTCCTGCAGTCCTGGGAGTTCAGGGCTGGGAGAGAGAGTCTCACCTGGCAGCACCCCTCGAGATTCCTCAGCCCAGCCTTCGACTCGACTTGTTGCTGTCATTGCTGTGTTTTAATTTTTCCTTTCCTTTGTTTTCCCACCTTTTCATTTTTTTTTCTCTGTCTTGAAATAGATGGGAAAGTATTATCGTATCCCATGAGATTCTGAGAGAATTAATTGCTAGTAAAAGCATGTTAAGAGCTTTTGATGACTGAAGTAATTTGCACTGACACAGGGTCTGCTCAGGGTGGAGGGAAATCTAAGTCTAAGGAAAAAAGGAGTTTCTGTAACAGGGAGGCCCACTTAGGAGCAGGACAGGGTTTTACCATGCTTGGGCTCAAAGGCCTTTTCCCTGTTTTCAGGGTGTCCTGTGTCATTTTTTAAATGTGCTTTTTTATTTGAGTTGCAAAGTGGATCATCCCAAACATCGGTCAGGAATGCTGAGCATCTCCTCTAGTTCTGGTACTAAACTTCACTGTCTTATGAGGGAATAAGTCTCTTCCTGGTAAACCAGTGTGTTTCTTCGAACCACAAACCTTAAATTAACCCTTTTTTCCACACACCTGGACTTTTATTTGAAGGGTTTTTTGGTAGGAGTCTGGTTTTGCGCTCAAGCCCAGTTGTATCTCACATTCATCCACACAGACGTGGTCAGTGAATGTCTCATGCTGTACTTTGATTAATGAAAGTATCATTTGGTACAGCATTTTTTTAAAACACCATTTCCCAGAGCTGTGGAAAGTGACCTGTTTTGAAAGTTTGTGGAAACATTTGTAATTAAAAATGGTCCTGCATGAAAGGATAAAATAGATAAGGTGAAGATGGAGCAGTTTAAGGACCTTGTCATTAAAATCAATACAGTTTGGAGGAGTTACCTGCTTTGGTTCCTTGAACAGGCGTGGAGACCAGAGCTGTGTGTTTGTCTCCAGCTGTAGTCCTGATCCTGTTGTTCATGGACCACTCTGATGTGTGTCCTTGGAGGTTCTGCCAACAAGGAATTTCAGATTATGGCTGAGAGCTGGTTTTACTCTTGCCATCTCTCTATTAACTGTCTGTATCATCCAGTGCTCTCTTTTCTCTTTCCTGTTTAGAGTCCTGCCTTGCAAACAGTTTTCCCTCCTTTCCTCTCTCCAGAGCTGCCACTTGGTACCGGCTGACCTGTGCCTTTCTCCTGTTCTCCTGCAGATTGCTGACGACCTGGGAAGTGAGAAGTTCTGTGTGGATGCTGGCCAGGCTGGGGCTGGGAACTGGCTGAAGTACATCCGTGTGTCCTGTTCCTGCGATGAGCAGAACCTGGCTGTGTGCCACGTCAACGAGCAGGTAACGACCCTGCAGGGACTGCCTGCCCACCCCACTCCCTCCCCGGGGGCTGGGAGGGATGGCCAGAGCACGGTGTGGAGGGGCAGCACTCAATGGAGCCAGCCAAGGCACTGGTCTGCTCAGCAGCTCCACTGGGGTGTCCCTGGGACCCCCAGAGTTGTGATCTTCCAGTCCCCGACTCCTCTGGTGGTGAAGCAGACGATGTGAAACACAGGTGGTGGTTGCAAAACACACTGAGACGGGTGGAAACCATCGGTGGTTCGTGGCCAGGGGAACTGTGGGCAGGGATGGGTGGGGAGCACAATTCCAGGCTGGAAACACAGTTGTTGTCTGCCTTTAAGAGGAAGGTGAGAGTGGGAGACGGTTTGGGAGTCTGCTGAGGAGGAGGGCAAGTGGAACCCTCCTAGGCAGGTGACAGCATGCTGGTAGAGCAGTCCCTGGCTGGGGGTGTTACATGGAATTAATGGGATTTTGATGAGGTTTGCTAATGTTTGCAAAGTTCTCTGAAGCTTAAACCCAAAAATGGGTCCAAGATGAGCAATCCACATTGTGAGTTTCACAAACCTCCACTCGACTACAAATCAAAGTTACTGTTTCAGTCCTAACTTAAATGAGAAATACTGTCCTACTGCTGTTACCTGTCAGCAAACAGGAGGCAGATTTGGATCTGTGAAGGACTTTTAAGGATGTTATCAGCTGTTCTGGGCTTTCATCAAACTCAGTGAATTCATAATTCCCAAGTGGCCAAGGTGCCTTTTGAATATAACCCCCCACAGTACAGGAGTATTTGAATTCTTAAAGACTCAAAATAAAATTTCTAGTGAAGTGATTGACAGCAGAATCTGGACTGTTGAATGATTCCTCCCCTCCCCCCAGTTACAGATTATAATGTATTTAAAATGTATTTCTAGTTAGAAAGAGATTAATTGAGACATTTCTTTAACTATTTTTCAATTGTGAAACCAATTTTCACAGGTAGAATAATGTTAGTCCATTTTCTTTATATTTGTTCATGCTGAATAGGTATTTGAAAAGTATAGAAGATCCTTGATTGACTGAGATAATTGTGATTCTGAAGGAGGACTGGAAAAAAATGGTAGAAAAATGATATGATGTACTAAATGTGTCTGGAAAATGTTTTATTTTTTTCCTGTTGCTACTGCTGCCTTCATGAGGCAAATACTTGAGCAGTTCAGGAGTCTGTAATATTAAACAGAGTCTGTGTAATAAATATAATAGCCTGAGCTGGCTTCCAGGGTGATAGCTGCAGCTTTTGTTTGGGATGCAGATATTGGGGGGGAAAAAGGAGTAATAGGGGATGGAAAAAACGAGGCCTCTGTTGAATCAGGCTGTGAGAGCTGTGTGTGCACTGCAGGCGTGTTACGTGTGTCTGACACACGTGTCGGGTGACTCCGCTCGGGATCCCCGGGTACAGAATACACTGCCCTGAAGGAGAGGAAATCAAAAGCAATGTGGCTCAGCTGAAACAAAGGGGAGGCGATTCCAAAGGAGGAAAACACGGGAACAAAGGCAGAACGTGCAGCCCCGTTGTGGCTGTGCGTGCACAAGGCCAAACTTCTCCCTGCCCGCTCCTCCCGGCGGCGCTGACAGCGGGAGAGCAGGAGGTGCAAACCCTCCCCGGCTGCTGCAGTGAATTATTTGTGAGACCAGGACGTAAAGAACCGTTTTTCGGCTGGTTTTGAGTTCTTGAGCTCCTCTGCTGCAGCGATGCCTTTGGTGGGGGGTGGTTGATCTTTAGGGAAATACAGCAGCTCTTTTCTCCCCTCTCTGGTCTCTTTTTCCCCCCAAACGTGTGGCTGTGACGGAGCTCAGATAAATCACAGCTGTACCAGCAGGTAAACAGGGTGGTTCCTGTGGAGGGTCCTCATTAGGGAGGTGGTTCTGGGACAGGTTTTTCTCACCCACCGTGTTTCATGTCCGGCACTGGGGATGGTGGAACGTCCTGCGCTCCGGCTGCTCCCGAAGACTTTTCCTCGGCGGAAAAGATGTCCAGCCCCGGTGACGGGCTGGGCTCTGAGCGAGATCAGCCTCGGGGTGAGGCTGTTGTGGTTGTGCAGCACTCATATTTCGGTGTTTGGACCAAATTGCTCGGTTTTAGCTGCAAACTGCTACAGGCAGAGCCAGCTTTCTGCTGCCCCGAGCTAACAGCCACAGCAGCAGCTCCACAGCAGATTCGTGTGTGAACCCAGACTGCAAAAGGAGTCCTCTGGCTTATTTTTACCTTCTTTTTTTTTTTTTTCCTGCTTTCCTTTCGTTTTTTCTCTCTTCAGTGCCCTGTGCCCAAAATAATTTTGATAAAAATCAAGAAATTGAGTATTTTCAGTCATCCGTGAGAGCACTACCAAGCCCTGGTTATCCTGTTAACTATTTAGTGTTAAATTAAACTGGTAATTAGGAGAGTTGCCTATTCTGTGGTGGGAACTAAGAAATGATCATGTTTGGAACTTTTCTATAAACGACCATAATTGATTTATGAATGTAAATCTTCTGCTGGTTTAGTAAATCTGAGCTTTTTCGATGCACAGCAAATATAAAAGGAAAGGAAACACAGCAGTGGTTTTAATGAATCCAGACCATCAGTAACACGATTGCAAGATGAAGTTAATTATTATAATGAAATGTTTGATGAAATTAATGTGACTCCAGCAGAATCCAGCTTTTCCCTGATCATTAATGAAGCTTGTCCTATATTTCTGGAAAGACTGCAGCAGACGTTTTTAAATACAAGGAGCTACTTTGTTCTGAGAACAAACAGGAGAGGAAAAGGAGCTAAAGGGTGACACAGGGGCAGTGTCAGCCTTTGGCAGGGTAATTCTGAAGCATTTTTCAGTGTAAAATTTGTGACTTTATCTGTGAACTAGATGGACCTTTTAGACCGTGGTTTGTGTTTTAGTGCTGCTTTGGTTTTGGGTTACCAGCTGCAAGAGAAATGTCTGTTAATAGCAATTCTATTTTTTTTTTTTTTTTCCTCTTAGCTTGGGTCATCCTGAGTCCTGTTTTTCTGACTCAGCCCTGAGCTCTGGTCTCACTCCTAGGCTGTCCTTTGCTTTTTTCCAGGCAGTTTTCCCATTAAGCTCAATGTGGTTTGGTCCTGGGAAAAGCTTTTCTTGTTGGACAAGCAGGGAAGAGCATTGAAGTGCAAATGAAAAAGATAATGAGAAAATGGTGAATTTTATACAACTTTTGTTTTGCAGTGGAATTCACAGAAATGAACTCTCCCATCCCTGTGGAGCAGGGCAGTGGGATCTCTCAGAACTGTGTTCACCTGGGCACGGGGAGTGTCTCTCTGTCAGCCTGGTGCTGCTCGGGGTTCCCACCCGAGGGTCCCTCAGCTGTACAGCGAGATCCTCGGATCCTGCCTTGGGCACCAGGTCCCTCTTTGGGGCTCTGAGCTGGGTGGGGACAGACGTGTCTGCCGTGGAAGAACTGTTTGCAAACCAGCAGGAAACAGTGATGGAATTACACTAAGGATTCTGGCAAGCGCAGGGATGGGTTTGTGTGCACTTTGGGACATCCTATCAATGGCAAGCAGTTGGATTTCATTTGTCATCCCAAACATTCGTGTTTGTGGCCGTGTCACTGCTTGGAAACTCTCGGTGAGAGATCCCCCGGCCTGCCCTGCCGGGCAGTGCTGCGTGTGGGGGCACAGGGACCGAGATTTCGGGGAGTTAGCGAGTGGAGCTGTGGGGAGGTGCAGGGCGTGCTGAGGAGGGGATGGAGGGAGGCAGCCGGGGACGGCGAACAGCCGGTGCGGACCGGGATGTCAGAGCTGTACCGGAGCTCCCGGTAAGGGCCGCCCCGCAGCACGCGGGGGCCGCGACACCCGGGTCAGGGGGGCGGTTGTGTCTCCGTCTGCCCCGGGCAGCGCTTGGAGCTGCGGCAGAGACACGGCCCGGCTGCCCTTCCCTCCCCTCCCCTTCCTTTCCCCTTCCCTGCCCTCCCTGCGACTGGGCCCGTCCGCCGGCACCGGAGGAGCGGAGCGGCCGAAGGGACAGGAGCGACAGGTCAGGCGGCCCCCGCCCCGGCCAGCCCCGGCCAGCCCGGCCCGAGCCGCTCGCAGTGCCCGGGGCCGGCACCGAGGGGCCGGCGGGGACCCCGCGGGGGGACCGGGAGCGGGACCGGGAGCGGGATCGGGAGCGGGCGGCGTCTGCCACCTGCTGGGGCGGGCGGGGGCATCGCTCCCGATCCCCTCCCGGTCCCTCTCTCGCTCCCCATCTCGGTCCCGCTCCCGGTACCGGCAGCTGCCGGGAGCGCGCCCCGCCGGCAAGTTTTCCTCGCTCTGTCCCGGGGAGAGGTGGGAATCCCGGTGCGCCGGCGGGAGAGCCCTCTCCATCCCGTGCCGGAGCGGGATCGGGGCGGCGGGAGGGGCGGCGGAGCGAGCGCGTTGTCCCGGAGCGATGCCCGCGGGATGCAGGACGGCGGCGCTCCCGGAGCTGCGGGAGCACATGTGTGACCTGTGCAGGGACCGGGGCCGTGCAGGGACCGGCGGATCGCGGGCCGTGCTGGTGCTCGGTGTAACGCGGGCGGATCTGCCGGCAGTGTCCCCAACCCGGGGTGGAGGGCAAGTTCTGAGCTCCGGTAACTGGGCTCCGAGCGGTGGATGCCCCGTGTCCCTGCAGCTCCTTGGAAAAGCATCCATCTCCGGGACGGGGAGGACAATTCGGGAGCAGCCCGGGCACCTCTTGCTCCCGCCGGGCTCAGGGCCACCCTTGTGCCAGGGCCTCGCACTCCGTGCCGAGGAGGGAGGGGAGGAGACTCTGGAAAGGAAAAATCATCGTGTTGGCACAATTGTTGCAGCCCAGGCAGGACTTCAGGAGTTTTGTGCCTTTCTTCTCCATAAACACAGGCTGGCAGAGACTGAGTGGCAGCGAGTTTAGGAACTTGTTCTGGGTAAATTGTAGTTGTTATCCTGAAAAATAATTTCTTGCATTGCTGTTGAAGGCAGTGCTAAGGAAACTTGGCACTATAATTGTTATCAGGTGAATTCTTGTGGTATCGTGTTAGAAGAGGGCAGGGTCCAGTGTACTCTGAAAATTTGGGAAATGTGGAAGACACCAAATCTCCTCAGCCCAAGAGAGACAGGGAGCTCCTAGAGCAGGTCCAGTGGAGGAGGATTAAGGGACTGGAGCATCTCTCTTACAACTAATCCACTATCAGCCACTCTTCTTCCCCAGGAATTCCTGCCATTTTGCCAGAAAGAATGAGGCCATTGGTGTCCACTCACGTGTGACCCTCCTGTCACTGGACCTACTGCCCTGGTTTCCATGGGGTCTGGGGGTAGAACAGTAAAGTTCAGTTTGTGGCATGTCTAAAAACATACACTATGTTAGTGCAATGTTACGTGTCATTGCACCTTGGATGAAGGAGTTTTCTTTCTCACTGGAATATTTCCTAAGCATCCTTGGAGTGTCAGAATTCATTTTGGTTCAGGAAACCTGTGTAAAGCCTTCTGTGAAGAAGTGATAATTCAGCTCTAATCATCAGGCCAATTTCAGCTCAGGGAGCAGAGACTTAAACACCTCGGTTCCATCAGTTTAACCTTCCCTTCGCTGTAACAAACACACTGAGCTTGGAGGAGGGGGGAAAACAATGGGAAGATTTTGTGTGATTTGAAGGAGAGAGGCTGTTACCCGAAATATTTCCCTATTGTCCAAGCCCTGTGAAGTGCTGACACCCATAGAGTCAAATAAAGGCAGAAAAACGAGCTCTCAGCAGCAACCATCCCAAATCAAGTGACAGCCTCCCCTACTAGCTGGAATAATTTGAGTTATTGGTTAAAATGTTAAATGCAAGTCTTTGCATATTTAACATGTCTCTCAATTTTTGTTTCTGATTCCCAGATCTATTATAAAGTTATTAAAGAGATTGAGCCAGGAGAAGAGCTCTTGGTGTGTTTGAAGGAAGGTGGTTATTCCCTTGGGAACATGGCGCCCAGCATGGAAGGTAAGGCCTCCACAGGACCTTCTGCACCTCTCTCCAGCACACCCAGGAATGCTGAGAACCTCAGGGAGTGCTGAGCTGGGACAAAACCTGAGCCAGTACCTCCCCCTTCTGTCGCTGTTGGGATTTTATGCTCATTTTCGCTCTTTCCCTGGTGAGAGTGACTGTCTAAGTCCACGATAGTGAGTTTTTATTAAACTCAGGATGTGCAGCAGACTAATTTTCCTCTTCCCTGTGAGGAACATTGTGGTTTTGAATGTGACTGGAGGTGCCTTTTCCATCCCCAGGGTCACCATGTTTCTTTAGGTGTAATAAAAATGAGCCCAACCTTTCCAAGGCTTTAGAGTACCTGGAAAAGGGGGATCCAGGCAGAGGGTAGAAGAGTCATCCCTAGAATTATTATTGCTGGGATATCGACACCTCACCTGCTCTTGCACAGTTGACTAATTTCTATAAATATATTCTCATTTACCAGTTCCAACTATTAGTTGGAAATACTGTTCTATACAATTAATCACTGAAATTTGAGTTCTCTCACCTGGGCATGTCACAGTACATTTATTTTCTCTTACCTGTATATGAATATAATTTCAGATCCAAATTTGCAGTGAAATCCTTTAAGAGTGTGCATAGCATATGCACAGTTAGTTTCAAATATTTCTGGAAGACAGGGTAGTTTGAGGATTTGTGCTGCTGGAAGCTCGTTTGCTGAAGGGCTGGGGGTGAAATGTGGTAGCTGCTGCCTCACTCATGTCAAATTTGGGATTATTTTTTTTACCATTCTCCTCCCCCTCCCCCCTCGAGAAGTTAATAATTTTCTCGAGGCTGACACACAGAGATGAATAATTTCTACACCCTTTTTTTGATGTCAGGGAGAAATCAGGATGAAAACTCACCGCTGTTCTGCGTTTCAGTTTCTCACAGGCTTTTATGTGAACAGGCAAAAAGTGCTCCTTGTTTTCCATCTCTGTCATTATGGAACATTTATCTGTATCTTCCTGGTAATGTCTAGTGCTTTTGCTGCATAATTGCTGTCGAATTATACCAGGCCAACATTAAATATTTGACTCCTTAATACTTTTTACTTTCAGCAGGGCTATCTTCCTGCTGCCTCGCAGCCCCAGTTCGCTTCGGAATTAACAGGAAAGAAAATGCAAAATTGTTCCACACAAAGATAATTATCATAAAAATCTTTTCTCCCAACCCCAGCCAAACACAGCAGACCCCTTATCACTGCAGGAATTTTGAGTAGGGCACTTGAACTCCTTTGAGATTCGAGTCTGGTAGATTAGCATGTAGATGCCACATAATTGTGTTCCCCTTGGTTTCTCTGAAAGCTATTAGGCACTGATTTATTTTTCTGTTACATTCCTGCTTTGTCCTGAGTGTTACTGATGGAACTTCAGATAGGCACATATAACCACAGATTTGACAAACAAGACACAGAGAACAGGCAGCAATTTCTGTGTAACTGGGTTGTTCTTTTCTTTTCAACCCCTTCTCCCTGTCAGACACCAAAGCAGTTACCTTTCTGAAGGGCAGTATTTTCTATTTTCATTTGTGATGCTTAAAGAAAGGGGAAAACTTTAATGAGAACTTGTTTTGAAGGGCAACCTTTTTATTTTTGGTACTTAGAGAAGGAAAAAAGAAACCCTTTAATGAACCTGAAGTCTGCAAACTGGGTGTCTCGTGCAGACACAGATGGATAGCAGGTCCCAGCTCAGCCCCGAGCCTCGGGGGTGATTTAGGTTTCAGTTTTGCAGGGGGATGGTCTGGCCCTCAGTCTGCAGGTCAGTTCCTTTCCCTGCAGGGTATTTATTAAGAACTCTGGTCTCTAACCTGCTGAAGTTCAGGAGTGGGAATGCCACAGGAATGGGTGTTGGATATGGATATACTAGCATAGAATTATGGAATGGTTTGGGTTGGAAGGGGCCTTAAAGATCACCCAGTGCCACCCCCTGCCATGGGCAGGGACACCTTCCACT
>JAWWLV010000061.1:4252541-4283529 GCA_035041135.1 Platyrinchus mystaceus | reverse complement strand
TGGGCAGGGACACCTTCCACTGGCCCAGGTTGCTCCAAGCCCCATCCAACCTGGCCTTGGACACTTCCAGGGATCCAGGGCCAGCCACAGCTTCTCTGCCCAACCTGTGCCAGGGCCTCCCCACCCTCAGCTGCTCTACCAGCCCATCAGTTCTTCCTCTCCTGAACCTGTCTGAGCATCCAAATGGTATTTACAGATGGTGACAACCTGGATAACATTGGACAACAAGGCTTTTAGTCCTATTTTTGCCAGTTCTCTAGTTCTTCTTTCAATGCAAGTTTCTTTTTCCAAACCCAAATATTCTGAAGCACATGCACTGCTTTTCCTACCTTCCATCTTTTCTGCCTGAGTTGAGTTTGATCCTCTTACACTGTGTGTGATTCAGGTGATCTGGCAAGGGATAAGGGGCATTAGAAGCGAAATCTCTTTTCTAAATTATTATTGAGGCTATTAATGTATTTCATCTACTTACCTGCTCTGTGATCTCACAGAAAGGACAAAACTGTGTGGTCACATAAAACACATGAGATATATATTGATACTTTTCTCAAAATGCCAGTAAAGGGAAATTCTCTAAGGAGCAGAGCAGGGCCTGACCCACTTCATGGTGAGGCTGCTGATAGCAATTTCAGAGACTGTAACCTGTCAAAATCAGCACAAATGGGAAAGACTGGGTATTTTCTTCCCTTAGTTCTCCTTTTTTCAGTCAATATCCCCTTTCCTCCCCAAAGGAAAATGTTGACCCACTGGATTTCGTTTCTTTTTTACATCCCTCTTTCCTGCAGTTCAGGAAATCCTGTTGCATCCCTGTGGATGCTGTAGGATTATTCGTGCCTTGTGTGAATGGCTCTGGCACCACTGGTCAGGCTGCTGGGATTCCCAGCGAGGCTGCACTGGCTGTGCCTCGGTGATACTTTCTTTTTCAGCTGTGTTTGACTTTTCCCGTGTCGATACTTTCTGTGTAGGTGTGCAAAGTGTTGGGTTTCCTCTGCCCACGTCGCTGCTGTAGCACCTTCTCGACCTTGTCTTGCTCAGTTTTAAACTCAGGCTGTGTGGAGAGAAAGGGAGGTGGGAGCTGAGTGCCCGAGTGCGGATGGGAACGTGGCGATCCCTGGGTGTGACGCTGCCCGTGCTTCAGCTCCTGTCACACTTACAGAAAAATGAACCCTGATCTATATAAAAGGCCATTCCAGGCCTTAAAGCTCAGCCTAGGTGGTGCAAAATTCGGGGTAAGCAACTGCAGGGGGGACTTCAAAGCAAGGGTTTGCTCAGAGGTTGCAGATTTTGGGTATTGGTCCTGGCCGCAGAGCAGCCCCAAAAACAGAGTGTGGCCACTTCCCACCCTGAGAGCAGGGGATGGATCAGCTCCATCCCAGCATCAGCCTTTGGCTGCAGCTCGCAGAATATTCCCACTCTTCCCTTTGAGCTAATGCACTTACCACAGGCTTTCCTTCTGAAAGTAAAGGGATCAGAAAAAGGGACCAAGGCTTAGCACGAAGCAGGGACGAGGAGGACGAGGGTAGAGGAGGAGAGGGAAACGCGGCACCGGTGACTCAGTGGGGGCTGGAAAGCTTCTGTTTCAGGGTGGAGAAACCCAGAGCTATCCTGACTCCCTCACAGAGGTTGTTCTCCTGGAAAATTTACAGCTCAGAGCTGATTGTTTGGCTTGGCACTATGGTCAGGATGCTGCCTTGTAAACTTAATAATAGCTGCCCTCTTTTTAATTTGTTTGACCTTGACTACAGTAATTTATTATGTGCATTAGAACTTTTTTTTTTTTTTTTAAGAAGAAAAAGCAAAGAGCACAGCAACAAAGCCTTTGGCTCCCTGTTCTTCCTTCCATGGTGCTCTGGGTTTGGACTCCTCGGGCTGATGACGCCCTGAGCTCTGCGGTTGTGAGGGACGAGTTGAGAGGAGAACATTAGACAGACAATTTCTTAGACAGGAGCTTCTCCAGGTTTGTGCTCTGGCAGTCTCCTTTTCCAGTATCTGTGTTTATATGAGTCTGGGTTGTTCCTTTTTTCCTGACGGCCCCTTTTAAAGGAAAAACTCATTCATAATTTCAAAGACCCTCCTTGCAGGCAGCTCAGCACTCCAGAACAACCCAGTATTTTGTGTGCCTACCAATCCTTGTAGGTCTCTCTGTCTCTGCAGAGGCCAGGACACAAAGAAAACAAGATCTCCTCTGGTTGTGTGATCTACTTTTTTTTCTTGATGCTTAAAGTGAAAGCAGCTGCTGGCACAGCCTCCCTTGGGTTCTCTCTCCCCTCACTTGCAAATTTGCTCTTTGTTTGTTTGTTTGCTTGCTGGATGCTCACAGAATTTTGCCTTCTCTTTAGTGCTGGGTAAAATAACCCCAGCTGGTCGAACTTGCTGTCCCAGGAGTGCAAACCCTGTGTGTGTGTTGCAGAGGAGCCCTCGTTCCGCTGTGAGGACTGTGATGAGCTCTTCCAGTCGAAGCTCGACCTGCGGCGGCACAAGAAGTTCGGCTGCAGCGCCGTCAGCTCCCTCTACGAGACCCTCAATGACGAGATCAAGCAGGAAGGTCTTGGAGATGGGCAGGTCTATGAGTGCAAAGACTGTGAGAGGATGTTCCCCAATAAATACAGGTACCCAAAAAGTGCCAGACCCTCCTTTGGCCTCCCCTCTCCCTTCTCCTTCACTGGCCTGTCCAAGAATGGAGACACAGGACCGAGGGGAGAGCTGGGCAGCTTGGGATGGCTGCAGGGATAAACCTTTCCTTTCTCACTGGGCTAAGGAATGTCCATTTTGGAATCCTGCAGTGTCAGTTAGCTGTTGGGCAGCATTTTATTTCACCTTGTTCTCATAGACTGATGCTTTTCCTTACTTGTTGGGAGAGTCACCCACAGATTGTTGATGGGAGGTTTAAATGGTTGTTTTCTGGGTTCCCTGTGGCTCCTTCGGGGCTGTGACAGAGCTGGTTTTGGGATCATTGCACCATCTGCTCCCATGTGCTCTAGTTCTGGGGGAGAACAGTGGAATTAGTTCTGCCAGCACGTGTGGGAAGGCTTTTTATTGGTAACTCTTGGTCACTGGAGATCAGAGAGGCGTCCTTACCCTGAGATCTCTTAGCACAGTCATGAGTCCTGTTTGATCTTGCAGAAGCAATTAAAAGATTCTATTCCAATCAAATTTTTGGTTTTGTTTGTGGTCACCAAGCATTTTTGTAGTAGAAATGTGAAAAGGAAAAAAAGCAGATTGGATATTCTCCAGCTTACTGTTTACCTGCAATAACTATTCAGTTATTATTATAATAAGGCAACTCTAAAAAAGAATTAAACTTTTTTTAAAATAAGAAAAACTTTTTGGGCCACTGGGTTTTAACTGAAAATTTGCATCTTTTAAGCATAATGTGGTAGTAATCAAACACAGGTTTTAAGAGATCTTTGGGATTTTTGGTTCATTGGCAAAGTGAGACGCAAATGGTAAAACATTAGGGGCCAGCTTTAAAAAGTTGAGGGGCTTTTTTAATCATTTTGAGATTGTGTTTATTTGCATCCTAAGCCTTTATAAAAGCCTTTATAAAATTCTATAAAACCAGAGTTTTCTCTGTTTACCGGAGGCTGAAGTTCTCACATACTCATTTCTTTTGAGTTCTCAGATGAACAAACCCCGCGCACCACAAGGTTTGTTATAAACTGTGAGAACTGGCACTCCCCTGTCAGGCACTGCGTGAGCAGAGCAAAAACCTTGAGGTTAAAGCCAGTGTAAGGCCTGTTTCACTTCAGCTGAACATCTGAAAACACGCATTGTCACTTTGAACTTAATTATACTGAGACTTTCAGATCTTTGATCTAGGTGAGTGAGGAAAAAAATCTATTTTAAGAAACTTAGAGAGCAGTTAAATGTAAAGAGCATTCCCTGATGTATCTACACCAAAAAGGGCTTGGCTGGACTGTGGGAGGTGTAAAAGTTGGGGATAGATAGTGTGATACCTGTCTGGGGTCCTTGTTAACCCAGCAGGGTGTCTTTATCCCTCACCTTGTGTCTCTGCCTTGGCCACTTTCCATTAGATAATGAGTGTGCAATTTCCTTAATTTTTTTTTTGCCTGAAAAGACAAGGGGAACTTCCTTTAAATGTTTTAAATGTGTTTAATTTTACTAACTGTTCCAATTCTTTGATCCACTGGTGTTAGAAGTTCTTTCCTCTTTAGCTTCCAGCACTCTCTAATTTTCACGTTAACTTAGAAAATGCCCTTTTGAAATGTCTGTGTTGTATCCTCTTTGTAACCCCTGGTTATTCCTGACTCCCAGAGGGGCTGGACTGGCACCATGATCAGTGGGTTTGTTGCCTTTTTGACCATTAATTCCCAATATTTGGGAATGTGTAATATAAAATTCATTTTTTTTGATGGGGAGGAGAGAGTTGGCAGCATCCCCATTCAGCTGTTGGATTAGTGGGGCTGGAAGGGAATGTCCACATCCTTCTCTCCCCCATCAATCTGCCATGTTTAAGGCCACTAAAACACACAATATACCCACTCAGTGTGCCTATATGGTCTTAGAATTTTTCAGAAGTTAATACAGATCAAATCAAGAGTGCCACTGGGGACCTGAAATTGAGCATTTAGCAGCTGACTAAATAAATAAATGTTTTGCTAATCCCAGTAGGTACTTGCCTCTAAACAGTATATTAGTTTGTCCATATTTGCTGTAAATAAACTCATAAATCACAGTTAAAAGGAGCGTATTTTTGGATGTGTATATGAAAGGTTTATGTTACTTTGGATGTGTGGAAAATTTGGTAGTTTTAAGAACCCCATTTCTTTAGCAGAATGAATATTGCTTCTTTAAAATGAGTGGATTGGCAGTTTATAAGAGGCATGTCCATGAATATTAACTATCTGGCTGGAAGAAGGGGAGGTTCTCCAAGGGAGGAGGAGGCTGGTGGCTGCAGGGGTTTGGATGGAGAGTGGCCAGACTGGTTGCAGCCCCCAAACCCACTGGTGATGAACCACCTTCCACACCGTTGCAGGGTGGAATTTCAGGGATTTCAGTGCAGGGCAGTTGTGGGTGCAGTTCCCTTTATTTAGGCATTCAAAGCACACCAGCTGGGTGCCCAGGGCTGGGCTCTGGTCACTGCCCTGCCCAGGGTCAGCCCTTCTCCCTTCCCCAGCCTGGAGCAGCACATGGTGATCCACACGGAGGAGAGGGAGTACAAGTGTGACCAGTGTCCCAAGGCTTTCAACTGGAAATCCAACCTGATCCGCCACCAAATGTCTCACGACAGTGGGAAACGGTTTGAATGTGAAAACTGTGTTAAGGTACAGTGAGGACACGGGTCAGTGGGGGGGGTTTTCACCTGGGAGAGGGCCCTGGGGCCTCGGGGAGGGGGTGCAGGGGATGGGTGGCCCCTGCTGGCACCGGGCAGGGCAGTATGGGGAGCGGTGCCCCCGCTGTCCCCAGCACAGGGAGAAGAGCTGTCCTCACTGTCCTGGGCATCCCACTGTGGGGGGTGGAGCTCAGCCCTACCCCAACCCACTCCCCCTTGGCCATTTCCCAGGTGCTGGGGTGGCAGACATGGGTGAGCAAACACCCCTTCATCCACCAGCATCCCACACTCAGGGCGGCGCCGCAGCCCGGCGGGGCACCCGCAGCCCTAACCCGTGTCATGAGTGTCTGTGACGACAAAAAAAAAAATGCCCAGATTGTCACGTTTCCCACGTGTAGCCTCCTCTCCTCCTCGTGCTTCCCTCGCCCTGCTGACGGTGCCGTGTCCCGCAGGTGTTTACGGACCCCAGCAACCTCCAGCGGCACATCCGCTCGCAGCACGTGGGGGCTCGAGCCCACGCCTGCCCCGACTGCGGCAAGACCTTCGCCACCTCCTCGGGCCTCAAGCAGCACAAGCACATCCACAGCACTGTCAAACCTTTCATATGTAAGTTGTCCCGGCCAGGGCAGGCTGGCGCTGGCTGTAATTGCAGGTATCCTGCGGGGCCCCCCAGCCCTCCTGTCCCCCGCTGTAATTTTAGAGCTCGGAGCTCCAGATGAAATTCCTCTGTGATTTCTCTTTTTTCTGTGTGTGCTCCCTGTTTTTTCAGTAAACATTCGTGGCAGTTTTTGACTTTCTTGACGAGTTAAGAGCTGAGTCTCTCAGCGATGCCATTTTCTCGTATCTTTTCTTTCTCTAGTCTTTTTTTGCCTTAGTAATTTTTGAATGTTCCTGTTGGTGACAGAGATAAATAGCTGACATGGCCTGGTTGAAATGTTTTTCGGGGATGCCTCAGATCCTGTAGCCACTGTAAAGAACTTGGAGTAGTCACAGAGATTGAGAAGGTGTTTTTTAAAAAGAGTTTTTTCTTCTTTATTTACTGCATGTTTCATCTAGATAATGCTGGAAGCCAAATAAACAGCAGATTAACTGTGTCCTCAGTGCTCTCCTTAGTGGGATATTTCCAGAAGGGCATTTTCCTTGGAGAGTCATCCATCTCATTCCTTGTCATTCCCAGGGTTGTATATTTTTTTAATTGACACAGCACCTATTGGGTTTGGGTAACTGAGCAGGAAGGTGGTTGTGTCACAACAAAGCTCCAGGAACTTTAGGGATCACTTCCTGACACTTCAGAACACGTCGTTCAGGCACAGGCCGGGATCTGGGTTTGATTCCAGGCTTTGATGTCAGGGTAGGGAAGGCACTGAACCCACTCCTGCCTTTTTTCCCTGTTGCTATAATGGGAACAGCATGCAGGAGTGTCCTGGGAGCCCCGTTTCATTAACGTGTCCCGTGGTAATCAGCTGGGTGTCAGCGGAGGAAGAAGAAATGCTCTTCTTGCTCATTTTGCTGCCATCTCTCATTGGGTGACGGGCACATGAAAGAGGTGATTTGACTCAGAATTGCTGCAGCAGATGAGGGATTTCTCTTCATAATCTCCTCACTCTCACCTCATCAGAATTAGGGGGTTGTCAGGCCAGATCAGTGTGTGAAACAACTGTACCTGTCAGTAAAGCTGGCAGGGAGGGAGGGAGGGAGGAGCACGTAGTTGGTCCCTGAGTTGTAGGACTGGGTGTCAGGAGAGCTCAGATTCGTGTCCTTGCCTGCCCAACTGCAAACAATATCCTTCCCCCTCTTTGCCTCTGTTTCCACGTTCACAAAGGGTGATAACAGCAGTTCTCTGGTGGAAGGAGCGTGTTCCCTCACCACCACCACCATGTAGGATTTACTCCCATGTTGAAAGAGGCACCAGATAATAAAAAGTTACAGCGTTTTGGTGTGTAGGAAAGTTTGGGTGGGAATTTTGTCTCACTTTGCCCTGTTCCTCCCACACCAGCAAACTCTGTAGGTGAAAGGGGTCATAAAGATCCACGCTTTGAAAGCTTGGTATTTGCAGGTTGTTAAAGAAAACACTGATGTAGCCTCACATGGAAATTTAAGTTGGATAGATGGAGGAAATTCTTCCCTGTGAGGGTGGGGAGGCCCTGGCACAGGTTGCTCGGAGAAGCTGTGGCTGCCCCATCCCTGGGAGTGTCCAAGGCCAGGTTGGACGGGGCTTGGAGCAACCTGGGCTAGTGGGAGGTGTCCCTGCCCATGGCAGGGGGTGGCACTGGATGAGCTTTAAGGTCCCTTCCATCCCAAACCTTCTGGTATTCCATGATCATCTTTACTGAAAACTCCCCAAAAATTTGATCAGGACTAGCACATCCCCTCAGATTTCTGTAGGGCTGCTTGCTGAAGCATTCCCTAGGATGGGATTTACCCCAGGGGAAAGGTGATGGACTCCCTCAGCTGCCCCCTCGGCTGCTCCTGCCTGTTCTGGCCTCGGGGAAGGGGGAGCCGGGGTGGGGGAGGCTGGAGGAGCTCCTGGCGAGCCCGAGCCATTTCCTGGTAATTTCATATCGCTTTTGTTGTTGGTTCCTGTTGACACTTTAGGTGAGGTCTGTCACAAATCCTACACGCAGTTCTCCAACCTGTGCCGCCACAAGCGGATGCACGCGGACTGCCGCACGCAGATCAAGTGCAAGGACTGCGGGCAGATGTTCAGCACTACCTCCTCCCTCAACAAGCACCGCCGCTTCTGCGAGGGCAAGAACCATTACAGCCCCGGCGGGATCTTCGCCCCCGGCCTGCCCCTGACGCCCACTTCCATGATGGACAAGTCCAAGCCCTCTCCCAACCTCAACCACGCCAGCCTGGGATTTAATGATTATTTCCCATCCCGCCCGCACCCGGGGGGCCTCCCGTTCTCTCCTGCCCCCCCAGCCTTTCCCGCCCTCACCCCGGGGTTCCCGGGCATTTTCCCACCCTCTCTGTACCCCAGGCCCCCCTTGTTACCGCCCACACAACTGCTCAAAAGCCCCCTCAACCACACTCCAGACGCGAAGCTCCCCAGCCCCCTTGGGAACCCGGCACTGCCGCTGATCTCTGCAGTGAGCAACAGCAACCAGGCCCCTTCCGGGGAGGAGAAATGTGAAAGCAGCCTGGAAAACTCCTACCTGGAGAAGCTAAAAGCCAGGAACAGTGACATGTCCGATGGCAGTGACTTTGAGGATGTCAATACAACCACGGGCACAGACCTGGACACCACTACTGGCACGGGATCTGACCTGGACAGTGACGCAGAGAGTGACAGGGACAAAACAAAAGACAAGAGCAAACAAATGGAGACCAAGCCGGATTTTGTCAGCAGCTCTGTGTCTGCGAGTTCCACCAACACCACCAGTGAGATCCCTCTCTTCTATTCTCAGCATTCCTTCTTTCCTCCCCCTGAGGAGCACCTGCTGCCCACCACGGGAGCAGCCAATGACTCTATCAAAGCCATCGCCTCCATTGCAGAGAAGTATTTTGGGCCTGGCTTTATGGGGATGCAGGAGAAAAAGATGGGTTCGCTCCCATATCATTCCATGTTCCCTTTCCAGTTCCTCCCCAATTTCCCCCATTCCCTCTACCCTTTTACGGAGCGGACCCTCAATCACAACTTGCTGGTCAAGGCAGAACCAAAGTCACCCAGGGACCTCCACAAAGTAGGCGGCACCAGCTCAGAGTCCCCCTTCGATCTCACCACAAAGCCAAAAGAGATTAAGCCAATCCTGCCGCCCCCCAAGGTCCTGCCGGCCCCGCCCTCAGGGGAGGAACAGCCACTGGATCTGAGCATTGGCAACCGCATCCGAGCCAGTCAGAACGGAGGAAGAGAGCCACGGAAAAACCACATTTATGGGGAGAGGAAGCTGATGGCAAGTGAAGTCTTACCCAAGATTTCCCAGTCTCAGCTGCCTCAGCAGCCATCCCTGCACTACGCTAAGCCATCGCCCTTTTTCATGGACCCCATCTACAGGTATTAACATACCCTGCCTTAAGCCTTTCTCTAGCCAGCCCATTTTCTAGCTGACATCACACCTTGAGGCAGGTGGGAATGTAGGTTGTCTGGAAAGAGCACTGTGGGTGTTTGTGCTTCTCAACACGTTGAATTTCCTGAATGGAAAGGGCAGAGTAATTGCAAGGAGCCCTTGTAATCAATGTGTGTAAAGAACACATCCTTATTTTGATAAAGAAGAAACTCGACCTATTTAAGGACTCTCCCACGAGCCATCGCTAAGATGGCACTTCTGCTGGGGAAATTCCAGAGGTTTGATTCGATAAGAATGCAGAGTTCAGATGCCTCAGAGCCTGGGCTCTCATGGCTTGGGAATGAGTCAGGAGCCCTGGGAGCCTGGAAATGCAGCTCTCCCACTGACTGACTTGATGGCCTTTTGTGAGCCACTTCACCTTTCCTCCTCCCACCCCCTTTTTTCTTTCTAAAGCCTTTTCTGAAGAGTTTCTCAGCTCGGAGGAGCGGCTGCTGCAGATCGAGTCTGACGAAACTTGTTACTCTTGGAGTAACAAGTACTGTGTAAACACATGGTAGTGTGTTACTACCCAGATCTCTCCCAGAAACACTTCTTGCAGGCTTTTGTTTCTTAGGAGACAGCAAGGGTTTTCTAGTGTCACTTGAACAGATGGATTTGAGGAGGGCCTGATGCCTTACGTCATGCCTAGAATGAGCTGAACATGGAAGGCGTGTGTAGAGCAGACTGGGTGAAGTTATCCAAATGCCAGTTAAGCTTACAGAAGGAATGAATTCAGGAGCTGCAAAGGGTAGACTTGAGCCTTTTGTTGTTTGAGAGATTTTTGTAAAAATCTGTTTCTAAAGGAAGATGATTTAAAGCTTTATGGTGAGGGTACCAGTAAATTTGTGGGTTTCCCATCCAGGTGCCAGCGCCGCCTTTGGTGTCGTCCTGCTGTGGATGAGGTGGATGTGGCATGTTTGGTTTTAGCAAAGCCCAGCGAGAAGAAGGGTCCTGAACTAGTTTGATTTAGGCATTAGTATGTCAAAATGTTAATTAATGCTAATTTAGATATTGACATGTCTAAATGCTTCATGTCAGCTATTGGGATACCTGTGTTTGGCCTGGAAGGCTCCTGGATTCAGTGTCCAACCGGTTCCTGGAGGTGAACAGTTTGTCCTTGCATACCTTGGGCTGAATGTGAATTGTGTGCCTAGTGATCCTCACTGTATCCAGCCTGCTGGAAGGCTGATGGATGTGCTGCAGGAGCTGGTGTTTTCCTGGTGCTGGAAAGCCTCAGAGTCACCACGGTGTGACGTGTCAGCACCGGGATGGGTCACTTGAGCATTCAAAGGGCTGCAAACAACACCAGAACCTCACCAGTGTCGCTGAGGCTGCTGCCTTCAGCTGATAACTGGGGGGAAAAGTGATGTCAGTGTCTGGCCAGGCCAAGGAGCCGCTGGGCTGGGATTAGTGAGCCCTTGGTGCTGGCTCTGCCAGCTCGGGGGGTGATGCAGCACTGCGTGTGTGCCATCTGTGATGGAAAGGCTGCATCCCAGCCCAGGGGGTGTCATGTCCTGCCTGGGACACACCGTGGCCATCTCCCATCTCCTCCTGGAGAAATCAGTCATGATATGAACAGTCCAGCATTCGTTTTTGTAAAAAGTACTCCTGGGGGAAAAAAAAAAATCAATAAATGGGATAGAAAGGCAAAAAAACGCGTTCAGGTTGGATCCTGCCACCTCTGGGCATTCTCAGCAGGAATGTTAAAATAACATGGGCTGGAAAAGCCGCTGCCAATTAAAATAGCAGCCTCGGGAAAACCGTAAAGGTCCAGAAGACAGATGGAAGTGAGGGATGGGGGCATCATTTGTTGCATTCCATGGGATGCATATAGTTTTAGTAATATATTAAAATAGAAAGTCAGTGGTGGGGTTGCTTGCGAATCAGACTTCTGATGTAATGAGCTAAACAGCCAATCTTCCAAGTCCCAGCTTGAAAAACATGGAAATATTTTGTTTCTAAACTTTTCTTTATCAGACTCTCTCACATCATTTGGCTCCTTCATTTTTCTCCCAAAGGCCACTTAAATCCTTGACATTTTCTCCTGGTGATATAATTTAATGCAGC
Source organism: Platyrinchus mystaceus (assembly GCA_035041135.1). Taxonomy (NCBI): domain Eukaryota; kingdom Metazoa; phylum Chordata; class Aves; order Passeriformes; family Tyrannidae; genus Platyrinchus; species Platyrinchus mystaceus. The sequence continues at coordinate 4,272,120 of JAWWLV010000061.1, read as the reverse complement.
CAGACAGCCTGAAACCGGGGCAGTTTTTAGCTGGGCCTGTGAAGGTGACGTTCTCAGGCACTGGGCTGAAACGATCGGCTTAATCCTCCGGGCGCTGCGGAATTCGGCTCTGACGAGGGTGTTTGGAGGCTGCTGTGTTCCCATTCCCAGTGCTGGGAGATGGCAGAGCTGGTGAAACGCTGTCAGTTCACCAATTTTCATGTCTGTGGGCAGGCAGGGCTCTCTCCAGACGCCTCTGCCAGGGTCAGGGATGTTCCCTCGGGCATCGCAGCCCCAGGGAGAGCAAAGCTGGGCTGGTTGGGGGTCTCAGGGAGCAACTTCTTGCATATTCTTTGACAGATTGTTGTTTTTCTGACAGCTCATGCCCATAAAAGCACATACCTTCCAAAGCCCTGTAACTCTGATGGCATTTCCAATCCGGCTCATCTCTCTCCCTCTACCCAAGAAGAATTAAATGCAGATTAAGTACAGTTCACTAACTGCACTCTGCAGGGCTCTTCTTTTAAACTCTTTGGTAATTTGATCCATCCACCAATCAGCTGAAATGCAGCAAAATAATTTGCTCTCATTTATTCTGGACTAATGTAGTTAAAATTACTCTTACTCTTGGATTTCTGCTGTTTGAGCTGGATGGACTCGATTCCAGTAATTTAAAGAGGCAGCTGTGTTTGTTGGAGCTACTTCCATAGCACTTTTTTCCCATAGAGGACATTTCAGTTTGTCTTTTTGGTGATTCCACACCATGGTTTCCCTGCAAGTAGAATATTTTGTGAAAGCAAAGCCAGTATTTTCAAAAATAAGAGCCTCACTTTTGGGTCATTTTTGTATATCAGGTGCTTAAACACAAAATATTTGAGAGTCCCAAGGTGATGCCAGAGGAACTCGGGTTTCTGAGGTGCTTCAGAACTCTCCCACCAGTTCCTCACTTTTTAAATTGCTGTCCACACGTGCTTACCAAAGAAACTCAATGCAAATTATATCTCAGCTGCGAGGGAGGAAATAAATATGAAACACCTAATGATTTCAGCACGCTTGGGGCTGCAAAGTCTGGCCCAGTGTTAACTCTGAATAAGTACAAACTCTCAAGGACAATTCCTTTTCCGTGCAGGGGCTGCCTGCTGTGGACTCCAGAGCTTCTCCCACTCAGACATTGCTTTTGCTGTAAATGCAGGGTTTTCATGACGTTTCACAACAGCAGAGGTTTATAAACCACCACAGCAGAGCAAGAGCAAAATATTTTCTTAGTCCTCAGTCTGGTGGGTAAACAAATACTGCCCAAAGGGGGGATCCGTGTTCATATGATTTCCAGTGCCTTTTGCAGGGTCCTTGTGGGTCAGAATTTGGAGTCTGCAGTAGAAGGGGAAGGAAGACATTTGTGTCAGCAGGAGAATAACCCCCTGTGTTTGACTTAACCCCCTGCCAAGGGTTTGGCTGTGCCACTGCTCCTGGGAGGTATGTAACCCTCTGTGTTGTTGTCCAGCAGGGTGGAGAAGCGGAAGGTGACAGACCCTGTGGGTGCCCTAAAGGAGAAGTACCTGCGACCCTCCCCGCTGCTTTTTCACCCCCAGGTAAAAGCTGGGACGTGGTTGTGCCGTGTTGGTTGAATGCCAGGGGGATTGAGATGGAGCTGGTGCAGACAGGTCACTGGCATCACTGGGATCAGACTCCTCCTCATCCAAGGGCTTGACTGGAATATCCTCTGTGTTCCACCAGTTACTTTCAGACGTTTTCATCTGTACCTGGTTTGAGGATGGTGGCACTCATGCCTTGTTGTTCCTTTTGCATTACCAGAAGAACAGGGATGAGGTTTGGGCAGGTCTGCTGAACTTCCCGTTCACAGGCCAGAATGCCTGTGTGGGTTTTTCCTTCAGGAACCCCTGGTGTCGTCATTTGCAGTGGTGCAAAGCAGAGAAGGACTGTCCAGCACCCAAGCAGCAGCATTTTGTGCCTGCCTGGTGTTCCCTGACACCACCTGCAGCGCGTGGAAGAGCCGGGCAGTGGTCTCAGCTGTGCCTGCTCCGAAGGCGTGTGACGGTCACCAGCTATCCCCGTCCCTCCTGCTGTGGCCAGGCTGGGATCCCAGCCCCCTGCTCCTTGTTGTGCTCTCCTTTATATTCACATGCATTGTTCTCCCCTGATAATGTTTCCCACCTTAGATAAATAACTTGCAGGTTTGTGAAAGCTGGATCCTGGTTGCTTTCACAGCTAAACTTAGTTCCCTCATTGTTTCGCACCAGCCTCAGAGTTTGGTTAATAACTTCCCCCGATTTTTCCTTCATCCAGGCTGGATAATGGTGACAGGCTGGCCAGGAACATCCTGTGTTTGTGTGAGTTAGAATAGTGGGGATATCTGCCTGTAAAGAATCTGATAGCAGGGAGGAGCCAGTGTGGCAAAGCAAACCAACGAGACGATGAGAAACGTCCAGACCCAGAGCAGGAGCAAGCTTTGGGTGGAAGGTTGTTAACATTGTTCCTGAAATCCTGACCACGTCCTCTTCCCATGGCGATGAAAAGATGTGGAAGGTCTGGTTATCTCTAGCAGCTTATCACACAGAATAGCCGAAAATTTACAATCACTGGAGCCCCAAACTTCCTGGTAACTGGTTCTAATGAAGCGTGTGCTGTGTGCAGATCACTGGGTCTGGAGAGCTGCTGTTCCCAGGCTGCAGTCGATCAGGTAGCTCAAATACAGCACAGGAAGACGGGTCATTTGTTCCAGAATATGTGAGATTTTTGCTGTGAGATCCCCTTCCAATATTATCATGGAATGTCCTGAGTTGGAAAGGACCCACAAGGATCGTTGAGTCCTATCCTGGCCCTGCACAGACACCCCAAGAATCCCACCCTGTGCCTGAGAGCATTGTGCAAACACTCCCTGAGCTCTGGCAGCCTTGGGGCCCTGACCACCACCTCCCTGGATCCTAGATTCCTAAAATTCTGGATCCTTAGGAAAAGGTCCTGGATCTTTTCCTAAGAAATCATAGGTTCAGGGTTCCTGCTTCTGCTCTCTTCATTAGGACCAATGTTCCTATGCTGGGCCAATCAGAGGCACGTTCTACCTGGGCTGCTCTCCCTCTAAACACGAGTCTGGCCTCAGCCCTTTCCTCTGTGACTCATCCCCCAGCTCTCACAGAGCCCTCAGTGGGATGTGAGGAAGCAGAAGATGTGATAAAAGTGTTCAGGAGAAGTTTTCTCTCTCAGGATGAATTTCAGGCAGCTCTTATTTTTCAGCCAGTCCTTGGCAGAAGTTCCTCTGCTCTCCGGGAGTTTTCCTACATTGTCTCTTCCAAATTAAACTCTGGACAACATAAATAGCCAGTGTAACTTTTTGATAACTTAATGGAGGACCTTTTCTCACCTGTTACATTTCTTTTCTTCTCCCTTACTTCCTTATTATAACCAGGCAGTTGTTCCCTAAATAGCAAAGTGCCTTTGCTGCTGGAGAGGCCGTGGCCAGTGTTTAGAATTTTAAAACCAGCCTACGGCTCTGAAGGCAGCAAACATCTCTGACTAAGTGCCTAAAGAACAGGGCACAACAAAGGGTAGCTCCAGGTACCCCGGAGAAGGGCTGAGTGCAGGGCTCTGAAAGGGCCAGAGAGCATTTTAACGTGATGGTTTTGTTACATGACTGGCAGCTGGGGCAGAGCTGCTGCTGTAAATGATCAAGTAACCTTTTCAAGTGGCTGGTGCTAAGTATTACTTACAATTTAGCATGGGCTGGGAGCCTCCAGCTAAGGGGCTGTGGATCTATTATCAGGGAATGGGGGTTACTACTCCTCTTGTTTTGCAGCTTATGAATGGTTGTCAGCCTTCCACAATGTATTCTTGGGTGATTAAGACAATTTTTTTTTTTTTTATAGTCGTATATTTTTAAACAATATCTTGGCTCTCTTCCCCCTCTGCCCCCCCGAGCCCAGTTTAATAAAGTGTAGACGTGCAAAAGGTCAGCCCTTCCTGTACAATAGAGCATCTCCTGGTGATATATGGCTTCCTACTGCCTTCCGCCCCCTCTGCAGCCTTGCCCCGCTCCCCCCGCGCTCCCGGGGCTGTCAGCACAGCCAGGAGGCAGCTTTAGTGCTGCCTTGTTTGTTTTATCCCTCTTTTCTGCTCTTGGTGTCTCCAAAGTGCTCTCAGGAGTGCATAAAGTTGGACGTTGGAGATGTCAGCGTTGTCCTCGGAGCTGCACTTCTCTCTTGGATTTTGGGTTTCCTGTTTTGCCCTAATTAAAGTGCTTTTCTTTGGGTACGATTTTTATGCAAATCCTTTTTTTTTTTCCACATAGGCCAAATTCTTTCTTTCCTTTTTTTTGTTTTCCCCTTCTCCTGCATCTCTAGCTTTTTCCCTTTCTCCCTGTTTCAGGTGTGGTATTTACTCCAGTGTTTAGGTGAGCACACAGCCACTGCAAAGGGCTGTTCCTCAGTGTCCCATCCCCAGGCCAGCATGCCAGCTGCTCCCATCCCAACAGGATGTGTAGCTGTTGGTTCTCCTGCCTGTAGCTCACCCAGCCACAGCTCACATCCAGGGCTTTGGCTGGAGTTCCTTTCACTGCAGGAAGCTCAGCCATCTCCCACCCATCCTTCCATCACCTTTACTGGCTGCTGAACCTTTCCTACATATAATTAAAGTGTTGGCCTCTTTGCTAGGCAAACTCTCTGGGGACCCACTCCATCCTGAGCTTGATCCTAACTCCTCCTCTTTCCCAGCTGTTCCCTTTTCACCTTCAGCCTCAGCCTCTCCTCTCTCAGCTCCCTGAGCAGCCATCACACATCCCTCCCACTCCACTTCGGCCAGAATTCTTCTGCCTCCTGCCCAAAACTTCTCTGTCCCCTCACACCTGGGGTCGTGTCCCTGCCTGCTCACCCACAGCTCACCGCCCCGTCCCTCTGAGCCCCTGAGAGGACAGAGGATACTGGAGGAGACATCAGACCTCCCTGCTTCCCGAGACTTGGATTTGAGTTTGAGAGGAGAATTTGGGTGCTGAGTTCTACCTCTGGCATCTGACCACAGTGCTTAGTTTCCTGGAAAAAAGGGAAAACAGGTATATTCTGAGATAACTTTTACTCTGAAATGCTAAAAGTAAGCACAGGCACGTGGCAGAAGGTGAACAAGTGCTAATTTCTGGGACCCAAATTCCTGGCTTTGCCAGTTGTGTCTTTCCTGATTTCTCCAAGACCAGTACACTGCTCCTGTCTTTCCTGGCTGGGATCAGTGGCTCCATTTCCCACTGTGCAGCTTCCAAGAGCGAGAGCAAACATCAGCAACAAGCTCTGACCAACCCACGGGAGCCAAGGGTCGTGTTCTGTGCGCCAGATCCTGTTCTTCCCGGGGGCTCTGATGACACGAGGCCTCTCCTTGTCCTTGCAGATGTCAGCCATCGAAACCATGACGGAGAAGCTGGAGAGCTTTGCAGCCATGAAGGCAGACACTGGCACTTCCCTGCAGCCCCTTCCACACCACCCCTTCAACTTCCGATCGCCGCCGCCCACGTTGTCCGACCCCATCCTGCGCAAGGGCAAGGAGCGCTACACCTGCAGGTGAGGGCAGGGGCACCCAGGGAGCCACACCGACCCCCGGGCCGTGGGGGCACCCCAGGAGATGCCACCCCAGCTGGGGAGCTGCTGGGCACCGCTGGGACCAGGGGCATCTCCGCTGCCTCCGCAGGGGCGGGAGGGCAGGATTAGAGCAGAGCACTGGGATGACTAATCCCCCCTGAAATAGCTTGTTTTGTCTGGTAGGAAATCAGCATCTTCTGTTTTCTTTGTAATTTTTAATAACCTTGAGAGCGGATCTGGAGGTTCTCAAGCTCCCCAGGCCAAGCCTCTGGCGTGTGGCAGCAGTGCCAGCTCAGCCTCGGCTGTGCCCAATCTCAGTCGTGGAAAATGATGGCATTGCAGGAAGTGGCATGCAGGAAACAACTCTTTCAAACACACTTGTACCCACAGAAGTCCTTGTGTGCCCATCCCAGCTCCAAAAGCTCCTATCAGAGCAAGTCTCTGGTATTTAATAATAAACCTCTGTTTTACCTGCAGCTACTCGAGGTTCTCGTGGTGGCTCCTGCTGAGGGTTTTTGGATGCAGAAAATGGGCACATACTTTGGTTGATGTATCTCTTACATTCAGATTTGCCACAAAAGCTACAGGCTCAAATTTCAGCTGAGCCTTTAGAAATTGGAGGGGTTTACTTACCATAGGGACTAAAATTTATATACACACTCACAAGTTACCATTTGTGTTTTCATTGTTGAGGAACACTCACATGGACTGTTTGTCTTCAGGACATCTGAGGGTGCTGAATGTGTCTGAAATTAAGAGATTTTACTCAAAGCTTCCTCCTACAAGAGTCACAGAGTGCAGCCCCTCATCCTTAGTATTTTATTTCCCAGTTAATATTTTTATTTATACCTTTTAAGTTTACTGTGAACTGGATTTATTGGGGAATGCAGTTCCTTCCTTTATTAATAAATTTCTGTTGCTGCATCTCCTTGCTCTAAGCAGCTTGACAGCCCCATAACCCATAACTCGGTGCTGCAGCCTTTATCCAGGAGCAAATTCTGTGAATTCCAGGGATGATGGAGCAGATTCTGTATGATGAGCAAGTAAACAGAGCTATAAAGGACATCTGTAAACATCTTAGCTAACAGTATGACTGGGCAGGGATTAAACCCCCTGTACCCTACTGAAGGAAAGCTGTAGTAAAACCATGTCCTCAAGTGCCATGTCCACACATTCCTTGGACACCTCCAGGGGTGGGAATTCCATCACCTCCCTGGGCATCCCATTCTAATGCCTGACAACCCTTTCTGTGAAGAAATTCCTCCTCATGTCCACCCTGAGCCTCCCCTGGCACAGTCTGAGGCCGTTCCCTCTCCTCCTGTCCCTGTTCCCTGGGAGCAGAGCCCGACCCCCCCGGCTCCCCCCTCCTGTCAGGGAGTTGCAGAGCCAGAAGGTCCCCCCTGAGCCTCCTTTTCTCCAGGCTGAGCCCCCCCCAGCTTCTCATCTGACTTGTGCTCCCCTGTCACCTCTGTGCCCCCTGTTGTTCTGGGGTGGGTGTCACCCTGTGAGTTTTGACCTCCACATCGTCCCCCCTCGGTCCAGGGGGGAGCTGTGAGTGCACTGAGGGATTTTGGGGGCGGTGTGAGGGTGGGTGAGGTGGGTGTGAGTGCTGTAGCACCCCAGGGCTCTCCTGCACTGACAGTTCCCTCGGCTTTCTCTCCCCAGGTACTGTGGGAAGATCTTCCCACGCTCAGCAAACCTGACGAGGCATCTGCGGACACACACAGGGGAACAGCCTTACAGGTGAGCTCCTGTGGGAAAGCCCCATTCCCAAGCACTCCCTGCTCCCCACTCCAGTGTTCCTTCCCCTCTCTGTAAAGCTGTGCCAGCAGAACACCACAGGCCTGGAGCATTACACAGAGTGATTCATAGGGTTGTATATTATGTGTACCAGCCAAAAATAATCAGGCTTGGCAGCCTGAAGATAGACACTTAACTTATATTTAGATGTATGCTGGCAAATGAGGGCTCTGATTTGCAGTGTTGTTTCACACTCACGTTAACCATTCATCTCAAGGACAGCTGAAGGTGCTGAATGGCTCTGAAATTCGGGCTGGTTTGAAGGGCTTGCCAGGACCTTCACTGCTGGGGCTGGCTGGATTTTTTTTTTTCTTTTCCTGATGTATATCAGAGGTGCCTGGAGCAGTGGATCAAAAAAACAAAGGAGAAGGAAAACCCTGTAGAATGATCTGCTTTAAAATCGAAGTTTGGCAGTGTCTGACCTTAAATCACAAAGTTTAAAGGGACTGGTGGGAAGGGGGGATTCACACACTGTCTCACATGTTCAGTGGGTATTTTAGGTAGAAAGCTAAACTATTTTCTGCTAGTTGTGGATGAGGTGGTGTGATTTGGACACCTCAGTGTGCAGGGTGTGTGTGCACAGGGACAGACTCTCCCTCTGGAGAGCAGGCACAGTGTCCCAGCCCGGCACATGCTGGTGCTGTGGCTTAGAAAGGGGCTCCTATTTAACTCAGGGCTTTAAATTTGAATAAAACTCACAAGAAAATATATGTAATATGTGTGTGTAGGTGTATAAATGGATATTTCTCATGGAAGACCAAACAGGAATCCTTCCCCTCGCTATTTTCTCCTAGTCTTTGCAGGCAGTTTCAAAAAACTCCGGCAAAAATACACTTTCTTGTTAGAGTTGGGTCCATATATGAGCAAACCTGAAGGAATGATGAATTGAGAGCTCACTGCAAATCAAGCATTCTGTTTTCCATGGTGTGAGTAAGTGTTTTGCACATTGCCAATCAACAGCAACGATCCAGTTTCATTTTGGGTAGCTGATATTGCAGCGTTTCCATGCACAGCCATAAGTTCACAACAGAGCAAACATAGCAGTTATTGCACAAAGAGAAACACAAACTTAGGAGCAGCAAAAGGCCATGTGGTCAAACACATCAGGTTTTTATGCTCAGTTTAACTCCAGAAGGGACTCTCCCTCATTGCAATCGCTGCTACACGCGGGGTCACGTTTATTTTCCGTACAGAATTTTGAGCAGACATTAGGTAAATTAAAAGCACCCCCTCTCCAAGGCTGACATGTACTTTGGCCCCAGTCCCTGCTGTGGTGCTCGGGGTTGTGGTGTTTGCTGTGATGAGCGGGCGCTGTGAGTTCCCTGGGCACTGAAACGCTGCTCCCGATTATTCGGAGATTGTTCGTTCGGTTTTCTTCCAAAAAAGGAGACTTGCAACTTAACAAAGGTTAGGAAAATAAGGATTTATTTGATCTGGTCTTCTCCCAGAAAATGGCCTGTGTGGGTTTTTTTAGAGGTCTGACTCCTGGACTACGTTGCTGTCTAACAGCACTCCGGAGAGTCGGAGCTGCTTTGGCTGGGGAGCTTTAATTATCATTGATTGGCTTTTCTGCTCTCAGAGAACTGAGATTTGCAGCTTTGGCAGCCAGAATTGTTTGCAACGCTTGTTTTTTAAGTACTGACTTCATGCAGGTAAAAGGAGGGTTTACTGATGTCTCCCTTACAACTTTGCTTTTGACTGTTTAAATGTTTTTCCTTTTGATTCTCTCAGTGCTATATATTCATCCAAATATCAGTTAAAATGCTCTTAAAGCCAATATAAACTGACCAAGTGTCCACATGGAGATCAAGAAACAGACCAGAAAATAAGGTGCTTCAGTTTTGATTCCTGATTTTCAGTGGAAAATTATTTTACCAAGAGTTTTTACCAAGATGAGAGATTTTATCAAGTCACTTAAACCTCATTTAAACCTCCTAGATGTCTATTTAATTCTGTATAAAGTACAAATTAGTAGCAGAGAAACAATAAGGAGGCAAATTATTTTTTTTAAGGGAAAGTAAAACATGAGAAATACCTGCCAAGGCACTTCCTAAAAACCAGCTGATTTGAAGACTCTGAGACCCTGTGTCCTACAGTGAAATTCAGTGTTTCTTTTCACTCTTTTTTTTGCACCAAATCTAAAATTCAGGAGTAGGCATTTCAAAATCCAGTCATAAGGCCCTTGTAGGTCTTGTGTCCCGTTATTTGCATTAAGCTGAATCTAACAACTAAAGCTACCACATCATTTCAGATCACGTGTAGTTCAGTAAATATCTTTATTGAAGATATTTCTCATTTCCTGGTGTTTAAAATGCAGCCTAAGTTCATCCCTGGTATAAATGCTCTTGGGGCTGAGGAGGAGTTTCTGTCTGTGTGTTTTGTGCTTTTTTAACTGCAATTCTGCCTTTCCAGCTCACACTGATCAGCAAATCAGTGTAAAACTGGGAGTGTGTCTCAGGGACTCCTTCCCACATTCCTGGGCTTTGCTCTGTTTTCCCCCCTCCACCCGTGTTATCCCAGGTACCTCCAGTTCCAAGGATTGCCTGTGGTTCCTCAGAGCCCCCCAGTTCCACCTCCAGCTCTTTCTTTGCTGTCATTCACTTCCCCTTTGGATGTTTTTAGCCCATTGCTGTGTTCCTTTAAGTTGATAAGGGAGAAGCTTTCCTGGTGTTCTGTCAGTGTGTTTGCAAAGCAAATACTGCTGCCTTCGAGTTTTACTCTTCTCCTGCCTCTGTGTTCACCCCTTCCCTGAATTTAAGCTGGTTCCTCTGTCTGGGTCATTTATTTAGATTAAAACCAGCAGAGTTCCAAGCACTGACCCCTCTGGGACCACAAATAACACCGGACATCTCCCTCATCCCTTTGCTTCCAGACATGAGCTGCTCCTTCCCGATGGCCCTCTGGTTCCTATTTGTTTAACAAGCTCTTGATCCTGTCTCCATACCCTGCCCTGGGTGCACAGGGATCGCTGTGAGAGCGAGGACCTGTCAGAGGGGACTTTTCAAAGACTTCCTGAACATGTAAATAAATGGACATGCTGGATCACTCTTGCCTGGCCTGTGAGAGCTGCCTTTGAATGGGCTGGAGCTGCTGCTGGGAGGGATTCAGGGAGAGCCAGGCTGGGTACCAGGGCAGCCCTGGTGCCCACTGTGCCAGGTATCCACTGTGCCAGGAATCCACTGTGCCAGGAATCCACTGTGCCAGGAATCCACTGTGCCAGGCACTGGGACACACAGACAGAGCCGAGTCTGGCTTAGGGGGGCACAGAGCTGCTGAGGATGGGCAGGAAGGGAAAACCACTGGCACCAGCAGGGATGAGCTGGACAAAACTACTCATGAAAATCCCGTGGAATAGCAGGAATTTTGGAGTATTAGCTGCTCTGGATGTCACAGCTTTCTGAAGTGCTGAACAGGAGGAGCTGCTGAAGCCTGGCAGCTCCTGAGAGCAGGTTCCTGGGTGCTGGAAATCTGTGTTTAACTCCCTGTATAGAAACCGTGCTTGTTCTTGCTGATGTTCAGATAATGCTTTCTGGAGTTATTGAGGGGTTTTTGAAAGAATGAAAAGGAAAGACTTCAGAAGTCTGAAAAAGCTGTGGTTTAAAAAGAGGTTTTGCTTTCTTCCTCGGTTAATCCTAATAAAGGTTCATTTTTTGAAATATCTTTATTCTTTCTGGAGATTTAGCAGTAGGAAATTCGGAGGTGGACATGGAATCCATAAACATTCAGTGAGAAAGAGTGTTTCATAAATGTATCCCTGCTATTTCCAAAAATAATATCAATTTATTTTTAGAGCCCGAATAAAAATCACAGCTGGAGCACATCTGGAAATGGGGGGTGTGTTTCACAGCCGAGGTTTTTACACTCGCAGTTGAACCTGTTGTGTCTGTAGGGAGGAATCCCATGTCCTGAGAGTCCAGGGAAACCCAGTTTCATCCTTGAGTGAGGCTGGCACGGGGTGAGTCTGGGTGCCCTGAGCACATCAGGAGCTGCTGGTGTTCCCAAACCCTGAGTGGATGCCCCTCCATCTCCATGTCTTGGGACCTTCCAACCCAAACTTTTTGGGGATTCTTGGATTCTTGTGGAGGAGCAGCTCAGCTCAGCAGGACAGACGTTGCTCCGGGCTGGTGGAGCTCAGGGCAGCCCTGCTGCAGTGAGTGGATTTGTTCTGGAATTACAAGGGCTTGGGAGCAGTTTTCATTTTGTCCCATAAGTGTCCAGGATTTGTGGAGGATTGTAGCAGAGAAAGATTCTGCTGTTCGTGGGGTCTGGAAGCAGAGCCACGAGAGAAGCAGCTTTGTCGAGTTACAAGTGACGTGTTTGACAGGAGACCTAATGAGGGATTCGGCGGATTCCGAGCGGAATGAGGCTTTTTTTTTGGTCCCAAAACTCTGCAGTGCGGCTCGAAGCTGCCCTCTTCAGTCCATTGGAGCCCACAGCACCACCCTGAGCAAATCCGTGGGTTTTTTGGATCCAAAAAGGAGGGTGACAACTTTGAACAGGCCCCCAACCCATCTGCTCAAAGAGGGGATATTTCTTCACTCAGCATCCTAAACATCCTAACTTGACTCCTTACGTTCCAGTTCTTCATCATAAACCAGATACTCACTTGTGGGAGTAAATCCTGTTTGGAAATTATGTTGGATTTCTTGGGAGCTATTGTACAGTAAGAATGACCATAATTACCTATGAGGACACACTCTATGGTCTGTATCTCCAGTACCACAAGGAGTTTCTCAAATAAAGCTGGAGGTTTTTGTGTGTCCAGCTGACTGTCACGCAGGGATTTACCAGTTAATAACTATTTTATACATTTCACCTCCCTTCTTTTTTCTTCTCTCTTCCTTTTCCTCCCTCCACAGCCATATTTCACCTAATCCCTTCCAATTGGGGAAGGGTGGAAGGAATAAATTCACCTTTCTTATTTTAACATTGATGTGTGGAAAAGCAATTATTTTGTTTAAAATCCCTATTTGTTTGGATGACTTGCTTCCTAATTAATCCTAATACTTTTTTTGTGCTCCTTGAGTAACAATAATATCAGATTTGTCTGCAGTGATTAATGCCTTGTGCTTCCCATGTCCTCAGCTGAGTAATGATTTATAGACCAACATTCCCTGGTTTTCTGATAGTCAGATTTCTCTTTTTTTTCTTTTTTTTCTTTTTTTTTTTTTTCCCCTCACGTTGCAATCTTTGGCATTTGCTTCTGTTTTCCAGGTGTAAATACTGTGACAGGTCATTCAGCATTTCCTCCAACCTCCAGCGGCACGTTCGGAACATCCATAACAAGGAGAAGCCATTCAAATGTCACCTGTGTAACCGGTGCTTCGGGCAGCAAACCAACCTGGACAGGCACCTGAAGAAACACGAGCACGAGAACGTTCCAGGTAGGAGAGGACGTGGTTTGGATCTCCTGGGGCACTGCAGGGAGAAGACACCGTGGTCTGGTCTCCCTGCCCTTGGGAAGCCTGTCTGGAATGCAGAGTTCCCTAAGGCTGACTCTGTAGGTGTGTGTGGAGTTCCAGAAGATAAATAGGCTTTGCCTTAAGATACAAACTGAAGGAAGAAATTCCTGTGCTGAAGCCAAGTAAGTGATTTCCCAGCTTAGGTGAAAAAGAAAAAAAAAATTATGGAAAAGTTACGGGCAAACAGCTCTGCAATGGATAAGGGTTCTTAAATTGTATGTATTGTCCATAAATGCCAAACATCCCCTGTATTTCTCTCTGTAGTTCAGGTCTGGGAAACACAAACTTCCTTTGGGAGCTCTGGCCCATGACTTTTCTCTTGAATGTTGAACCCTGAGTATCCAGTGAGAGAACTGTTGATAATGTTCCTCCTTTGTGTCTCCTGTTACCAATGGCCTTGCCAGTACCTGATGGAGTCTCCTCTTCTCTCCTTGTCTCTCCCCCACAGTGAGCCAGCACTCCGGAGTCATTACCAACCACCTTGGGACCAGTGCCTCTTCCCCTAACTCGGAATCAGACAACCATGCACTTTTAGATGAAAAAGAGGATTCATATTTCTCTGAAATCAGAAATTTTATTGCAAATAGTGAGATGAATCAAGCGTCAACTTTAGCAGATAAAAGGTAGAGTTTGAAAAGCCTTGGGGTTGGTGTATTCTTACCATACTTATTGGTCCTTAAGACATGGTGAAGGCTGATTTTTAAATACCTGAGACATATTAGTTTTCCTTTTTCTTACGTCTTAAATAATCTATGTATATATATAAATATGTCTGTGTTCATATATATATATATATATAACATTATCAAAGCATTGCAGTAGAAATACACGACTTACACATTTGCCATCTTTGTTTTTTCTTTCCTCTCTCCTTCTCCCTCCCCCACTGATCAAATATTCCAGGCCAGAAATCCAGGATATTGATGGCAATTCCCAGTGTCATGGATTAGCAAATGAGAAAACAGAAGATGTGGACGATGAGGACGAAGAACTGGAAGAGGAGGATGACGACAGCCTGACAGGGAAGTCCCAGGATGAGCCGGTCTCGCCCACGGCCGAGCCCCGAGGGGCGTTTGAGGATGAAGAGGATGAGGAGCCCACGTCTCTCACCATGAGCTTCGACCACACCCGGAGGTGAGGGGGCCAAATGGGGCTCAACCACCTGCCCTGTGTCTGTGGTGGATCATCTGTGCTGTGGTTTTTTTCCCAAGCCATGTCTCATGCCTCCAGTTTGATTTAAGCATTCGCTCGAGATTCCATCTCACCATGGTGGGGGGCACGAAACAAGTGGACTGCAAGGAGAGTCTGGGGTGTGTCCAAGGCTTGAGGAGTCTGGATCAGGAGAACAGTTAGTCCAACACAAAACCCAGGGTGCCACAGCTCAGCAGATATTGTCTTTCTCTCCAAAACTCTGGCCAGGGCGAGGGAAGAGGTGTCTGTGCAATCCCTTTGGTGCTGCCCTGGCCCTTTGAGTCATAGCAAAATATCCTTGACTTCAAGTGGAGTTGCCAGAGCTCTGGCAAAAAGGGGATTCTGCCCCCTCAGGTGAGACCCCCCTGCAGAGCTGCCTCCAGCTCTGGGGAACAGCACAGGAAGGACATGGAGCTGCTGGAACGAGTCCAGAGCAGGCCACCAAGTGGATTAGAAGGATGGAGCAGCTCTGCTATGGAGACAGGCTGGGAGAACTGGGGTTGTTCAGCCTGGAAAAGAGAAGGCTTCAGGGTGACTTGATTGCAGCCTTCCAGTACCTGAAGGGAGCTACAAGGAAGATGGAGAGAGACTATTTATAAGGGCTTGGACAAGGGGGAATGGCTTCACACTTACAGAGAGTAGAGTTAGATATTAGGAAAAAATTCTTCCCTGTGAGGGTGGGAAGGTTCTGGCAGAGATTGCCCAGAGCAGCTGTGGCTGCCCCATCCCTGGGAGTGTCCAAGGCCAGGTTGGACAGGGCTTGGAGCAACCTGGGCTAGTGGAAGGTGTCCCTGCCTGTGGCAGGAGGTGAAAAGGGATGATTTTTAAGGTCCCTTTCAACACAAACCAGACTGATTTTTCTGTTTTCCCCAAGGTCAGCCATGTCTTGACAGCTTTAAAATTAAAGTTTCCTGCACACAGTACAGGCCCAGATTTCTTTTCGCCTCAGTTGCCTCAGTCCCTCCCCGGTATCCACCAGAGATGTGCCACGAATGCCAAGTAATATCTTACCCAAGCCAAGTGCAGAACCTCAGACAGCTGTAGCACCTGTTGCTCTCCACTTCTTCTCTGCTCCTTCCATGCCGTGTGGTTTCGGTGTCCGTGTGTCCGTCCGTTCACGCATGTGGCTCGTGACCCCCGTGGGCTGTGCATGCAGGGCGAGGTGTGAGCGCCCGGGCGAGCTAACACGGGTCACCCCTGGTCATTGGTACAGGTGTATTGAGGAGGACGAAGCCGGCCTGTTAGATTTGGAGCAGATGCCGAATTTTGGGAAGGGGCTGGATCTTCGCAAAGCAGCCGAGGAAGCATTTGAAGTTAAAGATGTGTTTAATTCCACCTTAGACTCTGAGACAATAAAACAGACTCTGTACAGGCAGGCTAAAAATCAGGTGGGTATCTCCAGAACGTTTTCCAAGCTTGCCAGCAGCATGTACAGCAGGATTAGGGAGCAGCTGCCCTCCTCTAGCAAGGGGTTGTTTCCCCTACTAGTGGGTTATTTCCCCCTCGCAGTGATTTCCCCCTTCCAGCAGGAATTCTAACATGGATCATGCGTGAACTGTGTCTTGTTGCAACTAGACTGAAACAGAGGAAGGGACTGGGCATCACCCTCAGGACACCAGGTCGATTTATTGTTCAGCCCATGTGGTGAGAATGTGGCTGTACAGGGAGAGAGAGGCATCTGTCTGTTTTTATCTGTCTGTATAAATGTTTCTGTGGCTCTTTATTTATTTATACTTTGGAATGGGTCTTCTGTTTGTAAACACCGAGGTTTGCTCTGCAGAAACAGCAACAAAATGCCCTTGGGTTTGGTTATAAAAGGTGTCATAGGCAATAGCATTTCCAGGACTTGCAGTTCAGCATGTCTAGAGGGTCTCAACTTGTTTATCTCCTTGATTTCTAAAAGTAAACCATACAAAAAAGGGGAAAAAACCCACAAATACCCGTGAGCCAGACCAGTTCAGACCCACGAAAAAAACTCAGAATGGCAGCTTAGCACTTGCTGGAGTTCTGAGAAAAATCTGGAGGTGCAGGGCAGGTCTGTTAGTGCTTTCTGCTTTTTCATTAGCCAAAACACTGTCTGGCTTTATGTAATTATCTCCTGATCTCTACACAAGGATCCTCAGAGAACTGTTCAATGAAGTTACCTCAGCAGGCTGGACTGGAGAGAGCACACTCAGCCCTTGGTAGGGGATGAGCACAGCCCTGGCCTCAGAGGCCCATTCTGACTTTCAAGCAACAGAATTTATCATAAAATCTATGTTCAGCAGAGCAGAAGCTTAGTGCTGCCATGCAGAACATGATTTTTGGTTTATCACCCAAAACTTGTGAAATTCTGGTCCCCCTTCATAGCAGGTGTTAGGAGTGAGGGAGGGTCTGCTGGAAGATTGAGCAGAGCTTTTTTGGGGGTGAAACTCAATTAAATACAAGCCACTTGCCTGACTCTTACATGTGTCCTGTCACTAATATCCCAAATGCACTAACTCTAGGAACAACCTGCTCTTTTCCAGCGTGTATCACACTGTTAGGTCCCGACTATACTTGGCTGGGGAGGGGTGGTATTTTTGGCTTTTGAACCAGTTTTACACTTGAATCACAATAAGCAACTTTAATAGCTCAAACCATATCTTGTGCTGGAAATGCAAGAGTAAACCAACATTTGTGTGAGCAGCACAACATTCCTTTGGCTTTCTTTTAAGCAGTTTTAGAAGCATGTGTGTCCACAACACCCAAAGCTGTACCTCTACCCTGGACCAGGGAGGGTGGGGACCAACTGTGTTCTCCTCCTTTCTCCTGGGTGACAATGACATTGGCTTTCCCCTCTGGTGTGTGAGGTTATCATGTGCCTCAGACCTCACACCACTTGTGTGGGTTGTGGAGGGATGCAGAGGTGTGTGAGACAAGCAGTCTTGGAGGAGGGAGAGCACCCAGGTTACAAGAAGCCAGATGATTGTTATATATGCAGAAGTCTTGGTGCATTTCTCCCAGAAAACACCTTTAATCATTTAACTGCAGCAATAAATCCACCCTGACAGAACATCTGAACACACCAGTAGTGCCAATGAGCATTTTGTGTTCCCAAATACCTACATACAGGTGTCTGGAGGCACCAGTGGGCTCACGCCGGGCAGTGAGTGGGGATGAGCAGCTGCCCACCAGGATGCTGCTCCCATGGGCATTGCTGCCCCATTCCCAGGGCATGTGCCCACCCCAGCCCAGCCTCTCTGAGACTCTGGTCTGTCTGAGGATGTGCTTTTTTTAAGAACAAACCCCAGTAATAGCTGCTTTTTCCTGGGAGCAGAGCCTGGAATCACTTTGTGGGTCTGTGACCAGGCCTGGCTTGGGATGGGTTTGGGCCTGTAAAAGCCAGTGGGAATGATGGTCTCTCCTGACTATCCCTACAACTGCCTGTAAAAGGTGGCAAATCCGAGTATTTGGAGCAGTGGATGCCATCCTGGTGCGTGGATGGGGATTTATGGCTCTCAAGGCCCTCAGCCCAGGGGTTGGTGCCGTTCGAGGGTCCTGCGGGGGTGTTCACACTGTCCTCTCACTCCTCTCTCCCCCAGGCTTATGCAATGATGCTGTCCCTGTCTGAGAACGCTCCCCTCCACACGTCCTCCCAGAACTCTCTGGGTGCTTGGTTGGACATGGCAGGAGCAGCTTCAGAGTCGGGGACCTTTAACCCCATCAACCACCTCTGAGAGGTCCTCAAGGCACTGGCCGGAGTCCGAGCGAGGCGGCAGTGGTGCTGCAGTTATTCTTGCAAAATCCCAGCGAGCAGAAGATGGATGAGAGGGCCTCAGGGAGCCGTCTGAACTTTGGGATGAGAAGGAAACCTGTCGCATCCGACCTACATGTCCTGCATTTTTATCTATCCAGAGTTTTCCTTTCTAATTTATCAGAATGAACCTCTCCCAAACTGGATAACCCTGAAGCAGCCCCAGGATTTCACTGTCTATAGGAACAGCATGAGCAAGACACGAATTGCAACAGTGCAATCAAAGATTGGCCCCTCCAACCTTACAAACCAGTGTCACCGAGCCAGTTCAGCTGGGCAGGAGCGGCAGCTTGAAACCACACGGCAGCATTTCCTTTCCATCCAGCTGAAGAGGGAAGTACTGAGGGAAGAGAGCCAGGGGTGCCCTGTCCCTGGTGCAATTCTGACACAGTCGCTGGAGTTATACCAGGGAAGGTAAATTCAACCCATTTCAGTGATCCCCCAAAGAAATCTGTGCTCCCACAGAAATACCATCCTGTCCTTTGCTCCCAACAAAACATTGGCATGGCACAAAGCTCCTCCAAGGCAAGGCCTGCAGTCATCAGACGCTCCATGCAGGTCCCAGCTGAGATGTGTCCAGCCTGGAACATTGGTTGGGATGTGGATGTGTCACACAGACGTGTGACATCGGCTGTGCCCTGAGCTCCTTCTGCCTGTGCTGACACCGTGGGCTGAGAGGGCTCCCTATCCCTGTGAGCCCGAGCTGCTGCCTGGGCTGGGAGCATCAGAGTGTCTGGGACAGAGCCGCGCTCAGCCAGGGCGATGGCAGTGGCAGTGGTGGCACTCTGGAGTGAGGGAGCTCCTGGCAGTGCTTGGAATTCCCCAAGCAGAGAGATCCCGGGGTGAACCCTTCCCTGGAAGCGTGTGCTGGGCGAGTCTCACCTCACCGAGGGCAGCTCGGACACATCTTCTCATGTGTCATCTCCCGGGGGTTCTGGGGTGGGATCATTCCGTGCTGATGGTATCTGGGGCTGTGGCAGAGGTCTCTGATTCACACCGTTGTTCTGGCCTGTTGGATGGTGCCTTTGCACCACCCGCTGCTGCTTGGCCTGTAATTTAAGTGGAAAGATTACCATGTCCGTACTCCAGCAGCCTGAGGGTGCAGAGCTCTGCTCAGGCACAGAAATAAGAATCGAGTTGTCTCTCCAACTCTTAAGTTGCTCATAGATATTTTATGAGTGATTTTAAATCGCTTCAAAGCCTCATCTCCTTTGCTGATACACAGGAGCCTCCAGAAATCCTCTGGGCTTTCTGCTGTTCTCCACTGCAATTCCAGTCTGCTGTTGGAGCAGGGAATTTGGAGATAACATTGTTTTATGGAATGGTTATGGAAGCCATGTGCAGCCTCTCTGCCTGCTCAGTACAGAAAAGGGCAGGTGGAGGGTTCTGAGCCAGTCCAGAGTGGGAAGCCTCATTCCATCATGCCAAAACAACGGAACCACCTCCCTGAGTAAAGCAGAGGTGGTGGTGGGAGTGATCTCTTTGCAAAGTCAGCTTTGCTCCCAAGAGCACACCTGAGGCTGCTTTTAGGCAGCCGGGAGCCTCAAACTGTTCACAGAGGAAAACATCAAAGGTGGCTTTGGTACAGAAGGAACAAAAGGTAAATTAGCAGCATCAGTGTGTTTCCCAAGAAAACTTATCCTCCTTTTTGGTTTTCCACATCCTGTGAAAGTACCCAAGGCCCTGAGAACACCAGTCAGTGTAACCAAACTGCTTCATGTATTTGCACAAAGCTCTTGGGCAGGTGAAGCCCGAGAGCCAACACTGTCAGAGGAACCCCGGCTCTGGGGAGGGGAGGG
>JAWWLV010000061.1:4235289-4252053 GCA_035041135.1 Platyrinchus mystaceus | reverse complement strand
TGCCTTAAAGTGCCCGGGGGTTGGAGGAAGGTTCTAGTGATTGCCTTGGCTGGTTGGGAACCAGCACCAGCTCCCCCAGTGCAGGAGGAGGAGGAGGAGGAGGCAGAACACTCTGCCTCAATGGCCCTGCTCCAGGAGAACATGGAAACGGCCATAAGTGTGGGATAGATCCGTCCTGTCCTGCTCCAGCACAAAGCTGAGCTGCAGCTCCTTGGATTTTGGCAGCTGCTTGGAGCAGTGTGTGAGCAGGTCTCTGGTAGGGCCCATGGCATTGCCTGTAGTGCTGGATGAAGATCTGTTGGCAGTAAGCAGGGTTTGCATGCTCAGATCCATGTTCTGTCCATCCTTTGAGGTCAGGATCGTGCTCTGCAGCACAGGGAGGGAACGGAGCAGCCAAGGGAGTGGCAGTGAGCTGGTCACCAAAATGTGGGCCAAGTATCAAGAAATTCAAGTGTTATTGTGGGGATTTATTTGGGGTATTTATGATCTTCCCATCCACATCTCAGCCCTGCTGCCTTTTGCGTGGTTTCTCCAGAAGCAGTTTGTCAGGTCCTTGCTCTGACTGAGCTCATGCTGTTGCCGTCCCTGTCCCAAGCCTGATCCTGGCTCTCCACAGATCTCCAGGAGTGAGGGCTCCTGGTGCTGGCCAGGCATGGGGAGGAACAATCCAGCCAGGGGTTGAGGACATTAAACTGTAGCGTTTAAAATCATGAAATGATTTTTTTTTCTTTTCATATTTCCTGATTCAGTTTTCTCCCCACTTTCTCTAGTTCATGTCTCCGTGTGTTGTATGATCTCCTAACTCCTCTAATTTAGCACTGATTACAAGTTTTGATTTTTCTGGTAAAGATAAAGAAACAGAAAGCCTCACTGAACCTCTCTTTAGCTTTTGTTCAATTGCACTTGAACTGTGCTGCAGTTCACAGCAGGTGTTTAGGTGTCAGTTTGCTGCTTTAGTGAAGAATCCCGTATTTTCAAGGCCGTTTCCTGAGAGTTTTGTGTTGAGGACGTTCTGCCATCAGGGCACAGGTGGCTTCCCAGCACTGGGGAAGGTCTGGGAGCTTGGGTGAGATGTGGAGCTGTGGTGCTCAGGGCTGTCCAGTGCCACGGACACGGAGTGCTGAGGATCCAGGATCCCAGTGCAGTGTGGGCAGGTCAGGGTGGCGGGGATGGGAATGTGGCTGCGGTGTGTCCGATAGCCAGGGCACCGCTCAAGGTGTGATTCAAACCGGAGCTTATTGAAGTATCTTCACATCCCACAGCCTCATTGCCACAACAGCAGAGAGGAGAGCAGGGCAAGGCCTGTGGATGTTTGGTGTGGCCCAGCGAGGCTGGGAGCCGCTGCCTGCAACCCCTGCTCGGCGGGGATGGACTGTCAGCGCTCCACAAAGCGCCCTCACTTTGGCCACAGGTGGATCTTCCTGCCTGGGCTGGAGCTGGTGGACATGGGTCTGGTGTGTGTGCATTCCCTGCTGCCTGCCTGCTCGGAGCTGGTGGTCAGTACCAGTGTGACCACTGTGGGTGGTGTGGAGAACGGGGGTTCTCCCACAGGACGTGTCGGGGCGCTGGGTTCTTCCACAGGATGTGCCCTTTGGTTCACAGGCTGCTCCGGGTGGGTGCCTTTCCAGGGTGTCCCATGCCAGTCAGGTCCTGCCTCACAGGACATCCCAGGGATGTGGAAGTGCAGGGCTCCACGGGAGCTGCCCAAACCCAAACTGAACAGGGCTGAACAGCGAACACCAGCCGAGTTTGCTCAGCTGCATTCCAGGACAAACAGCCAGCTGGGGTTCTGTCCTGCTTAAAACAGTGTAGAGGAAGCTTTTGATTTCTCCCAAATCAGCACTTAGACGCTCAGTAGACGTTCTCGGAAACGGCTTCTCGTTCCCGTCACGCGAAGCGTTTCGGAAAGCACTTGCACAATGGCGTGAACGTGTTTGACTCTAAGCATCAAAGCACTGGATCGTGAGCCCCCTCCCCTCCGCCCAGGTCAATCTGCTGACTTACACTCGGTTTTTACGTGCTGTATTGTGTGTGTGTGTGTGTGTGGCGGGGCAGGGGCGGCGGGACCTGGGCAGGAGCGACGCGTCGCTCGGGTCAGCGCTGGGAACACAAGGGCAAAACCCTCTGCTCCTCGCCCGTGGTCAGTAGTGTTCTCACAAAGCCATGAAACTTCTCCGTAGTGTTGAGTGATACTGTGACTAAAACGTTCTCGAATGATTCCGAGGTTCTTTTTTCTCTCTCTTCTGTCATTAATTCTTAGTACCACTTTGGGGAAAAAAAAAAAAAAAAAAAAAAAAAAGAATGAAAAAGAAAAAAAAGGCAGCTTTGATTTCCAAATGTGCAATTCACATGTGAACAAAGTAATTCTGAAAGTAATTCTCAGTGTATTTTACATTCTCGTTGCTCTCTTCAAAGCAAGAGATGTTTTGCCCTGATGTCATTTCCAGCCTGCAGAAGATGTAATTTAAAACATATATATATCGTGCTTGCAAGAATCATAAATCTGTGCATCCTATGTCATTCCTTTTCCCATTGTTACAATACAGATATGATTTAGGTTGGATTTTTTTTTTTCCTTTAGACCTGTATAGTGTTTTTTTAAATCAATTGTAAATGTCTGGTTTTCATATAATGTTTAAAAAACATTGAGAAAGAGGATGGTGCTTGTTCCATATCATTCTTGATTGTATATTGCTTCTGTTATGTTTATAAGTAAACTGTGCATGACTTGTGTTTAGCAGTCATTATTGTGTCTGTTTGTGAAATTTTTATTAAAAAGACAAAAATTCCGTAGATGCACTTATTGTATATGTGATTAGATTTTGCGTCCGAGGCTCGAAGCCTCAAACTGCCAAGGAAGAAAGAAAAAGTGTTGGCAGTTATTAATTAATATGGAATCGCTTTGTTGGGAGCATAATGAAATAAAAGATATGAAGTGTAGAAAATAATTAAAAAAAGGCGATTTTACAAATTTCATTTTGATGCTTGTGATAAAAGACAAATGTACTTGTGTAGAGAAATTCCTTTAAAATAATGAATAGAAAAAGCTGATTTTGAGGTTAATGCTGTAGAATAGGAATGTATACCAAATGTAATCTTTCCAATGCTACAATGAATTTATACATGAGATTGATATGCAATAAACCTGTGTGCTTTTATAAGCAGTGGTCCCATGAGCTTCTTTTTGTGGAAGAGCAGTGGAGACGCCCCGTCACACCCAGTAACGGGGTATTGGGCAGTGCCACTGTCTGGCCTTGCTGCTCTGTGGTGCCTGTGTGGTGTGATATTGTGTGTGTGTGGTTTGTAACACCTGAAAAAGCTTCAAAAAATTAAATGCTGCCCCCTCCACTTGCTGCTGAGGTCAGATCACAGGATCACTGAGGCTGGAAAAGACCTCCAGGATCATCAAGTCCCCTCTGTGCCCGATGCCCACCTTGTCCCCCAGCCCAGGGCACTGAGTGCCACGGCCAGACCTTCCTTGGACACCTCTGGGGATGGAGACTCCAAACCTCCCTGGGCAGCCCCTTCCAATCCCTGCCCAACCTTTCCAGGAAGAAATTCCTCCTCATGTCCAACTTGAACCTCCTCTGGCACAGCTTGAAGTCATTTCCTCTCCTCTTGTCCCTTGTTCCCTGGGAGCAGAGCCCGACCCCTCCCAAGCTCCCCCCTCCTGTCAGGGAGTTGCAGAGCCAGAAGGTCCCCCCTGAGCCTCCTTTTCTCCAGGCTGAGCCCCCCCAGCTCCCTCAGCTGCTCCTGCTGCTCCAGCCCCTTCCCCAGCTCCGTTCCCTCCTCTGAACATTCTCCAGCCCCTCAATGTTTCTCTTGGAGTGACGGGCTCAGAACTGGACACAGCTCTCGAGGATTCTCAGCAGTGCAAAGCAGGTGCAGGTAGTGCTGCTGAGCTGTGCCACATCCCACTGAAGGGATGAAGCTTGCACAGGGAAGAATATGAGCATTCCAGGGTGGGGGAATGAGTTGGGATGAGGCATCAGTGAGCTGTCAGAAAATGTCAAGAATATTTCCTTTCACAACTGGAGCAGAGAGTCAGTGAACTATCCAGTGATAGCGGTCAGATGGTTCAGCGGGGGCCCTGGGAGCAGAAATGACTTGAAAGCTGGGTCTTTGAGCTAACAACACCATTACCCAACTGATGAATGGCCTCTGCTTCAAAAAGTCATTCATGGTGATCAAATGATGGTGTCCCACATACGGGATAATAGCTCTTCCCTGGAGTTTGTGAGGGTTTCAGTCTGAGCTGAACCCTTGAGTGGGAGCCCTCTCCTCACAGTGACGGCTGGAACCTTTCTCCTTATTAGCCCTGGAGGGAAAGGATAAAAAATCTATGGGATAAGAAAGCTGTGATAATAGAGTGATTGTCAGGCAGGCCTTGGAGCAGAGAGAACAGAGTCTTTTAAAGGAATATTGCTGACAAGTGGACTTTGTCATCCAGAAAGTACTTGAGATTCACCACAAACAAGTGAGAAAAAGGCTCCATTTGGGGAGTGAGGGGGACAGAGCAGGGGGGCAAAAGAGAAGGTCAAGGAAAAGTCTGTTCCCAGCACAGACACAGAGCACTGTTGAGCCTGGCCTTACTGGGCAGCTGGGTTACTGGGCAGCTGTCAGCAGCCTGACCTTCAGATCCTCTTTCCCAGGAGCTGCAGCATCCAAAAGCATCCAAAACTGATGTTTTGTGCATCTGGAGGGACAGCCTGGGGTTACCTTTGAACAATGAAGTCTCAGCTAAAGCGAAGATCAGATGTGCCTTCAGTAAGGAACAGTCCCTGGGCTGCTGAAATACCGAGTGTGTGTTGGTCAGACCCCGAGGACAGCCGGGTCACAGTCGTTTCTCACCCGTTAACGTGATGGGAGGACGACATGGAACAACCCCATCATCTTCAGTGACCTTGGAGAGGCGGCCTTAGGGGATGGGGAATGCTGAGAGTCCAGGGGCTGGGAGAGGCGCTCCGTGCAAACACCTGCTTAATGCTAGTCACGAGGCAGCAAAACACAGCGGAGCGAATGAGTTTGACACTCCCAGGAAGCAGGGACGGACCCGGGACAGGGCGCGGAAGGGAGCAGAGCGCTCCTCGGAGCCGGGATGTGCGGGACACCGGCTGCGGGCTCTGAGCGGCCCCAGCACCACTCCCGGTACCTCCGGGGGCCGGCCCGGTCCCTCCCTTGCCCCTCCCCAGCCCTCCCCGGTCCCGCCCCGGTCCCTCCCCGGCCCTTCCCGGTCCCTCCCCTCGCCCGCCCCATCCCGTCCCGCCCCGCCGCCGCCGCGCTGGCTCCGAGGGGCGCGGGTAGGTGCGGGACCGGGGGGTCGGGCCGGGCCGGGGCGCTGCGGCGGGATCGGGGACGGCGGGAGGGATCGGGACAGGGGCCGGGACCGCCGCCGGGGCTCCCGGGGCCGGCCGGGCGGTGGCCCCGGGCGAGCGGCTGTCGGGCGCCTTCCGGGGCCGCGGCGGGACCGGCACCGGCACCGGCGCTCCCCGCCTGCCCCGCACCTCCCGCGGGCAGCGCCGGGGCTCGCCCTCCCTGGCTCCGTCCCGGCTGCCGGGCCCTCCCCGCGGCTCTCGGGGTCCTGCGGTGCCGGGGAGGTTTGGGCGCATCGCGGGGCTGTGTCCGGCCGTGCTCCCAGCCCGCGCAGAGCCCTCCCCGCTGCACCCCAGCACGGGGCACACGGGGATGGCAGCGCCGCGTTACGGTGCTGGAGCCTCGGCAGCCTGTGCCCATGTGCCGCCCTGGGCAGTGACATGGGGGGGTCGACGCCCTGCGTGGCCACCAACCCTCCACCCAGCACCGAGAGCTGTGGGTGCTGCAGCATCCAGAGCCTCTGGAATTGGGCCTGTTTATAAGCTTCATCCTCAACCAGGATGGGGTTAAGAGCGGAATGTGGCGCTTTCCTCATCCCAGGACACTTGGCAGACCTCTGGCCAAGAGGCCTGTGTCCTGCATCTGAGGACGGGGGAATGAGCAGCATCTCCATCAAATGAGCTGTTGTTAATGGGTCTGTGTTGTCCTTGTGCCAGTCATTGATGCAGGGAAATGCACGGTCCAGTCTTGGTTTGTTTCCTGGTCTGTGGCCTTTGAAAAGGAACAGCTCAGAGATGGCACACCATGGGGTCAGCTGAGGGCAATTAAACCATCGTTTCTCCTGAAATTATGTAACAGGGTGGGCGTAAAAGGCTCTGTGTGTTCCATTGGTGCACAGTTCCATAGGTGCATGTTCCCATAGGTGCACGGTGCGTGGGGTGGCACAGGAGAGGATGAGTAAGCTCAGCCCTGGTCAAGGAGCTTGGGGCAGGTGTTTTTGTGGGCGGTGTGGAGCCGTTCCTCGGAGCAGTGTGGGGCAGGTACAAGCTTGGAGGAGCCCAGGGGTCACAGGGAGGCGCCGCCGGGGATTTCACAGCACGTCAGCCTGGGGGAGGTGGAATTCAGGAAGGTGAGGACAGGCCATGGTGGCTGGCGGCACCCCCAGTCCCCGAAGGGGATTAAAGGGACGCAGAGGTGTGGCAGCAGCAGGGCTCGGCGGGGCTCCAGGCCTGCCTGGCTGCTCGCTCAGGTCTGAGCCTGCCCGGTGCCTGCGGCACGGCCTGGCTGCTCCCAGAGCCCGGCCACATCCTGCACCGTCTGCAGGAGCTGCCAGCCTGGCCCTGGCACGTGGGTGGCCCTGAGAGGTGCATGGGCAGTGAGAGCACTGCGAGTGTGTCCACACGGGCTCTGCCTGCGGAGCACTCAGGGAAGGTGCAGGCTGAGTCCTGTGCTGTCCCAGGGTTCCCCGTGGCTCAGTGTAAATTCCTTATGGGAGGTGCTCAGTGTAAATTCCTTATGGGAGGTGCTCAGCTGTCTGTCTGTCTGTCTTCCTCAGCTCTGTGGTTCCCTGGGCCGCTGCCATGTCTCAGAGCCCCCCTGGCAGCTCTGTGGATGACAAGACCTTACTCCTGGAGTACCGATGCCACCCCGTGCGGGCAGAGCCCCCCAGCCTCGCTGCTCCCCCCGGGAAGCACAGCTCCTCCAGGGCGCCCGATGCCGCCCCGCTCTCGGCACTGGGCTCTCCCCCCTCGGCCGATCCCCGCCGCATCATCCTCAGCACGGACAGCCCGGCTGCACTGAAGGTGGGAACCCAGCAGCTCATCCCCAAAAGCTTGGCCGTCTCCTCCAAGCCCAAGAACAGCCCCTCCCGGCACCAGAGCTTCGCGGCATCCGGGGCGAGCCGGGAGCCCCTGAGCCCCGACCCGAAGCGGACAGTCGTCCCCATCGTCTCCCTGGAGGCGGAGGATGAGGAGGATGGTGGAGGGGCCCTCAAGCGCAACCTGAGGAACATGTCGTACCGCGCGGCCATGAAGGGCCTGGGCGCGGAGCCGGAGCCGGCCAAGGCCGTCCCCTCGCTGAAGCCCCTGCCAGAGGAGGGCAGTGCCCTGCCCGACCGCAGCCCCGGCAGGAACAAGGTAGGTTTGGCACCCGCTGTCACCCCATTGCTGTCGGGCAGGGATGGAGTCCCCCTTCCCTCGTGCTGCCAGGGGATCTGCCGGGTCTTTCTCCCACAGCTCTGGTCGGTCGTGGAGCTGGCAGGCTTTGCTGAGCCTGGTGACATTGCTGCCTTGGGAAGCTCCATGTCACCAGCAGATGCTGCAGGTCCCTGGAGAGCCTGGGAGTAGCTGACATGGCTCTCATGGGGAGTGGAGCTGGCTGCTCTGGGGCCGCTTGGCAGGCGGCTGCGGGATGTTTGCAGGGTGGGGCTCAGGTGAGCAGCTCTAGTTGTATACAAATATGGGTGAAGCAGGTCTGGGGAAAGGGAGACTCCAGAGCAGGCAAAGTCCAAGTGCGAGGGAGATGTGACAGGCAGTGGTGTAACTGCAGAGTGTGACCCTGATAACGCGAGGTGAAAGCTGAGTCACCCGGGGAAGGCAAACAGAGCTCAGACAAAAACCAGGCTGAAAGAACAGGGTGGTGTGGGCTGACTGGCACAGGTAACTCCCCCCGTTCCTGAAGGAGTTTTCCCAGGGACACAGAAGTGCAGTAACCACAGCATGTTCTCCTGTTCCCCTTGCAGAGAACCCTTGGGCGGAAGCGGGTGCAGAAGCGCGGCGGCTCGTTCAAGGACCGTGAGTGCTGCCTGCGGGTCCCCTCTGCTCGTGGGGCGCTGGGCCCTGCTCAGCAAAGCACATCCTTGCAAGGCCCCTTCCCATGTGTGCTGCTGCTTGTCCCTGGCCTGGAGCCATGGCTTTTGTGGAGCATTGCCTCCCTGCTTTCCCCTTCCCGGGAGAGATGACACTCGGGTTGCTGCCGTGCCTGCAGCTGGACCACTCCCAGCTTGGTCCCAGGGAAAATGGGAGAGCTGTGTGCGGTGCCCTGGTTGCTGGAGGCTGTTGGGAGTGGGAGCTGCTGGGTAATCAGTGCTGTGCAAAGTCCAACCTCGGCAGGGAGGTGCCAGCCCGGGCTCGTGGCTGGCGGGGCGAGGCGGCCCTGCTGGGAAGGGAAGCTGTGGGCTGTGGCTGGGAGAGGCTGCGCTGACCTCGTGCCTTTTCCTCTGCAGAGCCCCGGCTGTATCAGGAGATCCGTGAGAGAGGGCTGAACTCTGTCAGCCATGAGTCAGACGAGGATTTGCGGGAGGAATCCATCCCAGAGGAGCCATCCCCTCCGGGTGCTGCTATCGTGGTGCAGAGCTACCGCCCGGCGCAGCTCACCTGGAGCCAGCTCCCGGAGGTAGGGGCAGCGCCCAGCCCCGGCCAGAGGGTGTGAAAGCTGGGAGGGCAGAATTCCACAGCACTGGCTTTGCAGCGGGATGTTCTGGGCTGTCCAGCCCTGGCTGGGACACGCACGTTCTGCATGGGTGATGCTGCTGGTGTGTGATGGCGTGTGGTGGCGTGTGATGGCGTGTGGTGGCGTGTGGTGGCGTGTGATGGCGTGTGGTGGCGTGTGATGGCGTGTGGTGGCGTGTGGTGGCGTGTGATGGCGTGTGGTGGCGTGTGATGGCGTGTGGTGGCGTGTGATGGCGTGTGGTGGCGTGTGGTGGTGTGTGATGGTACGTGATGGTGTGTGGTGATGTGCTGATTGTGCGATGGGGCGGCTGGCAGAGCCCCAGACCGCACTAGAGGGCGTGCAAGGCCCATCATTCCTGCTCATGCCAGGCTCTGTCCCCAGGTTCTGGAAGCAGGCATCCTGCAGAGGATCTGTCCCGAGGAGCGCAAGAGGCAGGAGGTGAGAGGAGCCGGGACGTGCCCGGCAGTGCAGCGTGGACACCACAGGCTGTGGGACTGTGGCTGTGTCAGGGCTCAGCTCTGAGCAGGGCTGGGCTCAGCTCCAGTTCAGCTCAGTTCATGGTGCTGCTGCTGCTTCCAACTACTCTGGGACTGGGCAGTGCTGGAAGGGCTTGGTGGGGAAACAGGCAGCTCCAGAGGATGCTGATGGGAAGGAAAACATCTCAAGTCATTGTTAATTTTTTCATTAATTTTTATTATTAATTGTTAATTTTGTCAGTGTGATTAGCTGTGGCTTATCAATGACTTGAGTATCATACTAAAACACACTGAGGTTGTTGTTGTTGGCCAGGCCATGCATGAGGTGATAAAAGGAACACACCAAACTGTTGGAGCCAAGTCATTTCCAGTGTCTTTGTGCCAACTGAACGTAAATAAGATTTAGCAGGTGTTAATTCCCTGCTTGGCTCAGTCAGTTTTTGCTCTTGCATCTTCCCTGCCCTGGTCTTTCCAGGCAATGTTTGAGATCATCACTTCTGAGTACTCCTACATGCACAGCCTGAGCATCCTGGTGGGTCACTTCATGCGGTCGGAGGAGCTGAAGGAGACGATGACGCAGACGGAGCATCATCACCTCTTCTCCAACATCGGCGACATCCTGACCGTCAGCACCAGGCAAGTGGGGGCATGATGGGGGCTGGGACCAGGCAGGCCTGGGGGGAACTCTGAGCTCCCTTTATTTGTCATGTAAAACCAACCACCCCTTGCATTGTTGAAGGTGCTTGCTGGGAGCTGGGGAGCAAACACTTAAGGAGCCGGGGGCTGGGTGAGCTGTGTCCATGTGGGAAAGCAGCAGGAGGAGGATGCAGCAGCCCTGGGAATGGCTGCGGGGGCGTTGAGGCCTTGCAGCTTCCCAGTGGGGCAGAAACTAATCCTATGGAGAGCTGAAGGGGAGGAGGGACCCTGTGTGGGAACAGAGGAAGAGCCTGTGTCTGGGGGTGTCTCAGCTGCTGGAGCTAAGGATGGATCAGGACCCCATCTCCACTGGGAAAACTGGGCAAAAGTTGCAGGGGAAACACCCAGTTTGTCTGGCCCTGAGGAGTCATGTAGTGAGGCTGTTTAAATTCTCTCCTCAGCTTCTTTGAAGACTTAGAGAAGCGGCACCAGGAAAACCTCCTGATCCCTGACATCAGTGACATAGTGGAAGAACACGCCTCGAACCACTTCAATCCCTACATCAGTTACTGCTCCAATGAAGTCTATCAGCAGAGGACACTGGATAAGCTGCTGTGAGTACAGGGCTTGGGCTGGCCAAGAATTGCCTCTGAGGGGCTCTGGGCTTCAGGGATTGCAAAGGTCAGTAACTCCTGTGTGGTGCATTAGGGACACGTGTGGAGACTATTCAGATCGTGCTGGTGGTACCGGTCAGGTTTGAGTCCACTGTTGGTATAGCTGTGGCTTTACCACCTTTTGCTGGTTTCACCATTTATCTTTGGGTACTTTTCCACCACCCACTGAGGGATTGGTCCCTCTTCCACCCAGCTGGGTGCTCTGAGCCCGGCAGAGTGACAACGAGCACCAGAGGCAGTGCCGTCGCTGCTCTGCATTTCCCGTGCGTGGAGACCTGCTGGAAAATCTTGATTATGGAAGAACAGAGTTAATGGAGCTTTCTTGTCCTGTTCCAGAACCACAAACCCCTTATTTAAAGAGACCCTGAAACAAATTGAAAGGAAACCAGAGTGTGGAGGCCTGCCAATGATTTCATTTCTCATTCTCCCCATGCAGAGGGTAACACGGCTTCCTCTGCTCTTAGATGTAAGTAGTCACATGGTGGCATTGCTTGATTCCTCTGAAGAGGTGACTGTTACTCCCTTCTTTGGTTTGTGGAGCCCAGGACAGCCTCTGCTTGGACTTCCATCCCTTTGGGACCTAGGCCAGGATGCTGAGCCTATATTCAGGATTTAGATCCAGAGTGATCTCTTTCTTGGGGGTGCCAGATGTGCAGCCTAAAGCTCTGAGAATAACACTTCATGTCTTGGTGCCACCCACCCGAGTAACCTGAGGTTCTTTGTGCCATATCTGGGTTCCAAGGTGGGGTGGCACGAGTGTCCTGTTTCTTGAGTGGAAGGGAAAGCAGGTCTTGGATTCTTCATGGAAATCTGCTTTAAATAGCAAAGCCGTTGGAATGGGATTTCCAGTAACTGCTCCCAGTCCGTGGTGCCTGCAGGGGTGAGGGCCAGGGGGCTGCTGGGGTGCCAGTGGTGGTCAGGCACTTACCAGACATGAAAGCCCCATCAGGGACCAGGTTCACAGCTCCAGCACTGTTAAACCTTGCTCTGGCCACGTGCCTGTCGCACTGCCAGGCTGAAATCCCAGGGAAGCAGCTGGTGCAGCGTTCCCTGTGGGACGATGTCACTAAAGCGCCTTATCTTGGAATTCTAGACTGTCCGTCAGCAAACAAACGCACGCACTGCAGCGCACGGAGCTGCCACCCAAGCTCTGAAGGCCATCAGCAAGGTGAGGCTGATACATATCCACTTCTCCTGCCAGCACAGTCTTCCAGTGTGCTGCTCCAACCCTGACATTCCGGCCTCTCAATTTCCTCCCAGCATCAGTTCACTTGAGACTCCTCTGCTCCAAACAGCTGCTGGATGAGCACCTCTTCTCCCTTCTCACCTTTTTCACCTGATCTTGCTTTTTCCTTTTCCTTGTCCTCTCTTTCCTCTTTGGCCCACCTTTGTCCTTTTTTTTGGTGCGATCATCTCCATGAATCTCTTCCTCTTGGAAGATCCCTCGAGGTGCCACAAGCTGGCACCTGCTCACCGAGGGCAGTGAGTGAAGCTGAGAGCCAAGTGTGGAGCGCAGGAGCAGTTGTGAGTCATGCACTGTGTGTGCTCCTGGATCTCATCTCCCTCTGGTTTCCCATCTGATGGTCAGTTGCAGAGGGCAATGGGCCACCGAGATTGTGGCCACCAGTGTGCCACTGGAGACTCTTCCTTGTGTTCTCCAGCAGACCAGCTCTTGGCAGTGTGCTCCTGCTGCTCCTGGTCTGTCCCGCTCGCACATCCGAGCGGTGCCCTGCCCTCTGTCCAATTGTCCCTCCTCCTGCCTTTACCTCCTCTCCTCAGATGATTGATTCTTGCTCTTCATGTTGCTCCTTGGTGAAGCTTTATTTTGGTGCAGGTTCACTTTAGTCCTTCTCCAGGCAGAGCACATGTGGCATCTCTCTCTCCTGGAGAGCATCCCATTGCCTTTTCCCAAACCTGGCTTGAAGCCTGTGCCAGGACTTGGATGTGTTTGCTGCTCAGGGAAGGGGGGCAGCACTGGGACTGATGCAGCAGATGGATGGGCTCAGCATCCAACTCTTCTCCACTTCCCTTGTGATGTTTTTCTCTTCCCAGCTGGTCAAGAGCTGCAATGAGGGAGCTCGGGCTATGGAGAGGACAGAGCAGATGTACACCCTGCAGAAACAGCTGGAATTTGGGAAGAAGAAGGTGAGCTCTTGTGGAAGTGGTGGCGGGAAGTCTTGTGGGGTGTGCTGGTCAGGCCTGTCTTGGGAATCCTTCTGGGAAGCCTTGACTGGACTGTCGGATGCAGGCAGCTTTTTACAGGGCTGTAGAAAAGCCATGACATTGTCACCTGCTGTTGCAGTTCAGGGGCTGTGCTGGAGCAGGCTGCATGGCTGCTCCGCTTTCCATGTGGGTCCCGGAAAGTCTTTTGGAAAAGATGCTTAAAAACATATGGTGTGCCCATCCCAAGTGGCTCCAGGGCCACTGCAGGTTCACTTCTTAACTTGATTTTGCCTGCTGCTGGTGAGAAGGGCAGTAAGTCAGCCTTGTCCTGGCCCTGTTGCAGCCTTTCCCGCTGATCTCTGTGTCCCGCTGGCTGCTGAAGCGGGGGGAGCTGTACCTGCTGCTCTCGGAGGAGGGGGGGATCTTCCGCCGCGGCGCCGGCCGGCTCTGCTACCTCTTCTTGTTCAACGACGTCCTCATCATCACCAAGAAGAAGAGGTAAGGCCGGGAGGAGGGCCCTTCCTTTCCCTGGAAAACAACTAGGGGATTAAACCTCCATTTCTGGAGCAGCACACACCCAGAAATGCGCGAGATTTCCCAGGTTTGACCTTTCTGAGGCGTCCCTCGTCAGCCAGACGGGGAGTGCCCAGTCCCACTGCCCTTGGGTTTGCCTCTCTGCAAGTGCCCAGAGCCGTGTCCCACCCTGGGCTCCAGCTCATGTCCCGGCTGTGGCGGCTGCTCCGGCCGTGCTGCTGAGCCTCATCCGCCGGGCTCGGAGCCGGGAGGGAGCTCGGACCCCGCACGGCTCCGGCGCTGATCCCGGCTGTGCCACAGCGAGGAGAACTACACGGTGATGAACTACGCCACGCTGGACCAGGTCACCGTGGAGAAGGTCGAGAGCGCCGACCCACCGTCCCCTCCTCCCGGGAAGGCCGGCGGGCACCTGCTCCGGGTGGTGCTGGAGAAGGACAGCGAGGGCCGGCGGGAGGAGATCGTGCTGTCAGCAGAGACACTGTGAGTGGCCTGCTGGGATTGTGCTGGGTGCTCACTCTGGCCTGTGGGATGAACTGTGCCCTGGAAGTCTCCCGAGGCTTCTGTGGGTTTTTCCCTCCCCTTTCTTCCTCCCAGAAATGGGGATGTGCACAGGCTTCTCCCTGGCTCTGTTTCTTTCTCTTTCTTAGGTTTCCCATATAATCCCGTATCATCTTCCCCTGTCCAGGTGAAGAAAAGCATCCAGGCTGTTAGCATGGCTTGTGATGTGTCTTTACACTGAATGCTCTAATCAAATGCTTGTCCAGTCTGACTCCCCTGGAAAGCCTTCATCCTGCTGGGAATGTCCCAGCTACTGCTGGCAGCAGGCATGCTGTCCCGAAGGCTTTCTCTGTTATGGGCTTTCCCTCTGGCAGGAGTGACCGGGCCCGGTGGATTGCGGCGCTGATGCACCGAGAGAAGGAGAAGCCTGACACCACTCCCAAAGGAGGTACCACATACCCAGCTCTGCCAGGATTACCTGTTACACTGGAGCATTGCAGGCACAGGTTTCTGCCTCAGTCTCCACTCCTGCTGGAGAAGGAGCTGAGGACACATGTGCTGAGGGAGAGAACTCCAGCACCATGCCTTGTTCCTCAGGAGTTGCCTCACATTAAGTTATCAGTCACAATTAACCTTAAATACTTTTCCTGGGAGCCACAGTGGAATTCCGGGAATGCCTTTGGCTGCTGTAAGAGGAGGTCTGACAAGCTGGGAGGGATAAGGGGCAGGGACAGGAAGGAGTGGGCTGTGCTGGAGTGGGCAGGCAGGCAGGGGGTCACAGCCGAGCAGGGGGCTGGCCATGTGTGCCAGGCTGTGGCTCCTGGCCGTGCCTTCTCACTGGTCCCTGCTGTCCCCTGTCCTCCACAGACCTGAGCCAGGTGGAGATCACCCGCGCCTACCTGGCCAAGGAGGCAGATGAGCTCTCCCTGCAGCAGGCAGACGTGGTCCTGGTGCTGGGGGGAGAGGACGGTGAGTGTCGGCGAGCGCGGAGCTGCGGCCGGGACAGGCTGACCTTGGCAGAGCTGGGCGGGGGAGCCTTCAGTGATCCCCGTGAACTGGGACTGCAGCAATTGCAGAAGTTTTCAGGAAGCTGGTGCTGTGTCCCAGCAGGTGACAGTGGGCTCCAGGGGCTGACAGAGGTGGCACTGCCATGGGCAGCTGCTGTGTTCCTTAGGGGTGACTCCTGCGTGCAGGCTGTGGCTGGAAGAGACCTCAGAAGTCAGAGAAATAAACCCCAGAACAGGCAGTTAATCAGAAACCTCCTCCCCAGCCAAGCTTTCCCTGGATGCCTGTAGCTGGCACCCCTGTGGGAAGGGGGTGGTGCAGCCCCATTCCTTGTGCATCCCCGGGGGCCGTGGTTCCTCCTCATCACTGTCAGCTGCTCTGTTCTCCCAGGGTGGTGCTGGGGTGAGCGGCTGCGGGACGGGCAGCGGGGCTGGTTCCCCCAGAGCTGTGCCCGGCAGATCACGAGCCGCTCGGCCGTGGAGGGAAACGTGCGCCGGATGGAGCGGCTGCGGATCGAGACCGACGTGTAGGCTGTGCCAGAGAGACCCCTCTGGGGGGCTGTTCAGGGACCTCCAAACCTCTGCAGAACTGAGCCTGCGGCGAGAAGGGAGCAGAGAGCCTTTTGTGCGGAACTGTGTGTGTCTCAGGCAGCAGATCTGATCACCCGAGACTGGTCTCTGTACCGGCCGTGGCAGCAGCTCCTTCACGTGGGACGCGGTGCCCGAGCGCTCCCGGCACCGCTGGCACTGCTGACCCGGAACAGGCTCCGGGAGCAGCCGAGGAGTTGGCTCAGGTTGAAAAGGCTGTGGCTGTTCTGGGCTCCGTGAGGTACCTGCACTGCTGTCCCCGTCCCTGCTGTCACCGGGGCCAGCGCTGGGTCGAGGGAGAGCACACCCGAACCAGGAATTTTTAGGAACTTAAATCTATGCCCAGCTTATTCCTTGACCCAGTTTTCCCTCCTGCTGCTATTTTTTTTTTCTTCCCTCTCCCCCCCACCCCAATAATTCTTGGTCCCTTTGGGCACAGCCGTGACCTCCACAGGAGAGGTGATGCTAAACTACTGGATGCCAGAGTTGTTCCCATGGAGTCAGCTCTGGGGCCAGGAATGGGATACTCCAGCCAGAGAGGGAAGCAGGGGCCTGACAAGGAGCAACGCTGCAGCTCCCACCTGCCTTTCCCTCCTCCTAAGGGCTCAGCCCCTCCCACCCACTGCAGGGGACATGGCAGCTACGATTTTGGAGCGAGATGGCCCCACACACTGCCAACTTTGGATTCACAGGGGCAGCACTGAGGTAATGTCTATTCTGATCCAACTGTTAAAGGGTTAATTGGGGTAACAATAAATTCCTGGATCCCACTGAACAGCATGGTCCCTGTTAGGGGGGACTGGTGTCCCTGAGCACAGCTCTGTGTCACTTCCAAGGAGCCAGACTGTCCCACTATGAGCCCTAAAAAGAAGCTTCATTCTGCTGGTGGCATCACTGTGGCCTCTGCACCCTCCAGAGCCCCTGACTAACAGTCTACTGTCACCTGGAGCAGGTTTCAGGTGTATTTATTTGACTGAGACAAGTTAAATAGAAACTCAGCCAGGCTTTCTGTTTATTTCCCTTAAGTGTGGAGAAATAAACATTTTTCATCAGTGCTAAGTTGAAGGAGATTTAAGAGAGACAGAACATGAAAAGAGAAGAAACAAACAATTTGTATTAAGAAATATGAACAGGAAAAAACCACATTATATAAAAATACAGGTACAGGGTTGCTGTGGTCCCGTGCTCAGACACATGGTTTGCTTTGAGCTTCCAGGAGTCACAGAGCTGCAGCTCAGCTTTGTGCTGGAGCAGGACAGGACGGATCTATCCCACACTTATGGCCGTTTCCATGTCCTCCTGGAGCAGGGCCATTGAGGCAGAGTGTTCTGCCTCCTCCTCCTCCTGCACGGGGGGAGCTGGTGCTGGTTCCCAACCAGCCAAGGCAATCACTAGAACCTTCCTCCAACCCCCGGGCACTTTAAGGCA
>JAWWLV010000061.1:4204731-4228323 GCA_035041135.1 Platyrinchus mystaceus | reverse complement strand
CCCTCCCCTCCCCAGAGCCGGGGTTCCTCTGACAGTGTTGGCTCTCGGGCTTCACCTGCCCAAGAGCTTTGTGCAAACAGACAGAGGGGTCGGGCTCAGGGGCTGTGGGAGCCCTGGCCGGGGGGATGGTGTAGGAGCAGTGGCACTGGAGTGGTGGCACTGGAGTGGTGGCATTCCCTGCTGCTGCAGGTGGCAGCCCAAGCTTTGCCATGACTCCATACCCATCACCAAGCCAGGAGCCAGCTGTTTTCCCTGCCTCTGTCCCCTTCCCAGGCCCTGGCTCTGGGGGAGGACACTCCAATAGGGATGTGCATTGACCAGGTGGTGAAGTGCTTTGTCTCCACACCGTATCTTTGATTAGCACACTTAGGCTTCCTTTTTGGTGGAGTAGGTGACACGGGCAGCTCCATGGGCTGACAAACTCCTGGCATGATAAACAGGCTACCAGCAGAACCTGCACTGTGGACGAGGAGCCCAACGTGTTCCCCCACAGCAAATAGTTATTTACAGTAAAACAACACTGCAAATTCAAATTAAAAAAAATAATTCAAGTGAGGCAGTACATCCACAGGAGGCCCAAGCCCAGGAGAGCCTGGCATGGTCAGCCATCAGTCCTGACAATGCTGTGGTGCAGCTTCCCATAAATATTGGTGCATAAATACCTGATTTGGCCCACAATTTCAGCCCCCTCCCCAACCCCAGCACCCAGAAGATGAAGGCCAGTGATGTGTCACGAGCTGCCAAAGTCCACTGTCCCCTGACCAGAACTGATCCCTTCTGGTCTCTGGCTGAAGGCCTGCACTGGTGTTGGCACACATGTCCTCAGGGCCAGCCCGTGCTGGTGCAGTGAACTGGTTATACTGGGCACTTCAGCCTCACTCAGACAACCCCAAAAGCAGCAGCTGGGGCTGTGAGGAGATGAAAGCTGCTCATGTGGCTCATAAATGAGTTCCTTAACATTGGCTTCTTCAGGTGGCTTCTTGGTCCCACTGAGGGAGCAATCCCGGGAGCAGGATCTACTGCTCGGCCAGCCAGAGCCCCTCCAGGGGTGGTGGTGACCTGGTGGGTGCCAGGGACGGTGTGGCTGGAAGGGAAATGGGACAGGTCAGTCCTCACTGTGACAACCTGCTGCAGGGCTGACCCTCCGAGCACGGGCACAGCATCCCACCGGTTTGCACTGGGATTCCCCACCAGGCACAGCCACTGGCTCTGGCTGGCACCTGCATTTACCTTCCCGGCACGTGGGTCCCGTGTGGCCGTTGAGGCAGAGGCACTGCCCGTTCCGAGCGCTGCAGTAGGAGCTGCTGGGGGCACACTGGCAGGTCAGGTGGCAGTCAGGGCCGAACTGGGTGGGCCGGCAGTCTGCAGAGGGTACAGAGGGGCTCAGGCCTGTGGCAGCAGCCGAGCAGGGATGCTCAGACCTTTCCGGGGATGCAGCAGGCAGAGCTTGCAAGGGAGGCTGGGAGCACAGCAGGGCAGAGAGCTTTTTGCCCTCCTTCCTGCCAGCCTGCGCTTGAGCTCTGGTGACACAGGACATCAGGGTATCCCAGGAAAACAAGGTGTTCCTTCTGTTTCATCCTCAGCCTTTTGATCTAATAACAAGGGCTCTGGAGGCTGAAGGAGTGTTTGTGTTCAGATCTGGCTACAAACAGGGGCTGGAGAGGTGAGCGCTGCTGTTCAGGTGGCATCTTGTTCACACCAGAAGGAAAACCCCTTCTATGAGAATTCAGCTCTAACAAAAGGGGATTGCATTCATTTCAAGACAGTTTCAAGCTTACTATCCCCCCGTCTCACACAGTCCCCTGCCTCACCTGCCCCTCTGTGGCTCAGCTCACCTGCAGCGCACGTGGGGCCGGTTTTCCCGGGTGGGCACAGGCACTGCCCCGTGGCCGGGTCACAGGGCACATCCCCAGCACAGTCACAGAGCCGCTGGCACCCCTCGCCGTACGTGCCCTCCTCGCAGCCTGTTGGAGAGGTGGGATACAGCACCTGCCCCCGGCTGGGCCCTGGGGGTCCCACGGGAAGGGGCAGAGGGCGGGCGGTACCTGCGTGGCAGCGCTCGCCGCGGAGCCCGGCAGGGCACTGGCAGCGGCCGCTGGCCGGGTCACAGCCCGCCCCGTGCTCACAGTCACAGCGCTCCCGGCAGCCCACGCCATGGAAACCCGCGGGACAGCCTGGGATGGAGAGAGCTCGTTAGAGAGTGGGTGGCTGGAACTGAGCCGAGCTGCAGCAGAGCCTCGGTCAGCCCAGCAGAGAGAAGCAGTGAGCTTTTCTCCCCGAGAGGCGCCCGCGCTCTCAGAGCACCACGTTCAGCTCTGCAGTGTTTGCTCAGTGCCCAGCACCCCTGGGCAGTGGGGAACATGTGTGCCCAGCTGCCTTGGGATGGCACCGCTGTGCCCGTGGGGTCATGCAGAGGTCAGAAATCACTTCTCTGTGGCCGCTGCCTGGGAAGGGTTTGTGGAGAACGCCAGTGGAAGAGCCCATGGGTGTCTCAGAGCCGTGTCCCACGGTCCTGCCCTCTGGATGAGCTTTATGGAACCACCTCCTACCCAAAGCCGGAGGTGTTCCCGCTGTCCCACTCACGGTGCTCGCAGAGTGGCCCGTAGTGCCCCGCAGGGCAGCGGCAGGTCCCCGTCCCCGGGTCGCAGGTGCTGTTGTGCAGGCAGGGGCACCGGAGCTGGCAGTCGGCACCAAACATTCCCGGCGGGCATTCTGCAGGGGAGAGGGAGCGGCAGAGCTGCTCAGCGGCCCCACACCTGCACTTCAGAGAGCAGAGATAAGGCACTGCAGGCACAGGTGGGATAACAGAAACTGGACCCAGTATGGAACAGGCGGAGAAAGCTCCGCAGTTCCTGGTTGGTGCAGGGCGATGCATCCAGGTCAGGTTTACCTAATTCACAGGATTTCCCCGTCCATCCAGGTGCACACGAACAGGAGCCGTTGGCTGCATCACAGAGGCCCCCGTTGAGGCAGGAGCAGGTCTGCTGGCAGCCCACCCCATAGCGGTGCTTCTCACAGCCTGTGGGACAAGAGGCAGTGGTGCTGGGCACACGGACCACGAGCAGAGATCTCAGGGCAAGGCAACAGTTCCCACTCAGGACTTTCCCAACCTGCTGCCTGCAGTGCCTGCTTGTCCTGAGGCACGAGCCCACGGCTGATGGTTACCTTGCTCACAGGTGGGACCAGCTCTGCCGGGTGGGCAAACACAGTCTCCGGTGACGGGGTGACAGGTAGCGCCGGCCCCGCAGGAGCACAGCCCCGCACAGTCCTGGCCGTAGCGGCCAGCGGGACATCCTGGAGGAGGAAAACCTTGGTCAGGCCAAAGCAGGGCTGGGCACGTGGGAAGTGGGAGAGCTCCCAGCACTCGCCTCCCCCCGAGGAGGCTCCCAGGCCTCCCATCCCTCCGGCTGAGCCGGCACTCACCGATGCCGCAGTCGGCGCCGATGTAGCCGGGCGGGCAGTGGCACGTCCCCGTGGCCGTGTCACACCCGCCCCCGTTCTTGCACTGGCACGGCCTCTCACAGTCACGGCCGTACCACCCAGGGGAGCACTCTGGAGGGAGAAGAAACAGCGGCCTCTGCGTCTAAAAATACAGCTCAAGGTCCAGACATCCCAGGAAAATCCACCAGCTGTGTTCATACAGCTGTTTCCCAGGGAGGAGGCAGAGAGCTCTGCTGGGAGCGGGTCTCTGCCAGGCTGGCACTGTCCTTGGAGTTCTGATCCGCTCTGTCACACAGACCAGCTCCAAAGCACCCACGACTCAATGAGCTGCAGGAACTCACACACACAGGCATACACCACTCACAGCACCGGGATTTCAGGATGGGACAACCTGCAGAAGGGACACAGAGGGACCAGAGCAGGACTCACCCAGCTGGCAGGTGGGGCCATGGAAGCCGGGGGCACAGACACAGGCGCCGGTGACCGGGTGACATTCCTGGCTGGCTCCAGGACACTGGCAGATCTGAGCACAGCCCTCTCCAAAGGTTCCAGGCAGGCAGGCTGTTAGGAGAGGGGGCACCAAGGTGGTCAGGAGCTATCCCACCCCTCTGACTCCAGGAAAGACTTGGATTGAAAGGAAAACCAAGCACTTAAAGGCATTAGATACCATTTTCTGTGCCAGCCCTACCTGCCCTCACATTTCCGCAAACTCCACACATGGACACAGCAAATCCAGCCCTGTCCTCTGGGTAACCAATGTGCTCACATGCCTCTGTCTCTTCCAGACTTGCTTATACCCACAGGAGCTCATTTTAATACTGATTTATTGCTAATCCTCTGGATAAATACCCAGCTCTGATTTCCCACTTGGCTCCCTCTGCCCCGCTAACATTCCACAGGCATGCACCCAGCTGCCAGACTGGGAGTTGCTCCTTGGCACAGCTCTTGCTCTTTTCCCCCCACCCCGTATTTTCTGTAGGAATTGCTTGACCCATCACGTTCCCAGAACCCGTCAGCAGAGCTGTGAGAAGATCACTGCCATCTCCATACATTTTTCGCATCCAGAGCCTGTCAGTCCCGCGGGGCAGCCGCACTGGCCGGTGACGTGGTGGCAGGGCACTCCCAGGGGACAGGTGCAGTGGCTGGCACAGTTCTTCCCAAAGGAACCTGGCAGGCAGGCTGTGGGAAAACAAACATTGTGATGTGAGCCTCCTGCCTGGATGTGAAGTTATGGTTAATGCCTGAAAGGCATCAGAGCCCCAGGGGCACCTCCTGCCCCGGTGCTCGCCCACAGTGCCGAGCCAGCCCGGCAGCATCTCGTGTCACAGCCTCAAAATGTTTCGCCTCAATTTGTAATTCTTATTAAAAGTGAAGCCTCCCTCCTTCCCAGACTCTGTAGGAGCCTCAGTTTCCCTGGATTCCCCCTGCCCAGAGATGTTCCTCACCTTTCTCACAGCGCCGGCCCCTCCAGCCATGGGGGCAGTCACAAGTGCCGGTGACGTGGTGGCACGAGACGCTGTCCCCACAGTCACAGGGCTCCTCACAGCGTGCCCCAAACCGCCCCTCTGGACAAGCTTCAGGGATGAAAACAGGACAGAGGACAAGTTACACCCAAAAAAAGTGACACGGGAGCTTTTAGCCAGCAGTTTCTGTAGGCACACACCTCACTGGTGTCTGCCCTGTGTGCTCACACAGGACAAGACTCCAGTCCCACTTACGACTCTCGCACTGGTGGCCGGTCCAGCCGGGCTGGCACAGACACTGCCCCGTCCGGCGGTCGCAGAGCCCCCCGTGCTGGCACTCGCAGCGCTGCTGGCAGTCGGCCCCGTGCTGGCCCTGGGCACAGGCTGGCAGGGGCACAGGGTGAGACACAGTCCAGGTACCCCCTGTCCCAGCTCCCACCATTCCAGCACCCACCCTCCCCCTCACACGGGAAGGACCGTGCACCACCAGCCCCTTGCACCCCACCCCAGCCCTCACAGCAAGCCCCGTCCACACCAGGACACGCTTGCCCAGCGCTGGTTTCGGGCTGTTCCTCACCCAGCTCGCAGAGCAGCCCCGTCCAGCCCGAGGGGCAAGCACAGACCCCCGTGGCCGGGTCGCACGTGCCGCCGTTCTGGCAGAGGCAGCGCTGGAGGCAGTTCTTCCCATAGGAACCCACCGGGCAGGCTGAGGGAAAAGGAGGACAAACATGCCATCAGGGCACAGCTCGAGGCAGGCACCACACTGCAGCAGCTGCCAGAGCCACGGGTGGACAGTCTGGTACAAATCAACACCGTTATTGCTGCAGTGAGAGGAGCCCACGACCCCTGAGGCTGCTCAGCTGCCCACAAATGACATTTGGTATTTCACCTGCTCAGGGAAGAGGCAGTGGCATTCCACCACAGGAATGGCACTCCACCCACCCCCGGGAATGGCATTCCCACACGGCTGGCAGGGGAACAGGCTGGGTTGGGAAGCATTACCTTGCTGGCACGTGGGTCCTGTCCAGCCGGCAGCGCAGAGGCAGCGGCCGCTGACGTGGCTGCAGGTGGCATTATTGAAGCAGTGGCAGGTCTGGCTGCAGTTCTGGCCATACCTGTTCTCCTGGCACGCTGAGGGGGAGCAGAGCAGGCAGGACTGTGAGGCAGCAGGTGGGAACTACAGCAGCCAAGCTCCCCCAACCATCCCAGGGGCTGGGAGAGGACCCAACGCTGGTGCATGGCTGCTGTATGGGGTGGTCTTATGGTGCTAAGGACAAATAATGTGTCCTACAGGCAATGAAATCCTAACACAGACACTGTTATCATCAGTGTCACATCCTTTTATCTATTTGGAAGCAGTTTTGCTGGATGCCCAAGCCCTCATTGCATCCAACCACAATGTGCTCAGCCAGAGCCTCCCAGTCTGAATCCAAACACTTCTCTGCCATGCAGAACTAAATTCCACGCAGAGAAAATCACAGATGTGGAGCAAACACCCAAACCTCTGGTTCCTATGACCAGGCAGCAAAGAGGCAGCACTGGCTCCAGCTCTGCCTCTCTCCACCCCAGCCCAGCAGAGGGTGGATGCCCAGCCACAGACACCCACCTTGGCCGCAGCGGGGGCCGGTCCAGCCAGGGGAACACTGGCACTGGCCCGACACAGGGTCACAGTGGGCACCATTCAGGCAGTCACAGGTTTGCTGACACTCCAGTCCATAGAATCCATCAGGACAGGCTGTGGAAAACAAAGAAAAAATCCTCACAAAATGACTATACTGAACTGGAAACCTCCCAGCAGGAAAAGGTGCTTCTCGGTGGTCTTTTTGGTCGATATAAGGCTGTACTGGTGTGAAGGGCTCCCCCCTAGCAGGGCAGCACATATTAGATCCATATCCACTCTGGACATTCCAGGAACAGGACAGAGCTGTGGTGGATCAGGAGAGCAATGCCATGAGGTTCCTGACCACCAAGAGACCGCACAGGCTGGTGGGGGAGCCAGATCCCTGCACCAGGGACCCTTCCAAGAGGCTGTTCCAAGATCCTGTGTGCAACATGTACACACAGGGACCAGGGCAGCTGTGCATCCACTGCATTCCCCCCTTTTACATTTTGTTAGTCTTTTTTTCTTCTCCTAGCCTTTTTCCCTCCAGAATTAAAAGCAGTGACAGCAGCTTGTGGACATGCAGTTCACCCCATGACCATCCTGAAGGATTCTCTTTGCTGTTAACAGGGAGCATAAACCCCGTGGGATGGAGATGTGGGCCGTGGTTCCCAGGTGCAGCTACTCA
This sequence comes from Platyrinchus mystaceus, assembly GCA_035041135.1. NCBI lineage: Eukaryota > Metazoa > Chordata > Aves > Passeriformes > Tyrannidae > Platyrinchus > Platyrinchus mystaceus. Next base: position 4,221,131 of record JAWWLV010000061.1, on the reverse strand, counting down.
CCATGCTCACAGAACGTTCCTCTCCAGCCTGGGCTGCAAGTGCAGGCCCCGCTGACGTGGTCACAGGCTGCCCCGTTGTCACACTGACACTGGTGCCGACAGCTCAGCCCAAACCAGCCTTCTGGGCACTCTGGAAAGCAGGAGGAAATGAGACTGAGGAGCCTGTCCCTTCCAGGGTCCCAGGGAAGCTGTGCTATGGCAGAGGGGATCAGGTTCTGAATGGAGTATCTGGCAGCTGCTTTTTTACAATGACCAGTGGGTTCTACCTTGCCCCTTACAGATATGCACCCACATCACCCCACCACCCTCGGGATGGAGCCAGTCTGGCATCAGGACAGGGACGGCATCACAGCCTGGGATGGTGATTGGACCAGAGCGATGCCTTTCCCTGGATCCCAGCTCTGCAGCAGCTGGCTGGGTGGAAAGCAGGGTGTAAAGGCAGGCAGGGTCTGTGGCAGCACTCACTCTGCTCGCAGCGGCCGCCCGTGTACCCGGCTTCGCACAGACACTGCCCCGTCTCGGCGCTGCAGCCGTCGCCGTTGCTGCAGTTGCAGCTGTGGGCGCAGTCGGGGCCCCAGTGCCCCACGTCACAGGCTGGAACACAGGAGGAACCCCCATCACTTGTGCACCCCACCTGCTCGGCCCCTCCCGAGAGCACAGAGCGGGCACAGCGCTGCCTTCCCACCGTCACAACGTCCCCTTGGGCACAAACACAGCTGGAGGTCCCCAGAGAGCCCCGTGGGACAGTGACAGCGGGTGCCACGCTGGCTCACACTTGATGTGAATTCACTCTGCAAACCAGCCTGCTGCACAAAGGCCAGTGGCACCAGCTGCACAGAGCAGAGCAAAGGAAAGGATTTCAGAGAGATTTCCCTGGCAGAGGCAGAGCACGAGGATGAGAATGGAGCAATGATAACGTAGATGGGCACAACAGGTCAGTGGGGTGCAGGAGTGATGCTGTACCTCTCTGGCAGTTGTGCCCCATCCAGCCAGGCGGGCAGCTGCACATCCCTGTCACCGGATGACAGTGTCCCTCGTTCCCACAGCTGCAGCTCAGCTGGCAGTCGGATCCAAACCAGCCTGGCGGACACACTGCCAAGGGAAACAGGGACTGAGTGCAGAGGGCTGCTGGAATCCCATCCTGACAGACCTGAGGTCACTGCGGTGCTTGGGCAGAGCCGCAGGCACTGACACAGCACTGGCTGAGTGTGGGTGCTCAGCTCTGGGATGGACAGGACAGGGGACTCATCTGCTGCCCTTTCTGCGATGCAGAAAGAACCTCTGTGGAGATGGGACTAGAGGGACTTTAAGGGAAGCCCCCAGCCCGTGTCCCAATGAATGAGGTGACAGAGATGTGCACAGTGCTCAGCCTGCTCTGCTGAGCGTGGCGGTGCCTGGGCGATTGCTGGGTGCTCTGCTCGCTGGAGCAGGTGCTCCAGGTCAACCAAAATACCCCTCATTCCAGCTAGAGATGGACATTCCAGTTGAGGGATCTGCTGCAGCCCACACTCACCGTCCTGGCAGCGCTGGCCGGTGTAGCCGGGCGGGCACACACAGGATCCTGTGGCGGGGTCACAGCGGGCGTTGTTGGCACAGTCGGAGCAGATCTCCTGGCAGCCCGGCCCCCAGCGACCCTCAGGGCAGGCTGGAGCACAGGCACAGAGAGGGGACACACAGCATTAGGATCACAGCCGAGGTGGGAGAGGGAAAGCTCTGTTTTCTGGGTTTCCTTTCTCCTTCATGCCAGACGTGGACTTTTGTTCAGCAACACACGGCTACCAGCAAGCACAGCACGGCTTTAACAGTATGTGAGCCCTTGGTAAGTGCTATTCTGAGCTCACTCCAGAACTTTGATGCCAATTTTGGATTTGCATCCACTCGTGGGGAGCTCCAAGGGCTTCTCGCTGGGAAATGGTGTTGCTGGCACAGGGTCCCTGCAGCTGCCGTCACACCACGGACGGCACGTCAGCGCTCCCAGAGCTGCCGTGAGTTGAAAAGGAGCAGCAAAAGGCTAAGAACTGCTAAAACCAGGGCAAGAATCTGTCTCCAACTGCTCCTAAGCTGCTCTAGGGCCTGGAAAAAAAGGCAGCTCAAAATGTATGGTAAGCACTGTGCATGTGTGGTTTTACTGCTCAGCCAAACTCTTCAGAGCAGGACATCTATATGTGACTAATACCTTCCAGCTGCTGTAACAATGTTTAATCATGAAAAAGCTTTTAATTTCGGATTCTCTAGTTTTCCAGCAGTTAAGGAGTAATCTGGTGAAGGCAATTAGAAACACACACTGGTAAAGGAAGATTCCTCTCCTATGTTAAAGACTGCAACAACTGAAAATAGCTTCATTTTTTTCATTGTGCTTCCCTCAGCTTCGACAGCAGAGCGGAGCTGGCCCAGGCTCTTGTTTAAAATTTACTATCAAAAGCTGCCCTTTTTCTGATTTTCCACGAAGATTATTCTAATTGCACTGCATATTTTTGAAACTAATTTTAGCAAAAGGAACATATCAGCTCTACACCTGAACCCCTCCCTCTGCTCACCTTGGCCGCAGTCGTGTCCCATCCAGCCGGGCGGGCAGTGGCACTGCCCCGTGCTCGGGTCACAGGGAGCTCCTCCACAGGCACAGGGCCACCGACAGCCCGCCCCAAACATCCCCTCGGGGCACTCTGCAGGGAGAACAGCAGGGTGAGAACTGTCCCCCCAAGATGCCCAAGGGGGTTTTACCAACCCGGCCCCACAGCTCAAAGGAAAAGCCCAGCTGTGAGAGGTTCCCATGGTGCCAGGGAGGACTGTGCTCGTGATTCAGTGGGCATGGTGGTGTTCAGTCAAAGGCTGGACTTGACAATCTTGGAGGTCTCCAATCTGTGGACGGGACTCTGCAAAATAACGACTTCCCAAGCCACGCTGTTCTCTCTGGGCTGGGGTGCAGAACACGGAGAAAGGAGCCCCAAACTGAACCACCCCTGACTTTTCAAAGATGCTATGAAGGTTTTTACCTCCCTGGCTGAATGTCTACAGGATCTGGGCACTGGGATTTTAAGAAGCAGCCAGGTTTGCAGCAGGACACTGATGTAAAGGAATAAAGGAGCATCCTCATCCATATGAGGAACAGGCACTTTTCCTCCCCTCTTGTGTCCCGTGACACAATCTAGCAGCCAGGTAGTGACGTGCAGTCTGAGGGCCTCAGACCCAAAGATCCCTCAATCCCCTCTGAGTGTCCCACAGGAGCTCCACGCTCACCAAAGCCCATGTTCTGTAAGGCCTCGGCGAACTCACCGGCACTCAAACCACGGAGGAAACGCACACCAGCGCCTCGACTTCCAGTGACACAGTGGAGTTTTTGTTATTCCTCCTCTTTGCTAATTGATGGCAGATGTTTGTCTTCACCCTTTAATAATTTCCAGATCCGAACAACAGCCAAGAGCCTACTATTTCTATACAAATATTTGTGTTATTTCCTGTGACTCCCCCCTACAGGCTTTAGCTCCTTTCTTACCCTTTTTAAAAATATCCCAAGCGGGAGCGCCCGGCCCGCCAAGGCGCCCGGGGATCTGGGGCTCCGGGGGCTCCAGGGGCCACAGTGTCCCACCACAGGGGGCTCAGGGCTGCCAGACCCTGCCAGGGGCACAGCCCTGCAGGAGCTGCTCCCTTCTCTCCTCCTGTGGAGCTCTGGTAGCACTTGCATTGGAATTTTTGTGACTGTCTGCAGCTCTTCTTCTGACCAACAGTCCATATTCTGTCAGAGATGGAGGCTCTGCACCACGACCCTGTGCTGGCAGATTAATGAGGTTTGCAGTTGTAACCTCTGGGCTTGGGTGATGGAGTGCTTGGCTAAACATCAGTTAGTGCAGAAACTCCCAGGATGCTTGAATTCAAATCCAGATTCTGGCCACTGCCAGCCTCTCCATGCAGTGTCTTCTACTGCAGTCTGTCTTCAAGTGTGGACTTCAAGAGTCCAACTTTCTGCATTTTCTGTGGAACCCAACGAGCTGAAGTGGAGTCAGGAGGATCCAGCCCCACAAGAGCAGGAGGGGGTTGATTTTTCAATCTCTGCTCCTCTCTGCGGTTGGCAGAAGTCATTCTTTTCCAAGCACTGTGTTCATGTTTTGTAATCACCTCGTGCCAATGACTCACTGCCTTTAGGTTCACTCAAAGCACCTTTGTCTGAACAAAGTCAAGCACTCTAAAACCCCAAGCACCCCAACCACCCCCAGGATCTTGAAATCTGCACCCTCAGAGCCTGAGTGTTGGACACTGTCAGACACACACAGAGCTGGGCAGTTCAGGCACTGTCCTTGTCAAATGGCCCTTCATGTGAAGAGCACAAAAATGCTCTGGCAGGTTCATACAGAGGCAGAAGTTTAAATCCTAAGGTAAATTAAATGTAAAATCCTCTTTTGCACTTGCAGATCAAATAGAGTTTCAATATGGAACAGAGAACAGAGCAGAAAATGTGATAAGGTTGTGCTGGGCACAGATTGCCTGGAAGGGAAAAGACATCAAGAGCAGGGAAAGATAATTAGATCCCTATCACCTTCATCTACCAACACAGAGATGTCCAAGTGGCAGGATGAAGTGAGACCTCGTTCTCCTTTTCTGAATCAGGCTCATTTTGCATGAGGGATCCTTCTCCCCTGCTTTAAGGAGACAGCAGCATCTCCCAGAGACCTGCAGATGGCAGCTCCCATGTCCCCTAAAGCCTCAACCTGCCACTCATCAGATCATCTGCTGTGGGCTGGGGCTCTCAGGGGATTCTGGAAGTGCTTTTGAGTTGTTTTGTAAGAAAAACGTGGGGAAGAACGGTGAGCTTGCAGCAGGTGCAGCGCTGCCCTGCCCAGCCCTGCCTTACCTTGGTCACAGTTCTCCCCGTGGTACCCCTGGGGACACTCCTTCTGGCACTCTCCAGTGACAGGGTCGCAGGACACTCCTGGGGAGCAGCTACACTTCTTCTTGCAGCCATCCCCATAAAAGCCAGGGTCACAGCCTGTGAGCAGCCACAGTTCAAGAGAAAGATCTGAAATCACTCCTTGCCCCTGGCAGAGCTGCAGCCCTGTGTGCTGAGCACCCTCCTGAGCTCCACCACCAGCAGTTACAGGTGTCCCCACCCCCACACAGGTCCTGGTGACAGCTCAAGGTGAGCGAGGTGTGCTCCTAAGGGAACAAGAGGTGAGACAGTCCGGGAGGGTGGAAAGCAAGCGGAGCTTTTTCCCCGGAAAACAAATGTGGGGTAAAGAGGCCATGGGAGGAGGACGGGGGATGCTCCAGGAACACCCCGGGAACTCACTGGTCTCGCAGTGCTGGCCGTGGTAGCCGGGTTTGCAGAGGCAGGAGCCGTCCCTCCTGTCACAGTCCCGCGTGTGGGGCTGCACACACCGACACTCCTCCGAGCAGCCCGCGCCGAACGCCCACTTGGGGCAGGCTGGAGGGGACAGAAGAGCTGGTCAGCGACTCAGGGCCAGGCACAGAAACTGCCTCCCAGAGCCAGCCCTGCCCAGGGACCGTGCCCAGAAAGGCTGGAATCCAGGAACAGCAAGGATGAGGACAAGCATACCCAAATGGCAGTACCGGCCGTACAAGCCGGGATCGCACAGACAGGCTCCGTAAATCCGATGGCAACGACCCCGGTTGGCACAGTTGCACTTTTTCCTGCATTGCTTCCCAAAAAATCCTTTAGGGCACCCTAGGAATAGAGAGAGATTTCCTGGGAAGATGAGCTAATTTCAGCTGGACATTTGACTTCCAGTAGAAAAACATGCCAGAACCAGAGCTGTGTGAGGCCAGGGATGCACCAGGGCAAGGGATGCAGGCAGGGTGAGAGCGACCAGATTCCCTCTATCTGCTCAACATCAGCTGGCCCTGGGCCAGTGTCACAGGGGATGTCACTTGCTGCCACTCTCTGCAGTGCCTCGAGGGCACCCATCAGCTCAGCACTCACTGGGACCAGTAACTGTGCTGGCTGGGCCAGAAATAACCCACCCACAGGGCTCACAGGGGTCAAGGCTTTTCTGTGTGAGAAAGTAACTCATAAGGCTTCTCCCATTGATAAACCACAGTGATATTTGCACTTTTAAGGGAATAAAATTATTATTTTTTCTCTGTTATGCAAAAGATCTGGATATTGGAAGCACATGGCAGACAGGCTGTGTCAGCAGAAGACTCTGGCCAGCAGCTGCCCGGCAGCATGTGCCTTCTCCCTACAAACAGAGGAGCAGAGGAAATGCCACCCTGGGACAACAGAGCAATTCTGCATTGTTTATTTTAATTTTACCTTCCTGTTTTCTCTCTGTCCCCCTCAATCATCCCCTTCTTTCAGAAAGAAAAGGTCGGGGTACCTCATGTTCATTTACATTCTGCTTCACTCTCCTTCAGTAATAGTTCCCATATGCTCCCAACATGTGACTGAAGTCCTTTTGTTTGCATCTCTGATTGTCTCCCTCTTTCTGGGTTTTTAGATTATGTCCCCCAAATTTTAACCCTTTGGGAGTGAGAAACCACCAGCAGTGACACCTCCTGTGGGTACTGTGGCTAACTGCTGTTGTCTCAGCTTTCCAAGGCTTTGGTGGAAAATACCTCCATGGTTTCCATGGAAATTTACCACGGAAATTGCGCTTTTGACATTCTTTTCTATGTCTGCCCCCAAATGTCCCCTGAAATATAGATGTTTGTCCCCAGTCACCACTGAGTAGCGAACAGGGACTGCAAAGGTCTTCCAGTGTAAAGACAAGCACACTCCCCAGAGCACTGCTTTGAGGGTGAAGAGCCTCCTTTACCATCTTTTCCATATTAAAATGACATTTTTCCACACAAAACTCAGTGACCACAGAGTCACAGGGAGCAGGGATGTGTTGGAGCAGCTCACACTGGGATGGTTCAACAAGAGTGTTGAAAGACACTGTTGGTGAACAGCTACAAAGGGACCAGTGTAGGGTATCCTGTGGGAAACACTTCCAGGCTTCAGAGAAGCACAACTGGGACATCTGAGAGTGGCATCAGAGATGGCAAGAACAGCCATTTAGCAAGCGATGGCAAACCCTCTGCTAACACACTGAGAGAACCAGAAAAGAACCACCTCCACCAGCTGGGGAGCAGCACTCACTGCTGGCACCCCGGGAATGTTTCCGTACAGAAAAGCATCTTAGGGAGAAAAGAGAACTGCAAGGGAGGGCCCCGGGTCTGGTGTGTGATTTTGGGGCCCCGCAGAGGTGCCATCCTGCCTTCTGGCAGCGAGGTGAGACACCACAGGGCCCCCGGGGCAGGGGAGGGGAGCGCTGTGCTTACCGTCCTGGCAGAGCTCCCCGGCCACGCCGGGCGGGCAGCGGCAGGCGCCGGTGCCGGGGTCGCAGGATCCGCCGTTCTGGCAGCGGCAGCTCTGGCTGCAGTTGCGGCCAAAGGTGCCGGCCGGGCAAGCTGGGCAGGGAGAGGGAGACGAGGCTCAGGCGGTGCCCACGGCCCCCAGGGCTGCACCCCCGGCACTGCCCGGGGCAGGGGGAGAGCGGCCCCCTCGGCACCACTCACTCTGGTTGCAGAGGGCGCCGGTCCAGCCGGCCGGGCAGTCGCAGCCGGTGCCCTCGGCGTTGCAGGCGGCTCCGTTGGCGCAGTCCTCGCAGGTCAGGCTGCAGTCGGGGCCGAACGTGTGCTCCAGGCAAACTGCAACGAGAGGCACCGTGCTGAGAACCTCCCCGAGGCGGCCTCAGCATCCTGAGGGTCCAGGCAGAGAAACCCCCGAGTTCTGGCTGCAGCAAAGCTAAACACAGAAGAGGAACTCGATGGCTCCAGGGGTGTGTTCACCCAACAGAATAAACCCAGCACCATCATTTCTGAAGAGTTCCAAGCAAAGCACGGCATTGACCACCGCTGCCCAAAAACGCCCACCGAATTTCTCTGAAAGCGTGTGCTCTCCTCTTGCTTCCATCTCTTCCTCCTCTTCCTCGTAGTCGTCGTTGAAGAGCTGGGTAAACTCATCCCGCAGGATGGCCACGTGAGGGATCGGGCGGATAACGGGGCGCCGACCATCCAGAGCTTCCACAGTGTCCTCCAGAGCTGGCAAAGGGGAGGTGCAGGGCTGAGGAGCTCCAGGCCACGCGGTCCTGGCTCCACCGGGTGGCAGAGGGGGGGTACCCGTGGCCCCACCCGCGGCACCACGGACAAGGCACTTACAGATGCAGCTCCTTCGGTCCTCATCCAGCTTGTGTCCAATCTCACAGCCACACTGGAACGACCCTGGCTGGTTCTGGCACGTGTGTTCACACCCACCGTTGTTTGAAGAGCACTCATCCACATCTACAAACATGGGATACGCTGGTGTAACGGGAGCAGCCCCCCCGTGCAGGACAGGGGCCCGGCCATACATCTGGCCATGCAGCAAACATCCTCTGATGCTGATGGCATCCCCTCTGCTAAGTATGTGAAGCCATCGACTCTAAAAATGGAGTGAAACCACTTCAGGGATTAGGGATATCTGAGTTTCAACATAAAATGTGCTCTGTTTCAGTTGCCATCCATCACTAATTGTGTAGAAACAGGTGGGTGAGTTTGGCTCTTCCCCTGTGAAATGTCCTTGAGAGCTCTGGTAGTGAGAACAACTTACTAGGGGGATTTTTCCCTACATTCTTTCTCCTAAGAAAGTGAGTCATCAGAGAGCTGGCAGGGAAACTGGTATGGGCTGGGAGAAACTGGAAGAAATATCTGGCTGTTTGCAAGCAGGTAGAACAATTTCTTGTTCTTTTAATTAAAAGCTTCATTAGTCAGTGTCTCAGCAGAGAGGGTTTGCTTGGAGCCCAGTGAGAGGCTCGTACTCACCATCACACCCACAGCCGTCCGTGCTCAGCCTGTACCCGGCATGGCAGGAGCACTCGTAGCCTCCAGGGTAGTTGTAACAGTCTTGGTGACAACAGTGAGAACCAGTGTCACACTCACTGATATCTAAATAAAACACAAAGGGTGTTAATACACTGTATAGTGGTAACTGTTAAATTACTCCCTGACTAGTTCTGGTGAGCTTTTACTGAGCCAAATGCTGAGCCAGTATGCCTGAGTTCCTCTTGAATCAGGAATCCTCAAGGCCTGGGGGAAGTTCACTGTGGTTCCCAGTTTGAAATTGTTGTTACAGGTTTTCTGTGCTTACATACAAGGTGATTCCAGCTGTAACACTGACTCCTGCTCAGAGCGGTTTCAGCAAGGAAAAACTAATTAGTTTGGAAGTCATAACTGCTGTCCAAGTATATCTTGAGTGGAGGTTTGAGGATGTCTCCATTCACAGCTGTTTCCATCCTCCTTAGCCTGTCTGTAGTGCACATCCATCCTCAGTTCCCTGAGATGTGCCTGTCAGTCAAGGTCTGGACCTTTCTGCCTTACCAGTGCACGACTTCTGGTCCTCCTCCAGCCGAAAGCCGAAGTTACAGGTGCACACTGGGCCAGAGCTGGTGTGGTGGCACATGTGGGAACAGCCACCGTTGTTGACTTCGCAGCTGTTCACAATCTCCATCTCTATCCCTGGAAAAGGCAGACTGGTTAGGACCCTGTGTGACACAGCTGGCCTGTGCCTGCCCTCGGTGCCGCGCTCCAGCAGCTCCTGGCACTGCATCGCTGCTGAGGAGGGGGATCTGCAGTGGGAAAGGATGGAAATAGCTCTGCACAGAGGCCACTGCTGGGCTGGGAAGTGGGGTATAAAAAGAAACCGATGGATCTCACGCAGCCTCTTAGGGACGGAGTTGTGGAGCAGGCTCTGGACAATCTCTGGGATGAACAGGCTGCGGATGAAACTGCTCCCACTCCTGCCAAGCTGCAGCGTGTGCTGCCAACCAAAAGTTGGCTCAGCCTCAGAGCAGAGCTGTTCTGGTGCCAGGGAGAAATGGGAGCAGCAGAACACAGCTAACTAGGGAAACATCCAGATGCCTACAGCGAGAATCGTTAGTTCCTGACATGTCAAAAATGGTCGGCACAAACATCAATCCCAGCCATAGATCATCCGAGCTTGGCAAGGTTTCTGTAAACTTGTCTAGTTAATTAAGCTTTCTTAAACTAAAAGGAACTTGTTTCACAGAATTTGACTCAGTCCTGAACCTCAGGAAAACAATTTCTGCCTTCAAGAACATTGAGTTTTTCATGTGTTCAGACCTAAGGAGGATAAAGAAAGGCAGCTTGAAGCTTCCCAATGGATCTGTGCTTGTCAAAAACAAAAGATGTGCCACAGTGGAGGACTGTATTCCAGAGTCCACAATATGATTATCATCCCTCTCTTTCCCTTTCTTATGAATGCAGCACAAGCAGGGTTTTGCACAAAAGAAACATGCTAGAAAGGGCAGGGAGAAACCCTTTTCCTGTGGGAAGGCTGCTTTGTTCTGTAGTTGGCCCCAGAACAGTGTCAATGATCATGGTGTGAGATCAGCCATGTTCCTAGGAAGGGCGTTGTGTACATGTTTAGGCTCTTAAATACCATCTCATCAGCCTGGTTCCTCACACTGCTCTGTGTGATGCCTTTCAAGACCCATTTATGGTCTGCAAAGCCTTATCCTTGTACCCTTGGCAAGGTCCAGTTGCACAGGTGGAGCATCACAGCTCCCAGTAACACCAGCTGCCAGCACTGGGACTGCCACTGTGGCTTTCACCTCTAAGGGGCTGCTGGTGCTGACAGCTCTGGTTCAGCCTGTCCTGCTGATGTGCATCAGCTGAACGAAGCTGTACGGACAGTCTGGCTCACTCTTGCATCACAGTGTTTATTTCTTTCCTTGATGGGAACAGATGTGATCCCTTCACTGGCCCAATTCCTCCTCCAGTGACACATCTGCAGCTGACTGAACTCGTCCAACGAAGTCCCCAAGAGCAAACTTGGCCTGTTTGGAGCCAAATGGCCCCAAATCAATTGCCTAAACCAGCTAAAGTAGCTTTGTGGCGACTTTTAAGATCAGACCAGGTTTTCATCTTGGTGGGGGAGTAAACAGCCCCCAACCTGCTTGTGAAACTCTTCAGCAAAGATTGCTCTAACTTGGCCCTGACAATTCTCCGAGGACAGTGACAAACACGAGCAGAAGCCGCCCCGAGTCCCACAGTACTCACGGTAGCACTGCTTGCCATCCGCCCCCAGCTCGTAGCCCGGGTTACAGGTGCACTTGAAGGAGCCACGTGTGTTCAGACACTGGTGTGAACACATGGCCAGTCCCGTCAGGCACTCGTTCACATCTGTGAGAGGTGAGCAAACAATGAGCTAGGCAGGCTGAGCCATAAACGTTCTTCCAAAGGGACTATTGTTACTAACTTTTGAGGGTTTTTTACTGGTTTCTTGCACCCTGAATTCTTCACTGGGGTCCAGACCAACAAAGACAAGAATTCAGAATTGCTGTAAAGCTCCCCAGGAAATTGGATCACATGAAACTGGGGGGCTGCTGCGGACAGCTCAAGCAGGGCTCCTGGACAGACCTCAGCCGAGCGATCCACGCCGAGTGCATCCACCCCTCTGTTATGTCCACACTGAGCTCACCCCGTGTGACACAGGAGCTCCCCTGCAGGGGAGGAGGGCAGGGCACTCACCCTCACAGGCCCTGCCGTCGGGTCCCAGGCGGTAGCCGGGGTGGCACTCGCAGCGGGCGCGGCCGCGGTGGCCGTGGCAGCGGTGCTGGCAGCCCCCGTTCCTGTCGGCACAGGGGTTCCTCACTGCAGGGCAGAGCAGACAGGCAGCGTCAGTCCACACAGCCCGGCTCTTTTGGCTTTGTAGGAGAAGGGAGCACCCAGCAGCTGTGCCCGGCAGGAAAGCCTGCAGTGTGTGACAGCCTGCTCTGCTCCGGGCACAGAATCCCTGCTACTGCTCCTTAACTGCTCCACCGGGCAGGAGGATTTACACGGTGCGAGATCCTGTAAAACCCTTCCAGCAGAAGCTTGGCACGGGCACGTCCCTCTGCAGACATTACACAGCAAGTGCTGGCAATTTGCTCTGAGTGCTCCTACCCAGAGCTTTGCCAATCGCTGACCTGCTCCAGCACCGGGACAGATGCTCCAAACCCTGCTGACTGCTGCGTTTGTAATATCCCAGTTGTTCCTTTTCCCTTTGCAACTTCATAGCTAAAGACTTCCCCCCTCCTGCCTCTTGCATGCCAGCTGCTATGAACGAGGAGATCAACCCTGTGCTCTGTCCCCTTTGGCTTCTCTCCCTCCTGAGCCGGGAGCAGGTCAGTCAGAGAGCTGTCTCCAGGCTGAGGGAGAGGATCCCATCCCACTGCCACACTCTGCTGATCCTCCACTCTCACAGCAGCCTGTGCCTTCATACAACTTCATTTTTGTTGGCTACGCTCCTCCAGCTCTTCCTATCCCTTGGAATAAGCTGCAGGGTATGTCCATGACAACAAAACACACAGAGTTTTTACTGGAAACCCCCCAGTCTGATCTACTGGCCATCTGAGCGTGCTGTGTGCTCCCTCTCCCTCAGCTCCCGGATGGAAGCTGTGCCCCCCAGCCCCCCGGGTGCCCCAGGACTCACGGGCGCAGCGCTTCCCGTCCTCCTGCAGCTGGAAGTTGTGGCGGCACTGGCAGCGGTGCTGTGCCAGCGTCACCTGCACGCAGTCGTGTTCGCAGCCACCGTTGTTCAGGGCACACGAGTTCACAGCTGCGGGCCAAAGGGACACAGCGTTTGTCACAAAGACAGTGGCACCTGGGTGAGCCTCCTGCACAGGACCAGAGCAAACTGCACACAGTTTGGTTCCTTGGAGAATTTAAAACTGGGGCACAATCAATCCATGCTAAACTCACAAGTTCATGGCCAACCTCACGAACAAGAAGTGGGAGGTGTTGCTGCAAAAACCTGTGGGCAGTGCAGGAAAGGCCACTCACCCCTGTGCCAGAGAGATCCTCAAGATGGGGACCCTGTTCTTTCAAGGCAAGATCAGCTCAACAGTGCTGGGTAGGAACTTCAAATAATTCTTTTCCGCCCTAAGAGATCCCATCGCTCTCCTGGAAGGTGAGGCCAGGACACAGGGGTCTGGTCTAGGTCCTGTCAGCATTACATGGGAGGGAGGCCAGGACCCAGCACATTTCCTGCCAGGCACCCACCCTCTCCAAAGGGCACCGTGTCAGCGAGCAGGCTTCTGATGTCAGCATGTTATTGCTGAAATTCCCGTCACTTCGTTCCAAGGCAGTCACTGCAGGTGCAGTGCCACAGCCAGTTCAAGTCATTACTGCCCAAAGAGCTGTGCTCAGACATAGTCGGGTTTTCCTGTGATAAAATGATATGGAAAACTGAGTTTGTGGCTCTGAGATGAGCAGAAGTCCTGTAACAACCCTCAGCTCGGGGCTCTGACCGGGAGATTCTGTGTGAAACCTGGGACATGAGGGCTTGTCCAGCAGTGTCACCCAGCCAGAGCACCCGGAGATACACCAGCCAGAGCTCTGGTCTCATCCTAAGTGCAGGCAGGACTGGGAATTGAGCTTCCCAACCGGTGTTCCTGGCCGTGCCACGGCGTTTCTGTGTGGCCTTGCGCAAGGAGCCCAGAGGATTTCAGGCAGTCAGAAAACAGAAGGTTTTGCCTGGGCTACGGCACAAAACAGACCTCATGACCCAACATGTGGACTTCTTACAAGCCTGCTATCATTAATCAGCCTGGAAACAGCCTTCTCCTCCCCCTCCCTGTTCCTGTAATCTGGGATGTCTCTGCAGGAGGAGCAGAGGAGCGGGATGTTTAACTGGGAGGTGTGTACCTTGCCATGAGCCAGTGGGCTGAGTCTGCCTGCTTGTTCTACTGCAGCAGATTCATGGACTCGGCTAGATAAGCCATCATGGGGTAATTACACACCTCCAAGGTGATGACAGTCTCCTCCTGGACCACTGAATGTCTCCCATAGCTGGAGTTAGTCCAGCTATTCCTTATCCACTGAGCATCTCAGCAACAGCTCCAAAGAGAAGTGTCCCTTGTGGGAATTGGGAAATTGGCCTTTAAAGTCTGTTCTATCTCTTAGGAGCCACCAAGCTGTCACGACATGCTGCCCACCACAGCTGGGTGAGTGGGACAGGGCTAGAGCAGAACAGTACAAGGAGCTGTGGGCTCACACGTTTCTAACCTATTTTTTGAACTCCAGTATAAACTAATGTGCTGGCTCTGAGGAATCTTATGAGAAAGCTAAAAATATCTCTAATGAAAACCATCTTTCCCAGGCTGATCCTTCAGGTGATCACGGTGCCCTCTGCAACCTCCAGAGCTTTGGAAGCAGGAGAGCCTGGAAAGCAGCTGCCAGTAAAAGCCTCTCCTTGTAAAGCATCTCTGATTCCCAAGGCAAGTTGGGTCCGTGCTCCTGTACATTAGTGAAAACAAATATTTGGCTCAGGAGGAAAATAATGGGCAAAATGTCTATTTTCTTTTTTCTGCACACAGTTCCCCTGCAAAAAATTACTCCTTAACTTGGAGCTGCAGAGCACTCTCATTTCAAACATTATAAAACCCCAACTTCCCATTTTATGCTTCTAATTAACTAAACAACATTTGGGGGAATAAAAGCAACTTCATAGGGTCGAGGTTTTGCCATACACAACATATGGCTGGAGCAAGAACTCAGGGTTTAAGTCAGTTGTGCTGACATTGTTTCCCTTAATCCATTTGGAAGGAAACAACAGGAATACTGGGTCAGAGTTACACTACTCAAGCTCTAGCAGAGATGGGTGGTCATTTAAAAATATTCCAATATATTAAAGTGTTTAATAACATATATTTAAAAATAGCCATAAATAATGTGCTTGTTAGAGTGCCTTTTTTAAAAAAAAAAAAAAGAAGTAAAACAATGCTGATGCCTGCCAAAACATTCCTTCATCTGGGAAAAGCACTGGGCCAATGTAGAACAAGCCAATGCATCTTACATCTAAAATAACCTCCCAGGATGCAGTTATTCAGATGAATTTGAAGTCTAAATAACAGCCTCTAAAACACAACTTTTCAGAATGGAAAAAGCTGAAGTCTGAGTTCTTCTTCCACTCAAAATTTCAGCAGAGAGAACCACTGTAAGGCAGGAGAGCTTTGTGCAGATTGCTGAGAGAACATAAAAGGTGAAGCAGTGAGAGTGCAGGGGTCTTGCAGAGTGTTTTCCTTCCCTGTGTTTCTTTCACTGTCACCTCTTTGCTGACAAACCTGCTCAAGAGGAACAACCCCCCAAGCCTGTCCTGGAGGGCAAAGGGGCCGGTGCTGTCCCAGCCATGCAGAGATATGAACTCATCCAATTTAAGAAGCAGAAATAGCAAGACAAAACAACTGAAGTTAAAATTGTTTTGGGTGTCTTTCCATCAAAGCTAGGGCCTTAAATTCTGGGTCTCCTTAGCTGGCTCCTCAGAGTCACAGCCAGCAGACCTCGCTGCTGGCCTTGTTTTAATTACTGCTCGGGTTTTTTTTCTGTTTACAGAACCACTCTAAAAATATTTCCATTCTCAGATGCTTTGCTGAGCTTAACGTTTCTGTGACTACACTGCCAAATCCAGTGTCATCTTGTACATCGCACAGATTTTTGTAATTACAGCTCAGACAGATTTTCCACAGATGATATTTCAGAGTCTGCGAGAGGGACACTCCTTCCATCTCCTCTGTCTGAGGGGAGTGCAGTGCTGCTGAAAGATGCTGCTCTGGGATTCTGACCCTCTCAGGCCTGGGAAATGGATAAAGAGGGATGGAAAGGATGTTGTTACTACTGACTGCACGTGGGAAGTAGGTCTGTGCAGTAGCCGCCTAACACAGGAGTTGATTTAATACTTGATCTCTGCACCCTACAGCTGCCCTTCTGACTTCTCCTCTCTCCCACCTGTATCCCCTTTCCTTCAGATCCAAGTGATATGCCACCAGAAGCAGTGAGTTGATACCCTAAGAATAACTGCAGGCAGCTGTAACCAGAACCGAGCAGGATGTTCCCTTTTGCAGCATCACACAAACCCATCGACTCCAAGAAATGGCTGAAAAATGTGTGACCGGGCAAAGAAAAGGTCAAATTCTCTAAAAAGTAGAAGTGGTCTGCAAAATGAAAAGCCCCACCAAGCACACATGGACAGTGACCCTCTGCACACATGGTTCAAGCCCACACAAACCTCCTGGCACAGTCCTTCTGTCGTTATATCCCTGTATCGCTGCTGTATTTGAGATTTCTTCATTTGAAGTTCTCCTAATATAAATAGGGATCCATCATGTAATCCCAAACTGATTTACCCTAACCTCAGACAACTTCCAGAAACACGTTGTGTGTTAATCCAGACCATCTCTCCGCTCCACAGGCCAACAAAAGCAATTGGCTCCCACTAAAGCCCTTGCCTTGGCCTGGCCTGCATCCCTGCGCTGAAACGCTGGGGGAGGACCTGGAGATGTCTCCCTGCCTCCTGCCCATGTGGTTCTGATAAACACAGAGGTAATTCCAGGACGTCCAAGGCCTCTTTTTGTTCTGTTTCACTTTCA
>JAWWLV010000061.1:4186872-4204631 GCA_035041135.1 Platyrinchus mystaceus | reverse complement strand
TTTTAAGCTGGTTTTGTGCTCTCCTGAGTCCCAAGCCCAGGTATCAGATAGCCCTGGAAAGATGCCTTGTCCACACCAGCACATTTTGGGGGAATTCTGGAGCATCCCACTCCTGGCAGTGCCACCGATTCATCATCAGAGCCTGTGTGGGTTTTGTGGGGATCAGAAAACATTTGAAAAATTAGATCCACGCTTTGATGGACCTTAACTAGAAAAATCACTGCAAAGGCCTCATTCTGTCTCTAAAACTTCTTGCTGGGGCTGCCAGCAGCTTCCTAGAGCCCAGCTCCATGCTTGTCCCAGCACAGGGCTGGGAGCCTCCTGCAGCCTCTGAGGGCAGAGAGCTCCAGAGGGGAATGGATGGACAGATGAGGCTCTCTGTCTCCAGTTCCCTTCATTCCTGGTCTATTCCTTGCAATATTTTGTGTTTTAGCAGCACTTCTCCAGAAAATGAGAGGATATCGTCCCAAACTGAAGGGAAACACAGCTTTGATCAGTTATCCCTAATCCCTCACAACAGACCATGTCACAAGGCAACCTGACAACTGTGGGCAGAATAGGGCAGCCACAAACACCAACAGAGGAGTCACTTCTGAGCCTGTGCTCTGTTCTGAGCTTTCACCACTCTGCACAATTGGCTTAATGGATTCATACAGAGCTTCAGGAACCGCCCCACGTATTCCCGTGGATCAGGTTTCATGAGCCCCACTTCTGGCAGATGAATTCCAACACTGCACATTATGGCAAATACTTGCTCACGAGTTTAATGCAAAGCAGGTTTGCAGTGCTGGGCACAGGCAGCAGGAGAAGGGCAGCCCTGCCTACCTGGATCCCACAGGAAAAGGACGGAAATTCCTTTTAAAGAAGAGATTCCTCTCCAGGGTGATCCATTTTATCTTTTCCTCGAAAACTGCTGCACCTCCTGGGGCTGGCGCTGCCGAGAACTCCTGAATCCAGTTTGTCCCATGTTTTATTCCACGAGGCGGAGGCGGCAGAATCTCTGCACACCACAAGAAAGGGAGCTGCATATTCCAGAGACAATTAGGAGCTGACAGACCACAGCACACATCACCATCGACACGAGTGCTCGAGTTCAGGGCTGGAGCAGAGGGATGGAATGGCTGGCATTGTCCTTTACTTGTGATCCTTCTGCCTCTGGATTTCTCCAGCAAAACACGGGGCACCTGGGGAACCTGAACCTTCAGTCTCACCGCGCTTGTTTGGATATCATCGTGTAGCGGAGGCAGCTGTGGCCAGATGTGCCTCTGTGCAGCTCTGGGCACGGTGGGTTCAGCTTCCCTGGATGGCTTTTTCCTGCTCACATCACCATTCCCAACTGGAACACTCAGGCTTGCACAGCAAACTCTGGAGAGTGACTGTGTTCCGAGAAAACCCAACAATTGGCCCCTGCAACGCCATTGCCTGGGAATTCTTTCCACTTGCATGAAAATATCCTTCAAATAATGGAAAAATGTGTCAAATGAAGCTGTGAGGGAGAAGTGGTTTAATTAAAGCAGCAGCAGATGCTGAAGGCAGACTCCGAGTTCCAGTCAGTTCCACTCTGAGCCTCCAGTTTGGGGCAGGCAAACAAAAATATTTCAAGAAATTGGCCCAGAAATCAGCTGCAAGGCAAACCTGCTGCCTGGATGGGAATGGTTGGGCACGCACCATCCAGGCAGACCAGCATCCCAGGGAAGAGGTTTTGGGATTATTATGGCCACAGTTCCACACACAGCCACACTTACTGTCACTTGTCTGTCACACCTGGTGCCCTCAGTGTGGGCTGGGGAAATAGCTGAGGTCAAAATGAAGCCTGACTCGAACGTCCTCATAATCTAGTTTATGTATATCTGCTCTGAAAATGCCGTATCTGATAAACCCAGGATCAAAAGCAAAAGCACCAAAGCACTGGAAGTCACTTGTCCTGAACCAGTACAAACTGGGGAACTGCAAAGCAGCCACAACTGTACGTGACCCCCCCGGAAGAACAGCAAATGTTCTGAACTCAGTAACAGAAACCTGTTGGGGAAGACAACCAGGGCACAAGGGAACACCCATCAGCACCACCCCACGGCCCTGCACGGAGGGGCAGTGCCAGGAGGGCCTTACCGATGCAGGTCCTGCCGTCGGTGTGCAGGCGCGAGCCCGGCCGGCACTCGCAGTAGTACGAGCCCAGGGTGTTCACACACCGCTGCTGGCAGCCCCCGTTGTGGACCTGGCACTCGTCAACATCTGCAGAGAAGAGAGGGGGAGAAACTCAGAGGGGTGGGCGAGAGGGTGTCTGAGGTCAGCACTGTCCATCCAAATGCAGGGCTGGCCCATTTCGTTGTGTTCCATCAGCCAAGCTGCTCACGGAATTTCCAGGACAAGCCCACAGCTGGTGAACAACAACCAAAAAAAGGCATCTTACTTGTCAATCAGCATAAACCTTCCCCCTCTGGTCACCTCGCAATGGTCACCTTTCCCATTCGCTCCAAGGTTATGGATTAACTCGTATTTTACACATTTTGCTTTGGGTCTGTTCTTGTTTCTCTGCACTTTCTGCACCTTCAGTCCCCCCAGTCACTCCAGCTGGTGCAGTGAGGGGACCAGACGAGCAGCAGGACAATCCAGAGCCGAGCTGAGCCATCCTGCCATCCCAGCCACGCTGTTACTAATGAGATAAAGAAACATTTCCTGAGTGAATCACGGCAGGGTGTGGACCCGGCCCTGTCCTTGCATGCCAGAGGTGCAGGAACCTGCCCAGCACCGCAGCCCCAGCAGCACCCAGAGCCCAGACTGCTCCACAAGCGAGCTCTGCTTCACCTACAGCTTCCCCCAGGGAGCCAAAGGGCACCAAAAACCACAGGGAAAGGAGAAATGCAGCCCTGACTGAGCCCAGGGCTGTAATTTTACATTAATCAGATTAATTGCCAAGAAAATCAGCGAGCAGCAAGGAAAGGTCTGGGTCAGGGCCGGAACGGGAAACGAAGTGCAAGAGGTGACGCCTGTTTGACTCGGTGTTTCTGAGCTACACACTAATAATACAAAGTTACTGTTCTCTCAGAACACTTTTCGTTACAAGGCTTCTCACTGCTTAGGACTCTAAAACCCAAGGCTCAGAGCTCATGAAAACCCTCTGCCCCTCCTGTCCCAGTGATTCCCAGTGAAGTCACAACGCCCTCTGCCCTGGCCATGCCAGGCTCCTCCTGGGAGCTCCCACTGCAGCTGTGGTCTCCATTAACCCAGAAAAAAATGCTGATTTCTGTAATGCCAGCCCTTTGCTTAATTCAGTGGACTGAGCCTTTTAGAAGGTTTTGGTATTTTCTTCCTGTTTTTTCCAAGACACTTGGTTTTGAAAGAAAGGAAAATGAATAGATTTTTGAGGTGAAACATAAGCTCTGAGTGATGCTCTCTGAAGAGTGAGCCAAAGCCAGAGTGGCTTTGCAGGGGGAAAAACGCTGTGGTGTGAGGCTGAGATGCCGGTCAAAGCAACCTAATTCTGATTAAACAATTTTCCTCTGCGAAGGCTTTACAGACTTGGGATGCTGCAGAGCCCTAGAGCCCCTGAGGCACTCGCTGCTCATCTCCATGGGCAGGATTAGCTATTAATACACAGAACTGGCTCTGTTTGGCTCAAGAACAGGAAAACTGGGGTTTGGGAAGGTTTTATATAGCATAGTAAAGTTTTCTGTCTGAATTTAAATGACTATTCCACTGCTTCCCTTCAACTCTAATCTGAAACCATAGAGAATTTACCGTCCAAGAAAGTTAGTGATGTGTTGAATAAACTTCTTACTTTCACCCCATTACTCACACTCAGTAATTTTACATCTCCTCTCCCAGTGTCTCCTCTTCCCCCTTTGTACTTTTCACCCTCTAAATCTCTGTGATTCCAAGGGCTGTCCCCACCCCAATCCCCTCTTGGCCCGGGAGAGAGGCCAGTCCTTCCTCACAGAACCACCCATCACCTTCACTGCCACGTGCTCCCACATAACCTACCACATTCTGCTGTCCCTCCTGGAGCCTCACTGATCTCCTCTGCAGTGCCAGAGAGATTTTGGGACATACACTGCATGATGGTGTGACCAAAATAACACTGTCCCTGTGGACAGGGAGGGGGCAGATCCACCAGCCACCCCCAGCAGTGGCATCTCCAGGCTGTGAGTGAGTCACCCAGGAGCAGGGACGGCAAAGCAGCAGGAGCTGCTCCCAGGGCAGGAGGAGCAGGGCTGTGAAGGGTCACGTTGCCCTTGGTGCACATCTTGGCAGCCCCACAACCCAAACCCCTACGTGACACTTTGTGAGCTGCGGTTTGTGGCACGGCGGGGTTATTTTCCTACTGGAGAGCTGACAAAATCTGGTTGAAATTAATATACCAAAGGAAGAAAATGAGAAGCACACAGGCTTCTCTTCAGCTGACTCTGAGCAAGCCAGAGCCGTGCCAGGACGGAGCGTGCCAAGCCCATGGCCTGCCTGCTCCCCCAGGCACGGACACGGCACTGGGTACTGGCCAAGGCCCACTGGGGCAGGAACCCCATGCAGCAAGAGCTGGGGAGTGGGGCTTGGATCACCGGGGAGGGAAACATCCAGGCTGTGTAAGGAAACTGGAGTTCATGTCCTCATCTGCAAGGACACGAGGATCAGCGAAGAACCAGCCAATGCTCTCGTCAGCCTCTTCCCTGAGCAGAAACAATCCATCAGGCCTCAGACACTGGCCTTGGGTAATGCTGCATCAAACACAGGGGACATGAACACAGCACCGAAAGGAAGGGGACAGAGCAAGGAGATGGCTTTGGCTGAGGGCACTCCCTGACCACGTTCAGGTCCCTCCAGCAGGAATACTGATCTGTCTCCAACCACAGCTCTGCGTCAGGGGAAAGAAAGTGGCAGCAGCAGGTCTGCAAAGTATTAAATATCTGGTATGGAGGCAGTTTATCTCCTCTGCAAGGCTGAGGAGGAGGCGATGGCTCCCAGCTGGAAGCACAGGCAGCAGATACGCTGCGGAGCTCGCTCTGTCTGGCCAGGCAGCAGTGCCAGGCTCTAATCCCTGCAGCAATTAGCCTGGATTACTGAGCAGGGCTGCAGGGAAAAGGTTAATTAAAATCCATTGAGATGAGCATGTGTGGGATTTAGTGACTTTATCTTTCCAGTACCAGTTTGTTGAAGCTAATTCAGCAATTTTAAGGAGCAGAGACTGGAAGGAGAGGACCCAAGAGCAGCACGCTGGCTGCCAGCTCCCAGACAGGGGGGCACAGCATCACCGCTGCCATCCTGCATTATGGACGTGGATTAGGAACCCAGGGCATTAGAAGGAAAAACCCCTCTGCATTATTTTGGCACTGGCACATATTGCACAGCCCCTACCATGAATAACCTGTAGATTTTGGGTGCACACACTCCCTATGTGCAGAAAGGACTCAGCAATGGCAAAGACCAACAATGCAAGGACACCATAGGAGAGGATGATGCCTCGGGTCCCCTCAGCTACCCTCTCCCTCCTCTAGGCTGAGGAAGGAGAGTACCTGCCTCAGGCTGGACTCAGCTGGGCATGAGAGTGACTCAGGGAGGGAAGAAGAAAGGCCATTTGGGGCGGTCAGAACACCTCCACACCCTCAGCTTTCATCTTGTCCTAAACCAGGAATTTGGAAAAGCCCTGAAGGCTCTTAAAGAGCCCCATGGAATTACTGGAACTGGCATTCCTTCTGCTGCAGCCTCTCTTAGACAGGTGGGAGGTGCCCATAGCTTCCCCATGCTACCCATGCCATCCACAGGAGCAGATTCCAAAGGCGCTTCAGGAGCGGAAGCATCAGCTTTGCAATAATCCAATGAAGTGAAAATGCACCAGGGAGCTGGTTTGCCTCAGTCCTTGGCATTGTCCTCAGCTCACCTTTCCTTGCCCCCAAGCGCCGTGGCTGGGAGAGTCGCCCAGATCCCACTAGTGCTCCCACCTCTGTCTCCAGGTGGGTTTTAATTAGGGCATTACTCAGCACAGAGCAGAGTGCACGTAACAACAAGCAGGCAGCCTGCTCTGGACTTGCTGCTGCTCTCACCCACTCCAGCCTTCTCTCATCACTCTGTTTTACCCTGTTCCCTGTGCAGGCTGTCTCTCTGACTGGAAGATGTCCCTGTGCAGAGGCACAGTGGCTTGGTCCCTGTGGAAGCCAACAGCACGGAGTGAACACCAACACATACCTGGGAATGGAACCCAAGGATGGAAATGCAGGTCACTATTGAAGGAGCTAATGGAAACAGCGTGATCAAACACCAGCCACCAGCTCTGCTGTTTTCTGACTGGTTTAGAGGCTCAGAAAGGGAATATCACTGCACCAGGTCTACATCACTGGGATGACTGACTGCAAGTCCCATCAGAGCACAAAGCTCCTCCTGTAAGGGCAGCTGTGTAAGGACACAACACCCAGCACTGCCATCAGCCATTGCACCAACACCGGGACCCAACAGAGCCCTGTTTGTACACACAAGGCATGTTAAGGCACTTGAGACCTCAATGAAACCTCCACTGTTACTACACAACCCCCCTCCTCACTCTCCCGTCACACAACAAAGCCGCCGACCAGGCGCACACAGCAGAGCCTTGTGCCGTGGCAGCTGCTCCGTGAGGGGACACGGCTGTGGGGACGTGTGTGCTGTCTGGGTGGGCAGATGGGAACACTCTGCAAGGAAACCAGCACACAGACCCTAAAAATCACACCAAGAAAACATCTGGGACACTAATGTTCACACCAAGAAAACGTCTCCTCCTGCCTGTCAAAGAGAAGCTCAAGGAGAAAGAAAAAATTAATCGAACCCACGGTGATACCAGTTTAGGATGAGCCATGAGATGGATGAGCACGAGGAAATTCCCTCAGCCATGCAGCCTCAGAGGTACCTCACAGCAAGGCAGGATAAAGCCACGACCATGCACAGAGATACCTGTCCACAGAAATAAACCAAACCAGGATCCAGTGAACTCTGCATTAGGGAAGGGAAGGCTGGAGGTTTATATTCCAGGCACAAAGCTGGATCTCGGGAGCTTATCTTGGAGAATTACTATGAGCCAATACAGTTGGATGGAGACAGCAAACGCAATCTGTGTTTGAGACAAACATCTGATCTATAAATAACAAAGCAGCAACTCGCCCTGTTTCCGAAGGTCTGGCACATCTCACATCTATTCTGATATCACTCTATAACCGACCGCTTGGGGCATTTATTTATTAGCATTATCTCACGATGACATAATGCATTCCTTGATGTCTACATTACGCCCAAGCATCCCAAGTCTTTAGTGACCTCCACAGATTCTCCAGTATTTCCTACATCTTCACAAACTTTTCCTGCCATGAAAGCAGCCAAGTGCACACAGGGGAAGAAACAGGGTGTGTGCACTCACAGAACTCACACCACGCTCTGTGTCCTCATCTACCATCTCATGTAAGCCAGTGCACTCACACGTGCAACAGGAGCACCCAGGACTCCATCCCCTCCACCTGCTCAATGGGAAGCTCTGTCTGGCCAAGCGCTTCCCACGCTGCAGCAGGCTGGGAATCACTTCCGACAGACACTGCTGAGTCCGCAGAGAAGCGATCCCTAAGACGTGGCTGCATCCCCAGCTGTGCCCACACACTGCCCAGCTCCTGGTTCTGGTCAGTGCTGCCAGAGGATTCCCCCTGCACAAGGGTCAACACCAAGTGACAGAGAGTCTGTCCTATGTGAGACTCTGCTGTGCAACACCCACACAGCCCAGACAAACCCACAGCCTCACAGAGAGAGAAAGGCAGAATTTTTTCAGCATAAAACAGTATCAAATTTCACTTTTTGCCCTGGACCAGGGTGAGATCCTTTGGAACCGAGGAAAACGCTAATCTACATACCCTAGCAAAATGCATTAATTTGTTGTTTTAAGGAATGTGGCACAGGAGCTGTCTTTAACCCCGCTGCACAGCAACCGATGGGAAGAAACTCCTTTTTCTCTTACCCTCTGCCAGAAGTGACTTTTCGGGGTAAGAAATGCACTGAATAATAAAAATAATAAATATAATAACACAAAGCAACAGTACAAGCACAGGCAGATGCACAGCCAGGTCACCAGTCTTGGGTGGCCACCAGCCTGAGATTCCCACTCGACAGCTGGGAGATGAGGGGGAAAAACCCCTCGGGGGAGAGCCCTGCCCGGCCACAGAGAATCCGAGAAGAGTTCGGGTCTGAAGGGACCTTCCCTGGTCCCGCACATACCTGGCCGCAGGTCGGGGTACCCCGCTCGCCCCAGGAAGCAGGGGTAGCAGCTCCTCCACAGGTAGCGGTAGTGCTCGCCGGCGCAGCCCGGGATGCCGCCCAGGCAGCCCAGGCACCAGAGCAGCGCCCAGGGCCGGCCCATGAGCGCGGCACGGAGCGGGCACCGAGCGGGGAGAGGGGAGGGAACGGGATGGAGCGGGGACCGAGAGAGAGGGGACAGAACGAGGACGGAGCCGGCACGGAGCGGGACGATGCGCGGCGGGGATGCGCGGGGCGGTGCGGGGCGGCTCGGCCGGGGGGGCGGTCCCGCTCCGCCCCCGCAGGTACCGCCGAGCCCGGGGGCGTCCGGGACCCCCCCCGGCCCGCGGGGGGAGCGCTCGGGCCGGCCGGGAGCGCCGGGCGGGGGGTTCTTCCCAGCCCGCACTCGGGCACCGCGGCGCAAAGCCCCGGGATGCCGTCGGGGGACACGGAGGGACGGGCGGACAGACGGAGGGACGGGCGGACAGACGGAGGGACGGGCGGACAGACGGAGGGACGGCCCCGGTGCCCACGCGGGGAGCGACGTGACCCGGCCGAGGCGAGGGACCCACCGCGGCACCCCCCGTCCCGCAGCCGGAGCTCGGGCGGATGCTCCTCCGTGAAATAAACCCGCGGATTTGCCCCAAAACAGGGCTGAGGAGGGATGGAACACGGGCACGGCTGTTCAGGCTCTCCCGAGAGCCCCAGCGAGCCCACTTCCACCCGGGG
Organism: Platyrinchus mystaceus; assembly: GCA_035041135.1. NCBI lineage: Eukaryota > Metazoa > Chordata > Aves > Passeriformes > Tyrannidae > Platyrinchus > Platyrinchus mystaceus. Next base: position 4,195,670 of record JAWWLV010000061.1, on the reverse strand, counting down.
CAGCGTGGGGGGCTCCAGAGTTACCCCAAACCGGGAGTTTTTCTCTAGGGAAATACCCTGTTACCATCACACCTCCCTGAAACCCACAGATGATGAAACAGCCCCAAAGACCAAACCTTCGCTGTGCTGTTCTTAAAATAAACCTTTGTCACCAAATTTAAACTGAAATGAGGAACAGCCACTGTGAGTGCTCCAAAGAAAACCATAATGCTCGTAATATTCCCGTTTCCTGCAAGACGGAGCCTAGAATTTTATTTTACCTTTTTCATTAAACAAGGAGTAGGAATAGCTTATTGGATTTTCCAGAGGCAAGCTCAAAAGCCTCATTTAACATTCTGGAATGTTTTGAAACAATGTGCTTGCAGGGCTGAGCTGGGGGGAGCAGGCCTTGCTACTCTGGGACATGTTCACAGTATTACTTGGCCATAGTAAAATTCCAAATTAAAACTTGTGGTTTATGCTGCAATGAATAGCATTCCATGAAAAATTTTGAAACAAGCTGAATCCAGGAAGAAAATGAGGATTTCATGCTATTCCTGCAGCAGTTTCCAAAGGAAGGTGGACTCCAGTCACGAGTCTCCTTTGCTGATCATTCCAAGCAAGAGCAGCTTCCTAATGTTTCAGGGACCACTGCAGCTCGCCTTAATATTCACAAAAGGCAACAGCCCACATGCTTCTCATTAATATTTGAACTTCAACAAAAAATATCTGACCCAAAAATTTGTCAGTTAAATGTAACCTCTCTGAAGGAGGCTGCAAACGTGTGGAAATGGTCTGGAGGAGTCAAGTCTGACGTGCCCCATCCCACCGGCAGCTTGACACACACCTTCCTGGGGCTGCCCGAGTGCCCAGGGAGGTGCTCAGTGCTGGGGGGGCGAGGACACGGGGCACAGGAGGGGAAATGCCAGAGGGGCATCACTCAGAGGCACCGGAGGCTCTGCCTGTGCTCCCCACGTCCCGCACTGAACCGGCTGCCCCGTGCGGCGCCTTCCAGCACAGCCCGGCGTGCGCAGACGTGCTGCCCTCCCGCCAGAAGCCACTGCCAGATCCACCAAATACTTCACCCATTTCAAAACACCCCATGGCCAGACACCAGGAATTGTCCCTGCTGGCCCAGACCAGGCCCTGGGAATGCTGAGCTGTGACACTGCCACCACTGCCACGGCCAGTGTTGACACGTCTCCTGTTAACGTCTCCAGCGGTGCTGACAGGCACAAGTGAATGTTGCCACAGAGCCACAAAAAATGGGTTAGACCGACTTCCTCAGTTTAGAAATGTTAAGACGTCATTAAATTATCCTTGCCTGGAATGCAGATGGATCACAGTGAGCCACTCTCCAAATGACTCCCTGACTCCTCAAGCACCCAGCAAAGGGACCTTTCCCCTGTCTCCACAACCTGGGAATTCCTTCTGCCCGGGCACACGCATTTCCCAAAAAAGAGCACTCCTCCTCACTCTGCACAAATGAATGCAACCTCTGTGACAAACTTTCTTAATCCCATTTTCTTAGGCTGCAAAGAAAAGACAAGGGTGAGAGGCTCAGACTCTTCCACACAGCTCAGAGGTGCAACACATGCATCAAAAGCACATCATGCTTGAACGTAAACTGAGTCCTGCTTATGTAATAAGTTATGTTTGGCCAGGTCGGAGCCAGCTCGAGCTTCCCTGTCACCTAATTTACTTCAGCTGATTAAGTACTAAGAGTTGGTTTGAGTATGGCAACACATTCCGATCAGCAGCAGGTCGTTACTTCTTCCTGAGGACTGAGCCAGGACAGCACCAACATGCAGAGGGGTCACTGAACAGGGACCAAGCTGGGCCAAACCTCTGACTCTCATGGAATTTCATTCAGCCTCAGTCTTGCTGTTAATAAATTCTTCTAAGAACCCAAACAAATCAGAGCTGACGATGTGGTCCTTCACGGCTCGAGAGCATGTTAAGTCCTGCACAGACGTAGGTCAACAGAAGTGCTGGAATCTTCACCCAAAAACAACCCAAACCCTGAACCATGTTTCTTCTGACATCTGAAAGAGTCTACAGTTAAAAGGAAACGGCACCAGGCTGACAGGGCTATGGGCAGCCCAGAGCTTTTAGTCTTTTCAGCTGAAGAGTCTGAACTCTCTCTTCCTTCCAGACAGGAGTTATCTTATTCTAAGTGAGCCATCAAGGCCTCCTTGATCCATTTCAAAGGGGATTTAAAGGGGGGAACACTCCCCTAGCAGGGTGTTTTCTGTGATGGCTATGGCAGGGGTATGTACCACTTCCTGAACTCCTCCCCAGCTGAAGGAATTAATGAATGGAGACCCCAGCATGCTAAATTGGGTTTATTACACACAATCCAGCTAAAATGGGAATTTGCATTTACTTTCAGAGCTAATGCCCTTGTCCTGTGAAGGCCACAAGAAGCACAAATATGCTTCTCTATGTCAAGTGGTGCTTAGAGGGATAAAATAAACAACAGCTTGTGAGAATTGTGGTTTAGGGGCTGGTTTATGACACTTTCTAAGAGCTCTGTCCTCTGCATCGCTCCATCACACCTGTCACTGGTACAGAGCCCTGAGCAGGATGACGCCCACAAATCTGAACTCCCCCAGGATCCCTGATGGGCACAGCACTGACTGGTTCCTGCCCACTTATCAGGTTCAGAAGTCCTTGTGTGGCTGAGATGAAAATTTTTTTCCTTCAAAAACTCTCCTACCTTAGAAGCAAACTCTGGCTCCTGGTACTTTCCTGCCTCTCCACACAAAGCTGACGCTATTGCAGAGTGATTTGTTTAGCAAATACCTCAGAGAGGACTCTGAAAGGCTTAGCTTGATGTCACTCCAAGGCAGGAATCAAATCTCAAGGATGAAGCCTGTACAGTGCCGACCTCTGAACCCACAGCTCCTCTTCCCGGGCCACCCTTGGGAGAGGTGCGAGGTCCAAACCCTCCCGGCCAGCTCAGGGCTCCAAATATCTGACCCCATGGTTTGCAGCCCAGCCAGCTTTACTCAGACTCCATCAGGACTCTGACCAAGAAAAGCTGAATATTTTGCAAACTGTAAACATTAGTCAGTGCCTTTTGTCTTCCCAAACTCCCCTGTCTGCACAAACACGGACCTGATCCCGTCCGCTCCTGAAAACATGTGTTAGCATGTGGGGTGTTTGGAAAGAGCTTCTTACCTGATGTTTAAATAAAAATTAATGTAAAACTGGTCAGTACAGAAGGGTCCACCCACTGTCTCAGTAGTAGGGCTGATGGAGAAGTGCAGCCACGGGGAGATAAAAACACCCTCTTCCCTGGGGTGTAGAGATTTGCACTCAAGCAAGATGGGAGCACAGGAGTGAGGCAGCCCAGTGCAAACTCTCAGTTAATTTAGGGTTTAATCTTCCCTGTGTTCTTTTTTGGCATGATGAAACCTGCAGACAGGACGAAACCATGCAGGATAAGTGAGTGGCTCCAGAAGGACAATGGCACTCAGTGCCCCCACAGACCCCTGACACCGAGTCAGAGGCGACAAGGGAGAGACAGGGAGCAAATAGCTACAAATAATTCCAAGGATATATGCAAAGGGATTCACACTGTCTTCCCTAAAAATACATTTTAAAAAAAAATTGTTTTTTTCCACCAAAATCCTGATCCTCTTAATCATCAGAGAAGCTAATCCACATCAGGGGAATTCTGGGGAAACTGGAAATATTTTCGCTTGGCTAAGATAAGGGCAGAGCTGTTTATTTCACACATCTCTACAGTGGTAAAGAGCCAGGAAATACTTTTCAGTTATTTTCAACAAAACAAGACAAATGTACCAAATTGGCAAGAAAGTGACATTTTTCTGAGGAATTCTTTAATGTCCGAACCGATATCCACAGAAACGACTCTTTCCCCATTCGTCAGCAATCTTTGTTAATTATTTGAATACTTTTGGCCTTCTGCTAAGCAAACCAGGGCTGAAAATATGCAAGAACTCCACCACAAAGCCATGACCATCCAAAGCAACCCCCAGCGTGCCCTGAGCCGGCGCTTTAATGTCACACCAGAGAATATGTGGGTTTGGGGTTCTGGTGTGGTGAAGATGCTTTCTCTGATCTGCCACTGAACCCTGGAACTCTGATACGCTCAAAACAATATATCTGGTTCTTGGCTCTGAAAAGCAAAGAGCTTTTTGCATTTGTCTGACTCTGGGCTGCCCCGAACCAGCAGCGCTCCCAGAGATGGAAACACGGGGGGGACGGGCTGGGGAACCCCCAGGGCAGGGTCCTGCTGTGGGAGCCAGGGAGGCACAGAGTGCAGGGCTGGCACTGGGCACACGTGGGTTTGGAAGCGGGAGCTTTGAAGTGGAACAGGGAATGACAACGCCACAGACTCCAAGGGGGAATCTCACCTCGTTTGCACCAGTAAAACACAAGGCATGGCCACGGTTCCTGCCCTGATCCTGCTGTGGCCCCTCCCCGTGGCCACCAGCCCTACCTGCGCCCCAGCTGCTGCACAAGACCAAACCCAGCTGCTTTTACTGCAGCTTGTTTTCCCATTCCAAACTTTCAGTGGCAATACGAAGAAACAACTTTAACTGGTAAAAAATGATCCCTCTCCTTCCTTGCCCAAACACTCAAGGTACCACTACCCAAAAAGGAGGAACTCACACAGATAAGAATACACCATTATCCCAACCCACTGACTCACTCTGTAATGACCATCCTGTTCACGGAAATGAGAAGACAAAATGTTTTTAACATTATAAATCTGTGGGTTTAGAAGTTTTACTTTCTTGTCTCAGAATTATTATCCCTTTCCACTAAAATTCCTTCAAATAAACACACACAAGTACCTTAAATAGCATAAATCCAGAGAAAACTAAATTTAAAGGCTGAAAAAAATAAAATGGTCACTTCATACACATTTTCTACTAATTACTGTAACTCTAAAGGAGAATAAAACATGTTCACCTACTGAACACAGAGATCTCCCTTCCCCTCAGCAGGGCGTGGACCAGACCTTGAAGGCACACGGAGCACTTCTCTCAAATTACCTTTTATTAGAGTGAGTGACTAATTACCAGGTGAGAAGGGAGGAATCACCACCCCGTAGTTACCTTGTTACCGGATCACAGGCTCCCTCCCTCCCCTCCTCAGCAGCTCCCATGGATTTAACAACCCGGGAGCCACAGGAGCCAAAACCTGTGCTTCTGCCCTACCCCTGAAGCATCTCCATCCTCCCCAAAATCCCCCTGGAAGCCGTTAAGCAGCACTGGAGATGCTCCCCACCACCACATCGCCATTAGGCCACTCCATTATTTTCAGTTACAGATCAAAAATCACCCCCAGATTAGGAAATGCCAAGTTTCAGTTGGATGTGTGGAATAGATGGGGCGGTTTCAAAAAGATTTATCACTTGTTGGCAAAATTTTGACATTTGGCACTGAGCAAGGCACTCCAAAAATGTATCTGTGCTAAGAAGTTACTTTTTTTGCTCTGTAAAGCAGCATTTCCTTCTAAAAAGGGAGTAGAAAAATGGAGACAAATAGGGTTTGAAGGCATTTGGGCTGGATGGAAGAAGAATGAGCTGTAGCTGTGCCAGGAACGCGTGTTTCAGCCATACTGTGCTCTGTGTTTCCTTCTGCTACTGCAGATAAATCTTGGTTTTCCCTTGCTCACCCGGAGCTGCCGGGAGCCAGTCCCATTCCCCTCGCTCCCAGGCTCCAGCTCTGCTGCAGACAGAACCCTCTGACAACCTGTGGGGACAGGACCGGTGAGAGGGACAGGGATGGGGACGGGCAGAGTCACTGCCACCCACGGACAGGCTCTTGCAGAGCAATCCCTCACAGTGATGCTTTTATTCAGGCCCCAGATCACTCCTGTGATAACAGGAATAAAAGGTGTCTGTGGGCAGCACACAAACCTGTCAAGTCATGAAGAATTAAGTGCATTTCCAGCCAAGAGCAGAGCTGGAGAAGGACAGGGATCAAAACAAGGCTGATGTGATCAAAGAGCCCCACCGTTTAATTCCCTCAGCCTCTCCTAATTCGCTCCTGTCTGGGCTGGGAGTGCCCTGACTGCTCGGAAACACCAGACCGTGCAAGTTTTGTTTTACTTTTCAGAAACCCTGAGACCTGCTGGAGCTTAACGAAATCCCCAAGGGTTTATATTTCCTTAATCCTCCCGCCGCAGCAACCTGACAGCGTTTGGAGGCGGCAGGCAGCTCCTTCCAGGGGCTCTGGGCAGGACAGGCTCCAGCAGTGAGCCCGAGGAGGGTTCCTGGCCCTCCCTCACCTGCTCTGCAGCAATAGCTTTGCACACTACAGGTCTTAAAAGTATAGATTCCATAAGTCCATAAGTTCTAATTAGATTTTCACATACTGTAAGTGCCTAAATGCAGTATCTGTTTGAGGAGCAGTGTGTGGAGACAGCTGAAGCCCAGCATATTTGAAGGTTACTATTATTGCTATTATTATTATCATCGTCATTATTATGCTTAACTTCTGCTTTTGTATAAAATTCCCTTTAATCTTTTAAACGGACCCAATCTCAGCAGGCTCCCCCTAAGCCCTGAGTTTCCCCAGCAGATACAGTGAGAGCTTGAGTTATTGTTGCCTCCACGTTCTGTCAAAATAAGCTTTGTGGTCGGGCTCTGCAAACACTCCTGCAGCTTCCTAGAGCTTGTATTTATCAAAGCATTATGAAACTTCCTTCCTCCATGACCAAAACATGCGATCCATAAATAAAACGAGGAGAGTTCCTCATCCCCCAACTCACCCCAGGCTCTGCATCCCTGCTGGCTGAGGGAGAGGATTTTGCTGTCATCATTTTAGACCTGTTGGGCCATCCTGAGTTATAAGAGCTTTGGACAAACTCTGTAATTCAAACCCAGCCCGAGAGCCTGATCAGGACACAGACTCCTTGGATGCACCTGCTGTGTCTGGATCACCCTGTGAGACACCAAAGGCCTCAGCAGACACGACACGCTGCTCCCAGAGGTTCCCTGCAGCCCCCTGAAACCAAGGATGGGTCACCTCAAATCAACCCCCAGGCTCCACCAATACCTGATTTCCAAAGGCACAGCGGACATCGAGGAGCTCCCGGAGAGCTGAGCCCTGGGAAAGGCTTCCAAAGTGCCGTGTAAACACAAAGAAATTCAACATGAAATTCTTCATGGGTTCCGTGAAAACTTGGTTCCAATTAATCTGTTTGTGAAATACCTACATTTGTTTTTTATTTTTAAGGAAGAGTTAGGAACAGGAAAGAGAATATTGTTATGAACTTTCACCCACATGGCACATTTTTCCAGATAACCTGTGCTCATTTAAATCCAAAAATTCTTCCTTGGAAGGATCCCAAACTGCTCCCTGAGCCTCACACCTGTGCAAGATTTGTTTCAAATGTATTCTCAGTCCCCTACTGAGCCCAAATCCCTCCCAAGATCAGGAAAGGCCGGGACTGATTCCTCTGGCCTGTGCATCATCCTCCTTCTGGATGAACATCTGCATCAACGTCCTGTTCTTGTGCCCAGACAGGACAGACTGACAGAAATCTCTTTTTGGAGGAATTACAGGTAAGCCTGGCTTAATCTGAAGGGTTCAGAGCCTCTGAACCAAGGCTGAACTCCACAGTTAGATCTGCAGTATTGCACACATACACATATACATACAGCTCTTATCAGTAATGGTTTTTTTTCCAAAAAGCCCTAAATAATCTTTTTTAAAGCTTTTTTTTCCTGGTTTTTTTCTTTTTTTTCGGGAAGTTACTTTTCAGAACACAAAAAAAAAAAAAAAGGAAAAAAGATAAAATTTTCTGCATTTTGTTTGAACTAAAAATAAAAGAAAAAAAAACTGCTGAAGTTTATACAGACTAAAAGTGATTAAAATTGGGATAATTTTTCTCTAATTCCCTGCAGCTCTTCAGTGGGAGACAGGCACTGCAGAGGCACAGGCCAGGGATGGATCCCGAGCAGAGCAGAGCAGAGATGCTCTATCCCCTCCCTCTGGCCGACAGGACACCTCACAGACTCCAGCTGCTCTCAGGGAGAAGTGGGTAATCATTCCCTGAAAACAAGGCTGCTGTAGCAGGTCTTCCTGACATGAGCTGTGTTGGAGAAAGGGCCACGATGCCCTGGGGATTGGAGCTATTCCATTGTGCAGCCGTTCTACCAACCCCTTCCCAAGCTCACCAATATTCCCCTGGGAATGAGCCCTCCTGATAACCTCCAGGAAATAAGAGAACACGCCTTATCCTGCACTGAAATGCAAGGAGCTGAGTGTAGGAATGGCAGGACAGTGAGGGTCCGGCAGGGACTTCTGCGTGGCTGAATTTGGGATGAAAGAAGAGCCTGTCAGTTGTTCCTCTGAAAACGTGCCAAAGGGATGAGCTGGAGCCAGGCTGCACAATCCCCCCAGTGTTGGGGCTCTGCTGCTTCCTCACTCAGCTCAGCTGAAGTTTGCCAGCACACAGGGATTACAATTACACACAAAATCCAGGCTTGGTGGGGGTTTTGTTTCTTTGTTGTTTTTCTTTTTCCTTTTTGTGTCGTTTCCCGTTTCTCCAGCTCAGCATACTCTGGGATTTGGCACTGGAGGATTTCAGCCCCCCTGAGAAGACTCAAAATACCATCTGTGACCTCTTCATCTGCATCTGTCCCACTGGAATATGTGCAAGTACCTGCCAGGTCAGTGTGAGGTGCTGCTTTAGGGCGTGGAAATATTCTGGGGGAACATCTGAAAGACAGACCAGCCACGTGGATGTGAGGATATTTCCATACACATAACCTGTGCCAGGTGTCCTCCACACAGCTTCTGTTGAGGGGCAAGACAAAGATTTCCATCAAA
>JAWWLV010000061.1:4167475-4186772 GCA_035041135.1 Platyrinchus mystaceus | reverse complement strand
GCTCAGCAAAGGTAACCTGAGCCACTCAACTCCTGCCATAAAACCAAGTCTATAAATACCTCTCCACAGTGCAGAGAATTCCTCTTTGACACATGGTCTAATGGATGCAATATAAAAGTATACTGCACTTGGCAGCCTCTCCAAGGCTCTCCAAGGCTTCCCTTCGGGAGCTCAGTGCACTGGCTGGGCTTTGATGATTTTTTTTCCAGTGTATGGCCAAAACTGTATTTAATGGGCAGATGGGAAGATGACTCTCCTGGGAAAGAACCTGTATTCCTCTTATAGAGAAGGTAAAGAGACTTTCTTCAAAGTTTCCAAGCCTTTGAGGTGACCTCAGCTCTGTGAGCTCACAGAGGCTTTGCCAAGGCTGAGGGTAGGGAGGTGTGTCAGAGGTAGGTTTGTCCCATTATTAATTGCTTCTCACAGCAAAGCTCGTGTCAGGGCAAAGCTCTGTGCTCACCTGGCAGCTGCTGATGAGATTCACACAGAATTAGGGACAAAAATTAGCCAATCTGGTTGGAGGGTTCAAAAGAAGCAGTGCTGCACCAGGCTAGGCTGTAAAGGGTTCAGACAGGGAGGGAAGGAGGGGACAGCTCTGAGCACCAGACACATTTGCTCTGGGCAGCAGGAGCTCTGGGCTCCAGGTACATCCCAGCCTCCCTGTGCTGCTTCCCAAGGCCAAGACACGTAAGCTGCCATTCCCATTTCTCCAGCTACACATCCAAAGATACACTCACCTCACGAGTCCTCCTCGCCGTGATGCCTAATGCATGGGGCCTGTCAGTGCCTCCACTGGCTGCTACATGCACGTTGCTCATGTCTGGACCTCACTGGGAGACCAGGCTTGGCACTGCATTTCCAGGAGCAGCAGTGACAGAGGAGGAGGCTCTGCTACAAGAATGAGAGGTACAGGCATGGGAAGAGTCAGTTTGACATCCAGATATTTCACCTGCCAGCCTTAAACTTACTCATCTGAATAGGAAGCTCCAGGAGCCACACTCTATTCCAAAGCAATCCTAAACCAGCATCTTTCAAAGTGCTGAAGCCCTGACTGGCAGCTGCTCCTTCCAGCCAACTCCCAGATTTCGCTGGAACAGAGTCAGGCGCTGAAACGCCACACAGAAGATGATGATCTCGTGCAGCAGGGTCAGCTCTGCCCCGCTGTCTGTGCCCAGTCTTTCCAGGCACTTGGCAGCCTCTGGGGTGTATGTGACACCGAGGCAATGCCCACCTCTCTTTTGAGGCCGCTCGCTCAGCTGCCAACACACAACGGGCAGTTCGTGTCTTACGCTGGAAAACTGGCACATCCCTGGGAAAAAAGAGTCTTCTCCAAGTCTCTTTGTCTCCATATAATTAAGCTCAATACAACAAAGCATCCAAGGCGGGGGAGCATTTCGGGAGGTTCTCAAGAGCCACAGTCACAGCACAGGAAGGTCTGTGTAAAACTACTGATCACTGATCTCGTTATCTATATTTCCCCACAAATGCCCCTCATGTTCCCAGGTGCACAATGGGTGTCAAGAGTAAGAACCTTGGAAAATAAATGGAAAAAGTTACAGTAGCAAATGGCTTGTTTATGCCATAATTGGTATTAGGTAATTAATGGCAGGACGAAACATCACAGTGCTGCTGGAAACAAAAAGCAATGCTGGGTAAAGAGCATTTAATGAGCACGTTTTATGTCGTCCTCAGCAAGTTTACTGCCAAGCCACAAAAGACATTTATACACACTCCCTTTGTCTCTAATGAAAGGGTCAGGGCTACTCGCTTCTGGGGAAATTCACAAGTTGGTTTTGGTTTTTTTTTTTTTTTTTTTTGAAAAGCATAACTTTAAGGTTTTAAACTGGAAATTCACCTCCTCGAAGGAGCAGTTGTGTAAGGTGGGAGAGGTTTGCTGGGCAGGGCCAGTCCCAGCAGAACCAGGGGCAAACCAAACACCCCCCTGCAGAAAGATGGGGTGCGGTGTCCGCAGCCCCAGGGATCTATTGTAGAGCTCCAATACCCAGATATGCCAAATATTTGACATTCCAAAATCTACACTATTAATGAGGTGAGATCCTGAGCAGCCAGGGAAAAAGAAGGCGGAAATAATGTATTTTTTTGCCAGGAGTCAGCTCTCTGCTGTGCAATCCAGGGCAGATCCCCAGCCCACATGGAGGGGGATAACGCCTAAATCATTTTAAAGCAGAAAAATTACCTGGGCTGCTGCTTCCCAAAACTCTTTTTCTACATCTGCTTCTCCTGCACGTTTCAAACACCACCACCCTGTGCTGTACATCAGGAAAGGTCAAAACCAATGTGCTGCTCAGCAGAGCTGCTGCATTTCCACCCACGGAACATGTCGGTGCAGCAGAACGGAGAATGGTGGTGGAGGTATCCCCAACACTTGCCTTAGAAGGGATCCAGGTCCTCTTCCCCCCTACTCCTGCACCTCTGCTGCAGGAGCACTGGCCCTCTGTGCAAGGCCAGCACAGAGCACGGTGGAAGCAGCTCAGGAAAGGGAATCAGGACCCTTGTTTTCCTTAAAATGAATTTTTTTTCTAGGTTTGATAGAAAAAATGACCTTGCAAACTATTTCAAGACAGGAGTTTGCTGAAGTGTTCTGTCTGGGAAATACAGGCAGGAGGGAATGGACTTCCAAAGACCTGGAAAATGGTTCATTCACAGAACTCAACAAGTGTCCTACAGCAGTGCATCAAACACATGAAACCTCACAGAAACCTCAGATTCTTGCTGATGAAAAGCCTGGGTAAAGTGTGAACATTTTCCTAATTAATTTATCCCTAACCACACCATGATCATTCCTTATTCCTACTTTTTAACCATTTCTTCAGTTTAAAAACATGCATTTTTAAGGAGCATGTCCTGTTACACCAGAGACCACAAAGTGAAAATCCATGTCTTCTTCTCACATAAGTACAAAACCATCTCTGGCATTCTTTCACTCAAATCCTTGGAGTTTTCTGAGGACTCATTTTGCAAGTTAAATGTGGAATACAATTTTCTGGGCAAGTTTATCAAGGCAAATCCTAAGTGAGCTCCTGAAAAAATGCAAATCCACATACATTATTTGTTTTCGCCACACGTCACCGGTTTGGGCTGCACAAGCTAAAGAGCAGCCTGACAACATCTGAGATAGCAGGGGATGGTGGGAATTCAAGCTTCTCCTGATGAAAACGTACAGCAGGGAAAGCAGTGGACAATTTGCAGCTGGTAAGGAGAGGTATCTCCTCATGACACACATCTGGTGTCCATCACCTCCACATCTGCGGGGCTGAAATCCAGCACGCCTCACACGACACAGCGGTGTGCCAAGGAAAGGCACCGGATCCCTCGGGTTCCCTTGAACAGCTTCAGGCTCTCCCACCTCCTTTATCCTGAGCACAGCACCCGCTGGCCACGGCCCTTCTTACACGGGGCTCGGTTGCTTTGGCCCTTTGATCTCTGACACTCAGATTAGGACCGTGAATCACAGAACTGACTTCCATTATCCGTGATTCGAAACAGCTCCTGGCCAGAAGGGCTGGTTTGGACCTCTGGGAATGGTCTAGCCAGTCTTTAGGCGAGCCATATAAGTCTCTAAAGGAAAATAATCTCTATCTTAGTGGGCAAGCATGGGCTGTTCTTCCCTGTGTATCAGCAGAGCCCATCTGCAGCAGGGTCCCACCTCAATCCAGGGCTGTGGCTCTGCCACCTACAAGGCCACTTGGAGAAGCCATGATTGAAGATATCTCAGAAAGGCAAATGCATTTAGCAGGGTGAAAAATACCAAAACCTGCTTCCACTACAAACCCAGTGGTGGCCACTGATGGGGCTGGACCAGCCGAGACAAAGCCCAACAGTGCTGACAGTGCCCGAAAAGCTGCAGCGTGCCAGGCTTTCCAGGGTTGTGTTCCAGGGAAAATGGAAAGTAAAGCACAACCCGTGACTTCAGAGAGCAGCTCAGGGCCAGCAGCCCCGGCGTCTCACCCGCGAGTCTGCGAGACGCCTGCCCTGGACAAGGAGCTCCCTCGGCCTCCTGGCACCCCGTGCTGGGCCACCCGCTGCTCCCGGGAGGAGCACGGGATTTCCAGGCCCTGCCGTGGGCTTGTTTGCTGGGAGAGGTGGGAAGACAGGCAGTTCATATACGTTCAGCAAACTAGAAACACCTGCTGGCCTCCAAAACCACTTTTTGGCTGGTTTATGGAGACTGAGGGTCTAACAGGTGCCCCCGTGGCCAGTGGGAACATGGAGGGGTTCCAGAGACCCCACGAACACCGAAGCATTCAAAGGAAAACTGCCCACACAGTCACATGCAGCACACGTGTCACTGTCTGCAAGCTGAACCACGAGAAAGTGAAGTTCCATAAAATTAAAGCCTGTCTGATTTAAACCTCTGGAGAGGTTGATTAAACCTCTGGAGAGGGAATCCTCTGAGCATCCTCCCAGGAAAAAAAAGGTATTTGTAATGACTGGAATCTCAACATGTGTTTGTTTCCTGGATTATTACACCAATTACACTGTAGTGCTGGGCCCAGGAGAGGAAACGGACTCAAACACAACAAACAAGGCAAAAATTAAAGGAAAACCTGTTGCTGAGGTGAAGAAAAGGCATTTCAGAGACTGCTTGAAAGATGTTATCACCTGCTAGAGAATATGGCTTGAAAATGATGCCTTGGAGAAGGCAGCACTTAACGAACTAAAAAAATGTTTTCTCCAACCTTTCCAAACCCAGAAATGCAAAGCAAAACATACCAATGATTTATTACAGACCAGGCTGTGTGTTTAAGCATAAATTAATTCTAGAAATCCCAGGCAGCTTTGCAGCAATCTTATCGTTCCTGCTTTGGCCCTCACTCCTCATCACTCACCAAGCCACCTCTTTGGGTTGGAACCTGTCCCTTGTGCCCATGGCCAGTGTGGCTCCCACACCACTGATTTTCAGCAGACCCTCAGAAAGCAACAGAAGATTCGGTGAATGTTTGGACTTGACAATCTTAGTGGTCTTTTCCAACCCAAAGGGTTTGATGATTCAGTTGCAGTCAGGGAGTTAAACTGCCCTGTGTAATTTCTCTCATGTGAATCCACTAAAGTCCTTAAGATTTTAATCTCTTTCACCCATGATCATGTTCTCTCTCATTCCAAGAAACCAGCAATTGGTGAGGAATTGTGAGGCTGGGATGTCCCTTGGCTACCTGACCAGGGGGATGGGCTCACCCTCTCCAGAAACAATCCAAGAATTCAGCATTAACTGAGTTTACTTGGCATTCGTGTATCAAATCCTTCTTATTACCAATTACACGATGGGATCCCCAGTGGTGCATTGTTAGACCGGAGTGCTTTGCACTGCTTGGAAAACAATCCATTTCCCTCTCTAAATGTCCCTTCACTCACCTCTGTGCTCACAGTCTGGCTTTCAGCAGAAGGTTTACGGGAAGAAAATACCCCGGGCAGATTTCACCGCCCTCGAGGCCGTAAAGCCCCGCGGACCCCGCGCTCAGCCCTGCGAGTCGCTGCGGTTTTCCAGCCACAACCCCTGCTAATTGGTCACAGCTGGCTGCAAACCTCCCTGGAAATCCCTCAGGGAGATCAGAGCCGGGGCTGACACTCGGCCATGGGACCGGCGCTGCCGTGACGGAGGAGGCGGCTGAGGGGGTTCAGCCCTCACGGAAGGGAATGCAGCGCTTTGAAGAGGCCATGCAGCACCTCACATGACTTGGCCCAAGGTACCAATCCCCCAAAACAAAGTGGGGATTTTGTCTTCTCCAGGTGGCACAACAAGCCATTTCCTTCCAGGTTTTCTTATCCTCAGTATATCCTAGCGTGATAAACAATTAAGATCTACATGGATGTTTCAAACCAGTGCAATGTCAGTGAGAAGATTCCTCTCTCACTTACTTGCCAGAACCTAAGCAGAGAGGGCTACAACTCATCCAAAGGACTTGAGCCATTTATTTTCTTTCACCCAATATAATAATCTCTTTTAAATGATCACGAAATCCTTAATTCTTGAGTTCAACCCAAGGAAAGCTTGAAAAGAACAAAGCCAGCCGTATTTCAAATCCACTAAAGCCCTTCAGATTTGGGTCTGTTTCACCCGTTATCGTGTTCCTTTAAACAAATGGGCGGCAGCATTTCTGCCTCTGCACAAGCTCCATCACTCACCGACAGAGCTGGACAACTTTATACGTGAGAGTGCACATCCAAAAGGCTGTTTGCTGTACTCCAGTTCACCTTTAGAAAACAAATCACATGAACTGTGAAGTTACTCACGGAGTAATTGCCCTGCAGTTACATCCAGGCTGGAGTCTGGCGATGGTGCCGTGTTTGAGGAACCTCTCGGTGAGGGACACTGGACCCCAGGTCCCCCCCCCAACACAAGCCCCAGGAAACATCTTTTGCAGCTACAGCCCCAGCTGTTCTCCCAGCCCCAGCACAGTTTCTCTTTTCTTCCACACTCTCTTCACAAAAGGTGTTTTTTTAACTGAATAAGCCCCTGCATCGCCTTGGCGTGTTTCCTCTCGCGGACCTTTTCAAAGAGCTCAGCGCTACCTGTTTGCCAGCTATTAAATACCGACCGCTTGGCCGATGGACAAGCCGATAGCGCAGGACACGGCCGAGCTCTGCACAAACCGCCCTTGTTCCACTGCCTTCCTGAGCCAAAATGCAAGAAAATCCCAGCAGGAATCTCCTCTGGCCTCGGGCTCCTCTCCCCTCCCAGCAGAAGGCTAACCTTGTGAATCAGGAGGCTGCTTATAAATAAAAGTATTCAGACTTCTTGGCTGTTGGAGAAGTGCTCTGCTTAATTTAGCCCTGGTATTATGGACCGTGGATTCTCTCCAATGAACTGACAGCTGAAGAACAATTGCGGCAATTTAATCCCACAAATGGATTTTAAATTGGCCTCATGAACTGCAAACCCAGGAAACATCGAACACAGTACCTTGCTACCATCATTCTGAAGTCAGCACTGGGGTCCCCTTGGACTGGGGAAGTCACCCAAATCCAAACAAGGGCTGTCACACGTGTCTCTCCATCTCAGAAAGAACACCTGGCTGCTGCACCCAAGAAAAGACTACAGGTGCTTTCCTTTGCTTCCAGAGTCTAAACCCTTCCCGTTTTGACTTCCAAGGCCTTTAAGCATTTCCCAGTCCCATGTTTCTCTGGCAGAACTGCCTCCAGCAAACCCCTCTCTCCCAGCCCCACCACACCCAAGGGCTTCCAACTGAACAGCTCGGGGAGGTTAGCGGGAGAAATCGGGTCATTAGTCAGTCAAACAACGCCGAGGGCACGTCAAAGGCTGTGTAAATGAGGGCAGTGCTATGAAAGAGACAATAACGGTCTCCTGAAGCGGCGGGTGACAAAGCCATTTCAGCTGGCCCCAAAGCACAGACACTAATCACAGCCCTGCTTGCTGACCTCTCCTTTGTGCCAAGCTCGAGGAGATCTGGGCTGGCTGGTGCTTCAAAACGCAGACGGGCTAATTAGGAAGGGTCCCGGCCCCCGGCACGGCGCAGTTCCCACATCAGAGCCCCCCGAGCCTGAGTGTTGCTGAAACGATCCACTCTGCTGGGAAGTTTCCCGTAAGTGAGCGGTGAAGCTGAGCAGCTGATTTGCAGCACAAGATGCAAACAACAACCACCTTCACACCCCCTGTCCCCTGGTCACTGCACACAGACCTCGCTCTGCCAGGCTCACTCGGGCCCAGCGAGTCCACCAACACCGGACCCCAGAGCGCTGGGTGGTCCGAGGATCCCCGGGAAGGCCTGGCAGGCTTGGAGCAGAGCCCAGGCTCCCCAGCACCCCTCCCTCCCAGCAACAAGCCTGCACAGAGAGGTCATTTACGTCCAAGCTCCCAGAAAGGAGCTCCTAAAAGGAGCCTCAGCCCGAACGTAGAACACTCCATTTACAACCCTTTCATCTACCAGGGGTGGAAGATAACAAAGGAGTTCGGGACAACCCAGCTGCTTCCTCGGCTCAGGAACAGTCCCTGTGGTCACGGTAAGACTGCTCAGCTCCACCTCTGCTCCATTTTGCTGCAAAGCAAAGCCCACCTGACGGCAGGCAGGCAAGGAGAGGGGGGGAAGGAGATCAGTCTCTACACTGACAGCACCTGACAGGATCAAAAAGCCACCGAGAGGCAAGAGGCAACAACAGAACAGGCGAGGAAACTCAGGTACACACAATGTGCCACAGACCTTCCTGCCAGAGCTTGTGCGGCCCCATCCAGGGCTCTGCCTTGACAATGGGGTGATTTAACACAGAGAGTGCATGAATGTTATCCCTGTCAGCAGCTCAGGAGAGCAGGAAGGACAGCATCACACCCGGGGAACCGAGCGGTGGGGAACCGCCGGCTCCCCAGCCAGGGTAAACACGGGGCTGCTGCTGCTCGGGGCTGGCCAGCAAAAACATCCCATGCTGAAAGGTCTGATAGGAGTCTGGCCAGGACAGGGAGCGTCCTGCCTCTAAACCAAACACACTTGTGTTTCTTTCCACAAAAGAAAAGCGATGCCATTCGGATCAGACACAGATTTCTTGAAGACAAATGACACCATGGAACATCGCTGTGGAGCAGCTTTGCTCACACAGGTATTTTCATGTTCTTTTCACCAAACAGCCTCAACCTGCTCACATCCAGAGTCACTCCAGTGCTCCACAACTCCATCCTGGGGAGCTATTTCTCAAGGAGATTCCATAATCTCAAATACCAGCATAGTTCCTTTGATAGGTGACAGATTAGGAAAGAACAAACCACTGATGAGATGTCCTCCCCCAAAGCAGCCTCCAGCGTCCCATCCTATCACAAAAATCCAGCACAAATGCTGACTGACAAGCACCAAAGTCACAGAGTACTTTTAACAGTGCAAGAGACGATGAGAATCCAGACATTTGTCAGAAAAAGGAACAGATGGTAAAGATGGATGGTAAAGAAAAAAGTCTTATTATTTAATTTGCTGCTATAAATCAGCATCACCTAAAGATGATATGAGCAATCACTACTGCCCTGTACCTTGTAAACTCAGAGGGAGGAGGGGGAGAACCGTGTTCTCCAACCATCTACACAGCACAGGGAACCTTCCAGCTCTTAGGAGTTGTTTGCTATAGAATATCATGTTCCCAAACCAGAACATCTGTGAATTACCAAACATAGGAAACTCAATAACCTTCAGGAGGGAGACTGTATATTACACGAAGGTTAATTAAATAAAGCTTAGCAGCCCCAAAACACAGCCTGGCCAAAGATACAACGTTCCTTTCCAAGGTGGCAGCTCGTTGCCACACTGCCCAGCCTCGTTCCACAGGCCGTGACCCCAGGGTTCCTTTGTTTGACCCAACTTTAATCAGCTTCCTTCTCCGATTCCAGCAAATCCCGCTGCGGATGGCAGCCAGGAATAAAGGCCATTGTACAGCGCGGGGCTGCGTCTCGCAGCAAGTCATGATAAGCATTTCCTTTCCAAACATCCAAGCTCCTCAAACATTACAAAAGCCAAGAGCAGATTATTGGAATTTTGCAGATAAAACAATGGCTAAGATAAAACATAAATAAATCAGGGCATCCCTCGCTCTTTATCCTCTCCACTTCCAAATTAGAGGAAGAACTTGGCAAGGCTGCTTACCGTGCTGGCAGTGAGGTCCCTGGAAGCCAGAGGAGCAGTGACAGAGCTGTGAGGATCCCTCTCGGCAGCTTCCACCGTTGAGACAAACCCTGTATCCACAGGCAGCTGCAAGGAGGAGGGAGAGGGTCATTCCAGCACTCACCGTCAGAAGGGCACGTGCACTAACAAACACCCATCACTGATGCCCACAGCCCCAGGGAACAGTTGAATAGTTATAAAACCACTGCTGAACCCATTTTGAAAGTTTCTTGGTTGACAATGCAGTACTCAATACACAAAGTCTCGAAATGTAGGAGCAAGGAAAGTGCCTCAGGGAATGTCTCAGGGCTTGCCTTGAAGCTAAGTGAGGACTCACAGGAAAACATCAGAAGGGCTGTTGGTGAAACGATGGTTTTCCAGCCAACAAGTGGGTAAAATAGTCAGAAATAACTCGTGCTGAACCATATCAGATCTTGTGGCAACAAATACAAGTTACTTATTTTGAAATTGGAGGGATCTTTCTAGAACAAAGCACTGGGAGCTGCTTCCACCTCTCCGCCGGGCTGTCCCGGAGCGCTGGATACCCCAACGCGGCGTCACCTTCGAGCGGCCCGGAGGATGAAATGGAGCTAAACTGTAAGTAAGCCTGAGCAGCCACGTTTCTCTGTTCTCACCCAGCGGAGTGTAAAATGGACACAGAGACAGAGAATGCTCAATTAGGCTTCTGAAATCCACCTTTCCAAATCATCTACATAAATCCACAAACAAGGTTGTGCTTTTCCAGGGAAACTTGTATTTCTCATAACTCATGAAACACGGCCCATGGTTTATATTTCCCACTGGGAAAGGGTGATGTCAAAAGGAGAAACGTTGTGAACAGGGATGCTGTCACGTGTGCGGTGCTTTGTCGGAGGGTAAGGATGCAGAACAAGCACCATCTTCCTTTTAAATCCATTTAAAGATTCGCACAATGAAATTTTCTCTCTGTTCACTGATCTGGACACAGCTGCACTGCCAGCCAACTTCTCTTTTCCTTCTTTCTCCAACACCTGCCCTTTTCTTTTCCCTTTTCGTTGAACAAACTGTAACAAACTCCAAGAGTGATGGGACTGTTGGAATACATCTCACAAAGCTGTGGCAAACCGGATAATGTGGAGCAGAGAGCATCACCTGATGACACAGTGCAAGAGACACGGTGCTGGTCCCTGGTCCACCTGCTCCCTGCTCAGCCCAGGCTGGACTGCAAAGAGCTCAGGGCTAAGAGAAGCCATGGGGACCAATTTATTGCAGCTGATGCACCCCAGGAAGGAAAACACACTGCAGCCACCAGTGGTGCCACGATCACTGGTGCTCGGAGCCCTCGGCTCAGTTACCAACCGAATGTACAAAGCTATGACCAAATTACACCCCCCTTATGATATGGGACCACCTGGAAACAATTCCAGGCTCACTGGGCCGAGGGTCCCACACTCACACTGGCTGTGCTGGCTGCAGCTCCTCCCTCCTCTTTACAAGTTGGGAGCCCCCCTGGCTTCTCTTCCCATTGCAGCTAAAGCTGTAAGTAATTAGTGACAGAAAAAGCAGGTCTGTGATTACACATTTCATTTTGTGTCATTATAACTGGCACCCCGCGCAGGCTTCAAAAATGGCTCCAAAATTCTTGGCACAAAGTACCCCACGCCAGCTCCAAAACACTAATTGTGCACTCAGAGAAAAAGGGATCACAGATGGAAACAGAGCAAGGAAGGGGCTGCGGGTTTTGGGCACGTTGGCAGGACGGCTTGTGCACACCAGGAGACAAATCTGCAAAGTTATCAATTGTCAAACATAACTCAAAACTTTAAGGCATCCACAGGAAATCTGAGCTGGGAAAGGGCAGGGATTACCTTCACAAAAGGAACCCAAAGCTGGTGGGTGTCAACTTGTCACGCCTGAAAAATCAGTTCCAACCTACTGTACATGGAAATGCAATAACCACAGTACTGAGTTCCCACTATTCTCCTCCCACCATTGAATCCCCCATGCATCAAATATTGGCTCTGTTTTTTCCTACAGGAACACAATTGACTTCCTAATTTCTCCTCTGTGCTAAATCCTGCTCCTGGCTCACACAGTGCCTTCCGCCGAGCCTGTGCTGACTGGGGAGGTCTTGTGCTTAAGGAGGTTTTGTGATTGGGGTTATTTTGTGAAGGTTTAGGTGAATGTGCCATTGTCCAAATGTGCATATTTTCCATCAAAACACACTCCTCTTGCCAGACAGAGCTCTGTACCCGTTTCAAGGACCTTTGCTCTATCACTTCTTCACAACCCAGCTCAGAGCATCCTGGGGTCAGGCACAGCCACGGGCACAGGAGCTCCCTGTGGATCACACAGCTCCAGCTCCTTCCAAGTCCCCCTCTCACCGAGAGCCAAACTCCCCAAACTTTGCACCTCTGATGCACTAGAGCTGAAATACTCGAGCCCCAGCGTTGGCTCTTTTAAGGACCTGATAGTTTTTCAAATCCCCCCTGCAAAAGAGAAGATTATTTATAACACAAAGGTAGCATTGAAGCCCAAACACTCATCTCCCTGAAATAATGAATCAGTGATGAAATGCTGCTTCACAAAGCCAGTTATCTTCTCATCTAACGCTTTTCATGGCCACGTCTCCCTGGGGACTGCAGTGATCCCGTATCAGCCCCGTGCTGGCAGAGCCCTGGCACTTGGGCAGCTCTTTGCCAAGCGTCTGCTCAGCCGAGCTGTGACGCCTGCACTGCCAATATTTCTCTGCACAGTGGGGAAGGAACAACTTCCCCTCTCCAGGTGTGTGCTGAGGTGTTCTGGGGCTGCAGTCTCCAAGTTTTCCCAGCTCGATTCATGGGAGAAGGACTGTCTTCTCTTTTTAGCCCTTTCCTTCAGGCCTCGTCACCACAGGACAGAATGGACTGCGTGGCTAAATTGCAGAGTGGTTTTTTTTTCCCCCCCAGATCCTTCATCTTAATCACCTAAAAAAGAGACTCTTGAGAGGGTCCCAGCAAAGCCCAGCCTGGATCCAGAGTGCACGACTTGCTGGCAGTGCCGGCCCTCGGAGCAGCTCAGCGAGACCCGGAGCACAACAATGGAAAATATTAGAAGCAATTTCAGCGACACAAATCAGGGGTTAGAAGACAGGGGTGTTATTCTTGGCAGTGCCCCAGATTTCCTGAATGAGCCGGACAATTCCCTGCTCTGTGCTTCAGGCTGGCACATACCGAGTGGAAATCATAATAACCTACTTCCCAGCCCGGGGGGGGGGGGGCTGTGGGTCTCCCCCTCTGTGCCCTCCAGGCCTCCTGCAAATGAGCTCCTAATTCAGAGCGACAGACTTTAATGCAATGAAATTTGGGAAAAGGGCTACGACACTGTTCAGGGAAACAGGAAAGAAAGGATAAACTACAGAAAGCACCACTGCCTTCTGCTCAAAGGCCAGGGAATGTCCTCAGCAAGGATTTAGTGAGGTGGGGTTCTTGGAATTTAAGTAGCATCTCAGAGGCCACTTCAAACCAAGCAGCTTAGTCTGAAAGTTAAACTATCAGCAATCAGGCAGGGAAAGAACCTGACGCCATCCTAAAAATGCAAAGGGTGCCTTGACTTCTGACCTTTCTCCTTCCCAAACAGATGCATGCTCCAGGACAGAGGGCAATGGAAGGCAACAAGCCCTCACCCTTCTGCCACCAGCAGAAGAGACAGGACAAAACAGAGGACCCAGCCAGACTGGGGGCACCCTGCAAGGGCTGACAGCCTGGCTGTCACCATTTCAGAGGGCACAGGAACAGAGGAACAAAGCCAAATATTCTCTGAGACCTGTGAGATTTTAGTTTCTGTGAAATTTTCCATCTCTTTCCAAGCTCTCTGCTCCCAGCAGAGCCCACACACTCCCAGTACTGCCCTCACAGCTCCATACTGGCCATTTCCTCACCTGTAAGTGCTTAGAGACTTAAACCTGCATGTGAGGAAGAGGAGGACACCCCGGTTTTGCTACAGCCTCCAACCTAAGCTGAGAGTGAGTACACCCAGTGCAGTGGTTGTTCCCTTCTCCCAGGCACTGAGAGCCCAAACTACTCGCCTGAGCTGGTACCCATGAGGGTGCTGGGATTCCCATCTCATAAAGGAATTTAACACCACCCTCAGTGTCAGACACCATGGCATGTTGCACATGAGCCTGCAGGGCTGACAATTTCCCCTCATATGGCTTGGGTTTTTTATTTTTTAGGAAAGGTGATGACCAGCCCAGCATTTGGAGCAAAGAGAGCCCTGCAGTGAGGAGATGCTGAAGAGCAAGATAAGATGTCCTCACTGGAGAGATTCCACTGCATGGTGGCAACAGCCCTAATCAAACTGTCAGCAGCGATGCCCTTCCCCTCCTCAGCACTCCTGGAACACAATCAGTGATCTCTGGAGGCAGATAGGAAGGGCCACAGATCCCGCTGACATGTTTTGGCACAGCAGCTTTGTGGCATTCAGCAGAGCTCCAGCAGCGAGTGCAGGCTGACTGCACACACCAGCAAGTGCTGCCGTGTCCCTGCCTCAGCACCTCGCTCACAGCCACTGACAATCCCCTGCCAGACCTTCCTACACCCTCCCTTGCTCCAGAAGAACAGGCCTGTGCCGAGGCCAGAGCCACCAGCAGGAAAAGTCATCACATCCCTGCAAACCAACAGCCAGGAGCTCCCTGGGACGAGTGTTTAGTTACACAGAGCACAGACACGTTTCCCAGGACAGTCTGTGGATTGGGACAGAAATCCCAGCTTGGGGAACCAGCCACCCCCCCAGAGCCAGGCAGAGCTGTCCTGTTTGCCCATGGAATGCTCCTCCAGCTGCTGCTTGCAGGGGTCTGGAATTGGGGAGCACAAGCCCCACTGCCCCCCCTCAGCCCCTAACCAGGTGGCTGCTCTCCTGCTGCTCTCCTGCTGCTCTCAGGGGGTTACAAGATAGTTCACAGAGCAATGTCACCTGAGTTTCTGCCTCAAGCAACCCCTGGAAGTGCCCCTGCCTGTGCTGAGGGCCTGCAGCACTTGAGATACTCATTTTTCTGTCCCAGAAATGAGGTTACAGCATGTCCTGGTTGTGAAGTCAGTGGGATCCAACCAGGCTGAATGGCTGAACAGAGACAGAGCTCACAGCTCTCGATCAACTTCGACCCCCCCAGCAGCTCAGCAGCGATTCCTGCAGAACCTTTTGAGCTGGTGTCACTCTGCTTTTGTCCCTTTCCTTTTTACTCCAGCCCAGACCTGCAGGGAGCAGCCCAGGAGAACCATTCCCAGCCCAGATGATGAGAAGGATGAGTTCAGAGTGTGCCCTGAGCAGCTTTATTTCCTTTTCTCTGCTTCCTTCCTGAATGGAATTACTCACTTCCTTGGCAGGAAAAATCATTACAGAAGGTGCTTTTCTGAGTTCAGCTGAGGTTATTATCTGCTCACTGACAGGGGGTTATGAGGCACCCCTGGAGCTTTCTCTGCTCAGTGCATTGCTCTCCTTTGCTCCAGGCTTTGGAATAGGAAGAATAAAGACTGGTTGCTTGACACACCTTTTTTTTCCCTTTTTTTGTAAACCTTTGGTTCAACCATCAAAGCACAGGGAAGGTACAGATGGCCTCTGCACAGAACAAAAGGCAACCAGCTGTGGGAGACATTTTCCTGTACTGGAGGTCAATCCCAATCCCAACTGCCCTCACAACGGAGCTGCCCATGGCTGGGTGACACATAAGCTCAGACAAACCTTTGCTCAACTCCAGAGAAGGGTTTTCTTTGCTCTCAACATCCCAAAAGCACAGTTTCCAGTTAAATGTTTCCCCAGCTGGATGTGGCCGCAGGGTTTGGGGGAAGGAGCTGGGAGCAGCACAGCAGCTGCCTCCCGTGTCAGGCAGGGAAATCTGGAGGGGAACGGGGAATGTGGGGCCCATGGGGACAAAACTGCCTCTGCCTCCTGCAACAACAGCATAAAATCATCTTACAGACTAATATTTGCACATCCCCAGCCTGACTCACGTGCAAACCTGAATACATATCCCAGCTTCCCGCACAGCTGGGAAGGAGACATTTCCGTGCCTGCTTGGCAGAGAAGTGCACTAGAACAGAGCAGGAATCCAGGCACAGAATCCCAAAGGCTCCAGTTCTGGGTCTCCACTCCAGACCCAACGAGTGCCACTCCCCCCATGGCTGTGTGCTCTCTCCCCTGAGGCTGATGCTGCAACATCCCTTGCTGGATCCCACCATCCTGAGCCTGGGATTGCCCTTTGGATACAGGAGGAAGCAGGTAAGGGGTGGATGCAAAGATCCCAAACCTCTCACAGGGGCAGCTCAGACTCACCGAGTCTTAAAATAACAGACCCAGCCCTCAACACACACACACCTTCCCACAGGAGTTTCCAGAGTTTCTGCCAATGGCGCCATTTGAAACACCCGTTTGGGCTTGATTTTAAACATTTAGTAGCATCTGGCAAGTGGATAAATGACTGGGACCCTGAAACCCTTTCATGCTGCAATGTGGAAATTCTCCCAAAACAGAAAGCAACACACGACACTTCCTGGGAAGCCAGAGCAGAATCCCTCTGGTGCACAGTTAAAGGAAATCAAGATAATAATAATAACAATATTAATAGTAAAAAAGAAACAGAAAAAAATTACAGCAAAACAAACAAACAAAAACCACAAACCCCAAACAAACAAACAAAAAATGTCAGTTCTTTTTAAAGACATTTAAAGACACTTTTGCGGTGTTGACTGCAGGCCCAGGAGTTGAGATAAGCACCCTCAGCCAAAAGGTGAAGACCCTCCCGCGGGCAGCGCGACACTTACGGTGCAGACAGCCGTCCTCCCCTGCGAGCTGGGACCATCCTGGGCAGCACCTGTACGTGGTCTGGGCTCTCAGCTGGTACAGCTGCCTGTAGCCCGTGTAATACACCACCCTGAAACACACAGCCAAGAGCAGAGCTTGTTACTCTCAACGTGGAGGCAGAGAAAATGAGGAATTGTGTTTCCAAACGTGCTGATATTGTTTTCCACCTGGTCTGGCAATGATCACTGATGCTAAGAAAATACTCCTAATTTACTCTGACTGGGAACATGAGAGATGAGCGCCCAGGTCCCCTTAACACCCCGGACTCTCTTCTTTTCTAACCTGTTTCACAGCTCTGAGATCCTCTCTTACACTTGTTCACAAAGGAAATGTACATTTTAGGAACAACAGGTATTTCAGTGAGCAGGAGCAGATGTCTCCAAGGGTCTGGTGAGCTAAAAAATCACCAGAATCCTGACGGCAACACCAAGCTCCTCCAAAAGCTGTGTTGCACACAGCAAGGCTCCCCAGCTTGGCAGGGGATGCTGAGGATCCCTTTAACTACTCTGAGTAGTTCCCTCCAGGGTGGGAGCTGAGGGAGTAAAGCAGGGACTCATCTGAAGTGTAAATAAATAAAAGCGACACATTTTTCCCGGAAATTCGATGTTGTGTGTTTGTGAGAATTGAAACACAGATAAAACTTCTGAAGCTGATTTTTACAAAGCTCCGTTGGCAGCACATGAAACTGCTCCACCAAAGCAAATCAGGCAAACAACAACAAATATTTGGCACAGCAGATGTGTTGTGCATGTCCACTGAAAATATTTATCCTAACTCAGTCGAGTTGTTTGATTTCATCTGAATGTCTCAACAAAAAAAAAAACCCAAGTAATGGCGAACCATTAATTCCCAGGAAGGAAACCTTTGGACTCCTCTGTGCCAATCTGCACATGGAAGAACAGCTGAGAAAAATAAGAGCAGATACCAATATTTTTTTTTTTAATATGAGCTGTTAGCACATTATGAAGGAAATGGTTGTGTTCCAGAAGAAGCTGAGAAAGCCATTTACAGGCACCAGACTCTGATCCATCAGGATCCTCTTGGTACCAGGAGCTCTGTCCAGCCCAGCCTGGGGAGGACAGGGGGCAGTGGAAGGAGAAGGGGAGATGGTGGGTGCAGGGTGGTGTGAACATAACAAGGAAGCTCAGAAACGAGGAGGAGAAGGTAAAAATAGTGAGGTAGGACAGCTCAGGGCTGATCCCGGGCTCTTGGTGCCCCAGCAGCCCCTGAGCAGTGTCACCCCCACACACCCAGGTGACTCTGTTGGACACTTCAGACCCTTCAGCCAGTCCAGGCTGTTCTCAGGGAAAGGCAAATATTGTGACAGCCCTGGTGCCTGTGGGTATCTGGGTGCTGCAGACAGGAAAGAGCCACACAGGAGATACTTTATCTTCAGTGTTTTCTTTTGTGTTCTAAGGAGCCCCTGGCACAGAATATGTGGAATGAGCCAGAACTAATGGAACCCAGGAAATCCTGCTGTGTCCTGCTGCTGGAAAATCCCTTTCCAGCCCCTCTGGGATATCACTGTCATTCTTCCAAGTCTGGCTACGGAGCACTGAGCAAAGCTACCTGCTGTTGTTACTCACTGGGAAGCTGCACACCGGGAGCAAACCCATCCCTTCCCCGGGAACGTGGAGCAGAGCAGGCTGAGGATGCTCCACTTGGCTGCCCCGGAGCAGATGCTGCTTTTCCCAGTCACCTCCAGGAACCCAAAGGTACCGAGGCCAATTTCAGGCCAGATCCTGAGGCTGTGAATACACTTCCTGAGCCCCGTGCTGCTGGACCCAGGTCCAGCTGGAGCAGCTCCAGAGGGTGAGACGGAGGCTCCTCGGAGTCCCTGCGCGCCACTGCCCTCGATGGCTCGGCACGAGGGAGCTTGGCAGGAGAGCTCCCAGCTACTGGAACAGGCTTGCTGCAGTGGGAACTCCCAGGGGTTTAGAGTGAGGGGATCAGGGACAAAATGATGCCTGAGGAACGTTCTGCTCTCACAATTCCTGGGGTGAAATCCTTTACAGGCTTCTCCTCCGCATTTCCATCAGGAACGGAGTTTTAGCACTGGGCTGTTCTGATATTTAGAATGGAGCAGAACAGAAAGTTATTTCATTTCAGTCCCTTGATTTATGATGTCAAAACCATCCGTTAAAGAGCTGAAGGAACAGCTGGGGCTGAAGAGCTCCCAGCCTTTGAAGTAGAAGCAGACAGGGCACCCATCCTTTCAAAGCGTTCCCTTAAAACACAGCCAAAAGCCAGACTCTGTTTGCTCCTTTGTTACCACGGCAGGGATCTCATCGCCAGGGTAATTACTGGCAATTACAGGTTAGGAGGAATTCCTAAAGTCAAGACTTAAAAGCTGTCTCGAGTCCAAGATGTTTCTTTGAGACAACTATCATTATTCTGTAAAGGCTTGTAACTGCCTAATGAGGCCGGAAAAGCAGGTGGAGGACAGAAGCAGCTTGAGCATGTTGTAGTTTGGCTGCTGGGTAGGTAAGAAAAGTTCATTATTTGCACAGTAACATGTGTTCAGAGCCCTCCTTCCGCAGGCCCTCCTGCCTGGGCTCCCAGCTCTGGACAGTTGGAACTCAAGGGATACTATGAGCACATTCAGACTCCTTGATCTCCCGTGCCAGCCCAACTCCACTGAGCTCTACACTCTTCTCACGTGGACCTGAGCATGGTCCAGCTCATGGAGTGAGAGGAAGGTGGTGATCCTGCAGCAAATCCTGCAGCAAATCCACCAGTCCCTGTCCTCACAGGTGCACTTGCACCATCCCATCGCTGGCACCACGGCCCCAGTTATGATTATTTTTAGACAACAGCCCTCCTGCCACCAGCTCTGTGAGACAAGAGGCACTGAGATGCTCTGAAGC
>JAWWLV010000061.1:4110090-4159207 GCA_035041135.1 Platyrinchus mystaceus | reverse complement strand
CTTTTATCAGAGCCTTTATCTGCTGGATAAACACTGTGCTGCAGTGGTGTTTTTTTGGCCTTAACATAGGTGTGTGTGAAACTCATGTAAAGCTGCCTTCCATCAGGACTCCAACAAGCTGCGTTGTCCCTCTCTGTGCATTTTTAAGTTATCTGTTCAATTTTCATTAACCTTGCAGTAAAGTTAAGTTTCAATTCAATTTGGTCTTCGTTCTTCATTTTCTGGAGACTGAGGCTGTGAAAGTAGGTAGCACAAGAAAAAATATCCAATAAATTCCTAAACAAGGGGCTCCCTCCTTGGAAGGACACAGTGGAAGGACAGTCCAACTGCTCCTTCCCTACCAAACCACCCACTCCCAGCTGGCACCAGAGAGCTGGGACAAAAACTGCCATTTCAGTTGCCTCTAATCCAACATCCTGAAGTGTCAGTTGTGATCCCTCTTGTAAAGATTCCATGTAATAAATCCACAGTGGCCCAGGCACAGTTATTGTCTCCCATGTTGCGTGCAAATAACAGTTTCCTCATGCTGGGATAAGTCACTGCATAATCACATCAAACTGAAACAGACTTTAGAGTGCAGAGGTGCAGGTTTATAGTTTGTAACTATCAAAATATTTATTGGAAATTAGAAAATTTAAATAAAAGCTATACATTATATACACACAGAGCTACAGTCTTGGAAAATAAGGGTTCAGAGTTGACACAGAGAAATGTTCAACTCCATCAATACTCAGGGTTTTTTTGCAATCCAGACTCACTCCCTACATTTCAGTTGCTACATCACTCACGTGCAATCACGGTACTTCACACACTGAGCTTGGAGCTCCTTCAAATAAATAATTTATAAATACAAACACTTTAGATTGGGCAACACGTTTTTACCCTTTTCCTCCTCCTTCCTCAGACTTCAGAGCATTTTTAGTGCATTTTAATTTTTTTATTTTACCTCTTCTCTTTCTAAGTAACACACACAGAAGTTGTCCTTGCTCAGGAGCACCATGGAGTCCCCGCTGGAATGCCAGGAGAGAGACACGATCTGGAAGTCACCTGCAGGAAGAGATCAGAGTGTGTCAGCAAGGAGCTGGCAGCTCATCCTCTTGCTGGAGGATTCTTGCTGGAATCAGTCACACAAATCCCTGCCAGCCCCGTGCTCTGTCCTTGATACATTTGGCATTTGCTGTCTCATTATGAGCTCCTCCTTCTTTGAGGATAAAACCCCCACGTTTTTAAGAGGCTCCAGGAACGCACCCCAGCCATTCTCACGATACTGCTCGGAGTGACTAATGAGTGGAAGGATGTTGTGTCCCTGAGCAGCTGGTGGCAGTTCCTGCAGGGCCTCACCTTCCCCGGGCACCTGCACGGCCAGGCAGCCGGCAGGGGCCCACAGGAACACCCTGCTGGTGCCGCTGCACAGGGCGAGGCGCGGCCGCCGCGGGTCCCACTGGAAACACTGCACCGGGCACAGCTGCTCCAGCACCACCAACAGCTTCAGCCTCCGGATGTCCCAGATCCAGACAGCGTTAGGAATGCTATCTGCAAAGGAAGTGGCAACCATGTAAGACCCAAAGGATAAAAGGATCGCACTTGTTTTTTCACGTGGGCATTAACTGACACAAATTAACAGAGCACAGACCTTTAGGTGTGCCCCAGGGGTGCCAACACTAGAGTTTTACCCAGCAAAGCCTTCAGTATTGCCTTGGAAATATTGCAAAAATGGTAAAAGAAGTGACTTAGTACATCTCCCAGTTCTTCCCTAGCTTTTATCACATTAGTCTGATGGGTTTTGCACCTGACCCACAGCTTTGGCATCCAGACATGAACAGCTCCTCAGGACCATTGAAGGGAAAGATGGAACATTAATTCCATGACCTTCACTGTTTGAGGCAGTCAGAATCCCTCCTGCTACAGGCTGTGCAGAGTTCTGCCCTTCACAAGACCCAGGCTGTAAATGGAGGGGAAGATTTGTGTGTTCCATTTTCAATACAGTGACCTCACACACACTTGAAGAAATATAAAAACCTACTATTTTCATCAAATACAGAGCCAAGGCTGAGTTCATGCTCTGATCAGCCCTTCTGGCAGCTCACACCACTTGACATACACTAGAAGGCAGAGGCTGGGTTTCCTCTGTAGTTACATGTCTCAGCAGAGCTGATTTTACAGAGTAACAAGTGCAATAAGGAAACACCCCACATTCCATGAATAGGTTTCCCTTTAAGGCAGGGCAGTCGGAACTTACCATTTTTGGTTGCCAGGAAACAATTATCTGCACTGAACGCCAACATCCCAACTCCCATTTTGGGATTTGCCCTGTCAGCAACTGGTTTGATATACTGCAAGGAAACTGGCACCTGGGAAATCTCATCTGGAACGGGAAATAAAAGCACTTCACTAAGTGAGCCTGAATGGACAATGCATTTAAATCCCAGCTGTTAAAACCCATCATCTCTGAAGCAATAGGACCACATTTCACTCTTCTCCAAGATGTTCCAATCAAAACCTTATTATTTCCTGCCCTCCTATAAAAAAGGCAAGGCTGGAAATCCAGGCAGGTCTGAGATTAAATTAGGAAAATAAGGAGGGATCGAAATTTCCACTACCTTGTAACTAACATTTCAAACATTGCTGCAAAACAAAGGTGATTAACAGTGCCACAAACAATGAGATTGCTTTTTACTGCTCTTGAGAACATCCAGAGGATCTGTTCCACCATCCAAGGGGCAGAGTTCACCTATACCATTTATTTATAGAAAGACTTCCCATGGCAAACTCAAGTGTCTTGTTTAAGTAAACTTTGGCTTACATTTACTCTGTGTGCTGAAGAGGGAACTAGCCAATGCTCTTGTTGGAGGGGAAAAAAGTCTCTCTGTTTCAACAGATGGGGATTTCTCCACTTCTTTGTACACAATCTACAAAGAAACAAGTGAGAGTTCCACAGAAGGGCCTCGGAGAGTTTGATCATGGGCTGTTACAAATACACCACTGACTCTTTGCACATTTATTACATCTCAGCATCCCCTGGTCCATCAGAGGAAAGGGCTTTGGTAGACAGACATGGAATTCAGCATTCCCAGGGAATCCCGGGCTGTTTAGAGCCACGATCAGTAAAAACACTCCCGTGACAAATACACAAACCCTAAAGTCTACAAGGAATGAATCTGCCACAGTGCACCTCATGCATTATTCCTGACAGGAAAATAAATCATCCTCATTACAGTGGGAACATGGATTTCATTTTTGCAACCAAGAATCTTGAATGTGATTCTATCATAAATAAATGCAAACAAAGTGCAGCACTGCAGAAGGAAATAGCAAAAATATTTCAGCGTGCCTACAACACACTCCCAAACACAAGCACCAGGCTAAAAAAAACCAACTGCAATTCCTGTCTGTGTAGTGGAGATTAACTGAGCTATTTCCACTTGTTTTCCATGACATATTTTACACCTAACTGGAAGTAAAGGCATTTCTCAGCCGTGAGAAGCTTTGCTGAGGTGGTTCGTGCCTTGCTTCTGGTTAAGGGACATCACCAGAGTTGTGACTACTGCAGAGTTACAGTCCACACACAAACTCTTCCAGGAGACCTGTGCAGTCCTCCTACAGTGGCAAACAACTCTACACACTGTTCTTGTTACCTCTGTGGATGAGATCAGCCAGGAATTTTTGGAACAAGACTAAAGCTCTGTGCCTGCTGCCAATGACCCAGAATCTGTTGGGCCTTGCAGATACAGGAATAAAGGATAAAATCAATGCTGACTGATGTTCCAGGAAATGCTCTTTAGGTGAGCTGGATGAGCCTGTCCACACAGGATGTGATTCTGATCACAATCCAGTTCCAGTGGTGTTTAAAGTCAGGAACTGTATAAACCTGAGACAAATCTCTCCTCCTTCCCATGGGCTGCACACCCAAATCTGTAACGCAGCCACCAGCTACACAACAAATACACTGGAATTTGACAGGAGCATCTGAAAATCTCTTAGTGCTAAGGAGATGATCACAGACACATATCCTATCAAATCTGAAAGGATTCCCTCATTTTTCTTACGTTCCCAAGTTGTCGTGCAATTTCCCAAGCCCTGATTAGGCATTAGGAGGGGAAAAATCAAGGTGTCCAACATGAAATGGATTTATCAGCATCTTCCAGATACAAACAGCAGCACCAGAGCTCTGCTAACAACTCCATGGATTTTGGATCCATACTCACAGTCTTTTTGCTGGCAATAGTTGCTGGATGCTCAAACTCTGTGATCTTCTTCCACGTCACGTGGTTCAAGATACGTACCTGGCTCAGGAAGCATTGCAAGAGCAGACTGTCAGGACAAGGCTCTACATATGGTTTAGATAAAAGAGAGGGAAAACAAACCTATTTCTCACCTTCTCATCAAAGCTGCCAATTGCCAGGAACTGGCTGCTGGGGCTCCAGGCAACCGACTTGATGCCCAGTGGCCACTCGTAGGCGCGGTACGAGGAGAGCAGTCTGCCATCGAGGGAGTACAGCAAGAGCTTATACTGAAACACCAGCAAGAGTGTTAAAAAGCACAGGCAGGCAAAGCATTCCTCCCAGACTCTCTCTGTTTAAAATGCAGCAAGTTAAATACTGAGGTCATGGTCTCTTATCTATGAGTTAAGAGGCTCCAGGCTTCACTGCTCACTTTTTGGATGAGTAGTTTTGTAACTGCAAAATCACTGTGCAGTGCAATATCAGTAAAGCTGTAGAAGAGTCTTACAGAGAATTCTTCCATTATTATTTCAGTAGCACCTTCTGCAATGTTTACAATCAATTTTCTTTCCGCAAGATAAATTAGAAAGAATTTGCTGTCATTGAAGATTTACAGAACAGTGACATCCCCTTGCAAGGACATCCATCACAAATATAATATTAAACAAAAGCTGAACTCAAACCATTTTATGTTTAAAAGAAATATTTTAAACACCAATTATTTTAGTTACTGCTTTATATACATGATGCCTAAAGACCAGCCTGAACTCTCCCAAGAAAATGATCTGCTTTTCTCCTACCTCCAGGCACGAGTCCCACGCTGCCAGCACACAGCCATTAGGAGCCCACTCAATCCCAAACAGATCCTGTGTTTCAGTGTCAAAATGCTGCTCCCAAAAGAGAAACCACAGACCCATTTGAAATATTAAGTCAACAAATCCTGACAGAATGTTCAGTTTTATACTTTCAAGGGCTACCACAAATGCAAAAGAGCCTTTTGCATGCCAGAGTAGAAACAGAAATATTTCCTTTTGTAATACTTGCTTCCCTTTATAGAAAAGGCAGAAGTTCCTATACCTTCAAATGAAGAGCATTTCATAAGACAAACTAATTACACTGAAACAGTCAAGAAATCCAGGTAGCCTAATTCCTTGTCTCCAAATCTGGTACAGGATCATAGAACCCCAGAATGGTTTGGGCTGGAACGGACCTTAAAGCTCATTTTGTTCCACCCCCCTGCACTGGGCAGGGACACCTTCCACTAGCCCAGGTTGCTTCAAGCCCCATCCAACCTGGCCTTGAACACTTCCAGGGATGGAGCAGCCACAGCTTCCACAACAAAGATTATTAGGGAAAAGCTCAGGAACACAACAAGCACTTAGTCACAGTTCCCAAATTTTTCTATCAGCTTCTAGTGAGCCTCAGAATTCCTGAGCCAGAGGTGACACTACATATAGACAAGTTCCTACGAGGTTGAATTGCTCAGATCCACCCAGTTCCCCACAGCAGTGTCACACCTTCCTGGACTCATCTCATGGGTGAACAGTTTCTATCACATGTTCTGAGTAAAGCACTTGCTACTCTCACTATTCCTAAGGCAGCAATGTTACAACACGTGCAGCAGGGGGAGGAGAGGGCAGAGCTCACCCTGAGGAGCTGCCAGTTGCTGCACACGAAGATGCTGATGAAGTCCTTGCAGTCGCGTCGCTCTGCCACGGCCATGTAGCGCCCGTCCTTGGTGAAAACCACCCCTGCCAGGGGACAGAGTTAATTAAAACTGTGTTAAACAGAAGAGAGACAGCAAGGCAGGACAGCTGATGAGTCTTCAGTGAGGAACAGTTCAAATTCAAAGCAGAAATAAACAAGGAGAAAGAATCTCTTTGCAGAAGGTCACATTAATCAAGGCAAAGCACAGTGTTACTGATTCGCTTGTGTCAGCAATTCTTGAGCTTGGAATATACAACTTCTCAGGATGCAGAGCTTCAAAACTCATCTGATCACTGACAGTTGTTATATAAACCCCACAGATTTCAAATAACCACTTCATTTAGCCTGGCTAAATGGATCAGTTATGCAACCATCGGTTCTCCACCAACTCCCAGGCATTGCTCCCCATCCACTCTGATTTTATTTAGAATACATAATTGTCTTTGTCATCTGTGGGATACAACCCTCAGGCAGGAAACTGCTCACCACAGCCATGTGGCCTGACAGCCCTGGCACAAGCTTCCCTTTCCAACCCTTCCATGTGCAAAAGATGAGAAAGGCCACTTTGGATTAGTGTTTTTCACCACAGCGCATCCAGCTTAATTTAAATGTCTTCACACTAAATTCATTTTTCCTTTCTGCCACATTAAAAGGCCATTCCTGGGTAGATGTGTGACACTCACCCTGGTGACATGCTTTGGGGTACTTGATGTAGGACACAGACTTGGTGCACAAGGACCACACCGTTATCCGCAGCTGGCAGAGAGACAGGGAGCACTTTGGGTTATTTTTGTGGATAAAAAAAGAATTAAGCAAACAGAGAAACATCAACCTAATTCAGCAACACAAAGTAGATCAATGAACCTTCCATGGTTAATTAAACTCTGTGGCTATTCTGTATGGCCCAATGTGTGTGAGGAATTCTCTCCCAGCAGTTAGCAGGGTATTTACCCCAAATTTACACTGCACCACACTGAATACTCTAGAGGGGTGTGCAAAGTTCACACCACCAATATGGAGATTTGCATTTTGCACTTCCCTCCTCAGCCACACACAAGGAGGCAATGTTACAGAACCACTGAAAATTAGAGAGCACCCCAAAGGTGCCCTGCAAACCAAGGCGTGATGCTGGTTTTGGGGGATTTCTGGAGCTGCAGAGCCCAGGCAGCTGCAGACCCAGCCTCCCACAGCTCCCCAAGGTCACAGCTGCACCCCAGGCTCAGCCCTGCCATCTGCACATTATCCAATTAAAAACAAATACTCCCTCTGCCTTAGCAACGGCAGCCCAGACACAGGGACACTGAGGATGGCATGTGAACCTCTGCATTTGGGGCTGGAGTGATGAGGGTTTCCAGGGACAGTTCTTCCCTTGTGTTTTCCAACATTTTACTGCACCAAGGTAAGATTCCAGAAGAGTTGCAGGTAGAGCTTTTTCCAGTAAAGATTTTTTTCCTAATATCCAATCCAAACCTACTCTCTGTTGGTTTGAAGCCGTTCCCCCCTAGTCCTGTCTCTCCAGGCCCTTGTCCAAAGTCTCTCTCCATCTTTTAGCTCCCTTCAGGTACTGGAAGGCCACAATGAGGTCACTCTGGAGCCCTCTCTTCTCCAGGCTGAACAATCCCAATCCTCTCAGCTTTTTCCTCCCAGCAGAGCTGCTCCATCCCTCTGATCATCTTGATGCCTCCTCTGGACTCGCTCCAGCAGCTCCATGTCCCTCCTGTGCTGTTCCCCAGAGCTGGAGGCAGCTCTGCAGGAGGGGTCTCACTGAGCAGGGCAGAGGGGCAGAATCCCCCCTACAAGTTCAGCAGGTCCTGGAGGAATCCACGAGATGAATGACATTAATCAAGTTTTATCCCTGCACCCCTCACTCCCGGCCACACGAGCTCAGTGTTGTCAGACTGCTCCTCTGCAAGATTTACTTTAAAAATACCAACACGATGCCTCTGCACATTCCCCTGCAGCAACTGCAGCACTGAAATGCTGCTGGGGACTATTAATTGCAGCCCTAAATGCACTGGCTGCTCTGCCTCCCCTGAGCAAAACACACAGCACACATTCCCCAGCCACTTAATACAAGCTTAGCAGCTGCAGGCTTCGAATGCTGAGGGCTGGATCATCATTTTTCCTGACAAAGGCATCCCAGTTTACACTTGTGCTGCTACTTGGCCTCACAATCAGCTCCCCTAAGTATCCTGGACCACATCAGCTGCTCTGAGCCTCAGCAGGCAAAACCTTGCTGCTCAGGCAGAGCTCAAGTGCATGGGAAGAGGGAAGTGTCTGGAGGTGAGACACGGGGAAAAGGCAATCACACCTCCGTTTTGAAGTCTCTCTGCATCCATCTCTGCTCCATCATCAGAATCATGTGGTTGGAAAAAGCCTCCAAGTCCAACCTGTGCCCCATCCCCACCTTGCCCCCCAGCCCAGAGCACACTGAGTGCCACATCCAGTGCTTCCTTAGACACCTCCAGGGGTGGGGACTCCAAATCTCCCTGGGCAGCCCCTTCCAAAGCCTGACAACTCTTCCTGTGAAGAAATTCCTCCTCGTGTCCAACTTGAACCTCCCTTGGCACAGCCCAAACCATTTTGACTCCTGAAATCAGGATCTTTTTCTGTTGTTCCACTTGTGCACACTCAGACATTCCCACAAACTGAGAAACTCACGTTATGTGCTTAACGCATTTTCACCCCCCTTACCTGGATTAACAGTATGTTTACAATTAAATTGTGACAGAAAGGGAAAACCTGCATACTCCCACCTGGAACATTATTCCACAATCTCACCTAAGTTGCCAACATAAATTAGATGAAGAAGATTAGAAAGAATATGTCACAGCTCACAGAGAGGATCAGGAGAGACAGAAACATCAAACACAGAGAAACAAAACATTTCAAAAATGACAGGAAATTTGCACTGCTGCTTGTTGCCTCCCTCATGGAATTCAGGGGGAAGGGACAATTGTCTTTGTAGCAGGAGAACAGATCATTGTCCATTAATTCTGCAGCAAGCCCTTCTCCACTGCCCGTTTTGGGGGATACTTTCTGTCCAGCATCGATGACTCGACTGAGTGGAGCTGCCAAACTCAAATCCTCATGATAATGGTGTCTGAGAAGTTTTCAGCTGTTGTTTTGCAGTGGAAAAACAAACCAAAAGCAGAAGCATTTTTAAAATAGCCTAAAAACAGCTGAGAAATAAAAAGTATTTGGATGGTAACAGGATAAACAGTGCCCAGCGCCGGGCCCAGGACTACGGCCCGATGTTGACAGCTCCAGGCAGGTGTAGGACTGGTGATTTTCAGCAGACAAAAACACACTTTTAAACAACCTACAGCTCAAATGACTGTCAACTCTTGTCCCAGACTTGACTGGGTCACTCAGCCCCTTACATAGCAGTGTCTGTCAGCACCGGATTTCAGAAGATTATTCGGAGCACATTCCTCGCCAGAAAGCATTTTTCAGCCAACGCAGCCACTCACAGTTACTAAGGATTAGCTGGATACACACAAAAACACACACTTTTCCCTGCTGCTGGAGTTCCAGAGAAGCTCCTTAATGCTGAAGGACCTAATGTGAAGGAGAGAAAGTACGGTGTATGTAGTTTATAAGCAACAGTTCTTCAGAGAAGGACTCCAGAACATCTCCACACCATTTATCCCACAACACAAGGGTCACGAGGAAGCACAGAATCCTGGAATGGTTTGGGTTGGAAGGGACCTTCCAGATCATCCAGTTCCACCGACATCTTCCACGTGACCAGGTTGTTCCAAGTCCTGTCCAACCTGGCCTTAAACATTTCCAGGGACATGAAGAAGATCCATTTGCTTTCTCCAGATCTTTCACCTGCAGCTCTTGTTTAAGCTCTACCTATGCCTATAAATTCTGGTGGAACAACGGCACTGTAAGAGGAGACAAGAACTTCTTTCCAAGGAGCACTGGAACAGGTGCCCAGGGAGGGCATGGAGGTTCCCTCTCTAGAGCCATTCCAAACCCACCTGGACACATTCCTGTGTAACCTGCTCCAGGTAACCCTGGGTGATCTCCAGAGGGCCCTTCCAACCCCAACTATTCAGGGATTCTGTAATGATTTTTCTGAGGCACTGGTAAGTACAGATTGCTAGAAATTAATTAGTACAAACACATCCTTTAAACAAAAATTCAGGGAATAAGAAAGTAACTTCAGAGCTTTCAGTGGAGCTCACACACTGACCTGAAGCATTACAAGCCCGAGTGATTAGCTGGTGCTGTCTGAAAGTGTCAGGAGGCCAAAGCCGAGCTGAGCTGGCTGATGGGGAACCCCCAAGTCCCCCAGGCAACACCGGATTTCATTACATGCTGATACTAAATATCCTCACAGTTTGCCCCCAGCACTGCCCACGTCTGTCCCCCCAGACTGTGGATTTAGCAGAGGGAGTAAACGCAGCTCAGAGCGCGGCCGGGCCCAGGCAGCTGTCTGACAACAGCTAATTTAGCAACCTGTTTACAGCTGGAGAGGAAACTTATCCCAACACAGATGCCAACTTGGCAAAGGCTTAATGAAATCCTCTAAGGTCAAACCAAGTTCTGTTGGGAGGCAATAAATCCTTGCTGGGCCACCCCCACACACACACGTGCCAGGAGATACTCACTGGGAGCACACAGCACCCGCCTGCAGAGGGTCCTGACGGGACCAGCAGGGAGGGCTGCACTGCCTCCAGGGTGCAACTCTGGGCTCATTTTTCAATTTTAATTGCCATCAGAGTAAGTCACACCCAGGAAAACCAGGGCCTAAACTCATCACTCCTCATACTCCACAGTCTAAAGGCGTGGGTCTGCACACACACACAGAGTCCCCGTCTATACCCCCCTGACATTGGGGTTTGTACCCCAAAAAAGGGGAGAAATCTTGCAATGCAGCATGTGAATGCAGTGCTAGCCAGGGCCATGGCACAGGAGCCTGTCACCTAAAACCCAGCCAAAGGTTGGAAAAGAGTAAACACAAGGAGAAATGTATTTCTCATATGTAGTTCTTGGCTATTTTCTGACCCTTCATTATTGTACTGAACAACAGGAATCATCAGCTCTAATCCAAGGGTGGACCAGTCAGAATCCACAGGCTTTCCAACTTGGATTCTCCCATAGTGTGCATTCCCCAATATGGCTCTTAATAAGCACTTAGAGGTGTTTTAATTTTCCAACTGGTTCCATCAGTAGTCTGACTCCTGCATATCAAACCAAACAACTGGGAAAGTATTTCCAAGGTCTGGATCTAAATCTCATCTCACAGGTCAATAAACCTAAGCCTGTATTTTTTAATTCCATATCACTCTGAAACATATATGGTTTGGGGTTGGTTTTTTTTGCTAGAAATCCTGCAAAAAACATACTGGATTTCTAAAATTCTAAATTTCTAAATTTGATGAATGCCATCAAAATATCAAAATCAAAATCATCAGAATATGTTCTCAAACACAAAATTTTACCTTGACATTTAAGAGTCCATTTTCTATCTTATCACTAGAAGCAAGAGGATAAAATGCTAATGGAACAACAAACATCCAACCTGGAATTAACCTTTGTTACACACAGGAATACAGAGCTGCACCCGTGTTCTTCACCACCACTGCAGCTTTAAGAGCTTTGGGTTATTTTAGGAGGCAAGGGGCAGACAGCAACATCTGACACCGTGGAGAGCAATCCTGACTCGACACTCACATGGAACTCGGTGGTGTTGAGGATGTGACGACCGTCCGGACTCCAGCACGAAGCCACCAATCCCGCGGAGCCCTCGTCGATCTTACAGTGCCAGTCCGGCTGCTCCAGGGACCAGACCTGGGGCAGGGGGCGACCAGACAGTGCAGGAACAGCAGCTCATCGCCACCTCTGCTCGGGGGAATTCCCTACAGCTGAGCACACGCTGCTGCACCCCATTCCCGGCAGCCCAGGAGCCCCCGACCACCCGTGGCCATGAAGGACTGGCGCTGGATCCCACTGCAAAAGTGAGTCCCACCCCTCTGGGTGATGATGGAAATGGCAAATGGAGTGGGGTTGGTTTTTCTGTGATAAAT
Organism: Platyrinchus mystaceus; assembly: GCA_035041135.1. NCBI lineage: Eukaryota > Metazoa > Chordata > Aves > Passeriformes > Tyrannidae > Platyrinchus > Platyrinchus mystaceus. The sequence continues at coordinate 4,147,239 of JAWWLV010000061.1, read as the reverse complement.
ATTTTGAATATTCAACATTTAAAAAACAGTTTTAGTCTATTCAACAAGTCTGCATGTTATTTATTTTCTACTGCAGTAAGAAACTGGTACAATAATATCCAGCTTTGATTTGTTTCATTAAATATTTTTATTCTAAATATTCTTTTTCAAAGTAAGATGTTTGTTGTGGCTTTAAAAATCTTGGCATGCTGGGTTATCCTCAAACTACATTATCAACATCAGTAACTTCAGCAGACCTTTAGACTAGTGCTGCCTATTAAGCTCTCACTCCCAGCACACCCAAATTCCCAACAGGAAACAGATTCTCTCCTGCTTTTGTCCTCACCTGGACAATCCCTCGCTTGTACATGGCACACAGGATGAACAGGGAGTCCGATGACCACTCGATGTACTGGATCTGATCCAGGCAGGTGTAGAGCTGGCGGACCTGGAGGGAACTCACATCCCGAACCACCAAGCGGTGCTGCACACACGAGGCCTGGGCAGGACAGGACAGGGCTGAGCAGGGACAGGAACAGGGCTGAGCAGGGGCAGGAACAGGGCTGAGCAGGGACAGGAACAGGGCTGAGCAGGGACAGGAACAGGGCTGAGCAGGGACAGGAACAGGGCTGAGCAGGGACAGGATCCTGCGCTGGAGCACCGGGACTGTCCCTGCCAGGCTGCCACTGCCCGGCTCACTGCAACCCGGGGTGGAGTTCAGAGAGGGTCAGTCACGTTTTCAAGAAGAAATTCCTCCCTGTGAGGGTGAGGAGGCCCTGGAACAGGTTGCCCAGAGAAGCTGTGGCTGCCCCATCCCTGGCATTGGATGATCTTGAAAGTCCCTTCCAGCCCAAACCATTCTGTAATTCTGTAATTCTATTCTGTGTGCACAGAGCTCCAAACTACAATGCAAACTACAATGAGAACAGCTAAACCAGGAGGAAAGGGGGTTACAGTAATAAATAGAATCCTCATTCATTCCATCACTGCTGGCTAAGTAATTCCACTCTTACAAAATTACTCTTTATCTCATAACTATTATTTTATTTCGTAGAATACCAGAATGGTTTGGGTTGGAAGGGACCTTACAGCCCATCCAGTGCCACCCCCTGCCATGGGCAGGGACACCTTCCACTGGCCCAGGTTGCTCCAAGCCATGTCCAGCCTGGCCTTGGACACTTCCAGGGATGGGGCAGCCACAGCTTCTCTGGGCAACCTGTGCCAGGGAGGAATTTTCCCCCAATATCCCCTCTATCCCCGCCCTCCGGCAATCCGAAGCCTTTCCCCCCTGTCCTGTCCCTCCAGGCCCTTGCAGAAAGTCCCTTCCCATCTCTCCTGTGGCTCCCTTCAGGCGCCGATCAAAGTCCTAACTGATTTAAGTAAGGTGAGTTTAGCCTCAGCCGGGTCTCGGTTACAGCCCCTCGCTGACCCCCAGCCCCCCGTGCCCGCTCAGGGCTCACCCCGCGGCTCCACCGCTCCGTGTCGGGCCCGGCCCGGCCCGGCGGCCCCGCGGCCGCTCGGGGGCTCCGCCAACCGCCCCGGCCCGGGCCGAGCGGCCCCGCTGCCCGCGGCCGGTACTCACCAGGCACTGCCCGTCGGGGGAGAAGCGGCCGAGGAGCCCCGAGAGCTTGAACAGCTCCGAGAAGTTCATGGCGGGGGCGGCGCCGGGATTCGAACCCGCCGGGATTCGAACCCGCCGCCCCGCTGCGCTCCCCGGCGCCGCCGGAAGGGGCGGGGCCGCCGCGCGCCGGCGGGGGGGGGGCGGTGCGCACGCCGGGCCAGCAGGGGGCACCCTGCGGCGGGAACGCGCGTCAGGGGGTCATTAATATGCAAATGAGATTATAATGAGGGGCTTAATGAGCCGGGGGGTGTTCCCCCTCCTCCGGGGCTGGCCGAGCTCCCCATGCTCAGAGAACCACCTCCCCCCCATATGGCACGTTTCCGCGGGCAGCGTCCCGCGCCCGGGACTGCCCTGGCTAATTAATCGCCCCCTCCGGCTAATCAACCCTTCCGGCTAATTACCAACAGGAGCACAGGTGGGATTTCTCTGGATTTCTCCCTGGACAGGACAGGGAAACTGGCGATCGCAATAGAGATGCTCCAGAAAAAGGATGTGAATTGATTGGAATCCATCAATCGACAAATAGACAAATAAATAGATAAATAAGGAATAAGTACGTGCAGAAGCCAGACAGCCCCTCCGGCGGGACATATTCCCGTGGGAAACAGCCCCGAGGGGGGCCGGGGGCGGTGACAGGGACGCGGGGGGACACGCGGCTCCCCTCGCCGCTCCGCTCCGCACCCCGCATCTCTGGGTGGCACAGCCCTGATCCGTCCCGGTGACAGCGCGGTCCGGGTGCGACCCACCTCCCTGCTGGGGGACCGCAGCCACCGTCATTTAAAAATAAACCTCGCGATCAGAGAAACGTTCGAGTCTTGTTTTCATTGCGGATCGTTTGGGTTCAAAAAAACCGGTTTCGGGCACTCCGGTGTATTTTGGGTGGGTAAATGCACCGGTTCTCTGGCCTGTGGCGGAGGGACAGACGCGACAGCCGCCCTTCCGCCACCACCCGTGGTGTCCCTGCCCGTGGAACAAAACGAGCTTTAAGGTCCTTTCCAACCCAAACGCCCCGATTAAAGCCCAGCAGCCGCCTCGGGCGCGGTGCTCCCGGGTGGCTGCCGCAGCCTCCCTGCCCTGGAGTCACTCTGGCACTGGTGACCAGCTTAATTCCCCGGCACGCTCGGCTGAGCATTCCCCACCCCCTTGCAACTGCCTCCTGCTCCAGGAAGGAGCGCACAAGCTTTTGCCTCACTTTTCACACAGCTTTCAGCAGCTCCAATGTCATTGCCTAGGCGACCGGGACGCTACTAGATCGTAGTGCAGTAAATAACATAGATCCTCTATCTCAGGCCACTCCTGTCTGCGGGAGAACTCCGGGGGAACTCGAAACGCAGGTAGGAGGAAAAAAACTACAAAAGGAAACCCCTTGCTATTCGTGTGTGCGAGTTTCTCGGCACGACCCTCTCCCGAGCACTCGATAACGTACCGGGAAGATGATTTGCGGCCACTTGGCTTCGTGGGCTTGTTACACAGTATTGAAGTGGCTTGGAAAGTTTGCTCCCAAGTGCCTTAGATCCGGAGTAAAAACTGGCCCAGCCTTGAGTGGGAGAAGCAGTAGAGGGGCTGGATCCCAGTGGGATGCAGGGGCTGGCTGCCACAGCCAGGTCCCTGCATGGGGATGAGGCTGCCGGGGAGGGAGAGAGCGACTGCCTGAGCCTCCTGCCCCATCACGAGCTGCCTGTCAGGGACTCCATCCAGAGAGGATTTCTGTCCAGCCTGCCTCCTCCTTGGAAAGTAAATTGTTAATAACCTGCTGGACCCCAAGGAGGGCTCCTGAGACTCAAGTGTGCTGCGGGAAAGCTCACTCCCTCTCTCTTCATTGCTTTTACAAACCTCATTTTGTAGGTGTGAATTTAATAATCCGGGACAAACAAACGATAGCATGGGGCAGCACTGGCACCCTTGGACTGGCAGCATTTTGCAAACATTGAGTTGTTTGCTGTGGGCTGGATAAGCCCAAAGGGTCTCGTTGTGCAGAGGAGAGAAGGTCCAGGACCAGTTCCCAAGCCATCAAGCAGCTGAGTGTGAGAGGTAGCAATGGTTCTCAGAAGTCCTCCTCTCTCAGGATGGGCCAAGGGTCCTTAGGAATTAGTCATAGCCCTGTTATACAGAGTTTGGGCATTTATCTCCCTTTAAGGTGGCTGCAAAATGCCATCACGTTTCATCCTGGGCTGGAGTGGCAGGATAGCAGTGGATTTGTTATCACCCATTGAAACAGCACTGGGCATTTCTAGGTGCCAACCCTGAGCCTTAAAGTTGATGGTGAGATCAAAGATGCTCCTTCTAGAGAGTGCAGAAACTCAGCAGCCAGGTAGTGCTGTGAGACTCCTTCACTTTCCTCACAGTGATTAAAGAAGGAAGTTGAGTTTATAATCATTCTAAGAATATATTAAGGTCTGTGGTCAGAACACTCACCAATGTGAGTGAACTGCGGTTGGATATACAGAGGTTCATCTGCTCTGCCTCTCCAGAGAATTGTTCTCCCATTTTGGGGTCCCATCTTGGGACCTTGGTGTGGTGTTTTCCTTCTCCCTCTGTCTCTGGGGCTTGGGGGGAAAGAGCTGCTTCAGCTGAGCTGGGGCTGACTTGGCATTTTGGATGTAGCCAAAGCCACAGCAGTGTGGAAAACTGAGTACGCTGAGCTTTTCCATAGCAGTCTTTGGAAATTCTTTCAGTGGCAGTTCCCAGGGAAGGGGCATGCACAGGAGGAACCAGCCGGGTCCAGCATCCCAGGGGTGAGCGAGTCCCAAGCGAGGGCAGGTGATGGTCACCTGTTCACAACCTTTCTCTCCTTACTCCAGGCCTCTTTTGCCGTGTGCAGTTTCCCTGCAATGCCCTGACTAGCAACAGAGGGAAGCAGCAATCCAGCAATCGCTGGAGCCAGCTTGGGAGGTGCAGGGAGAGCAGTTCTCCCAGTGAACACGGCAAATCCCACCTGCAGCCTTGGATCCCATCACCAGCCCCCGGGTTTGCACATTTTGGTCCTTCTTTCTCTAGAAAACTGCCATAAATCCAGTGCAGGTCCCTCCCGAGCTGTGCCAGTCATGCCAAGCATCCTCTGCCACCTCCCTGCAGCGTCAGGGCAGAAGGGATGGAGAATTCCTTGCTGCCCTTTCCAGGGGCGAGGAGATCTTCACTTTAATAAGCAGTTTGGGGTCCCTGGAGGTGATCATTTCACATGGAATTACATCAGCACCGTGCCAATTTTGGGGAACCCTGTTTATAAGTCTTCAGTGATTCTTTACCATCCCAGATGCCCTGTGTCAGGCTGTCAGTCTTGCTGCAGAGTTGCTTTTCCAGGATGAGCTGGGATCACAACAGAGGGATGTGCCTTAACAACACCGACTGCTGCAGCATCCCTTTGTACTCTGGAGTTTAGAGCTCAGATGGAGAAGCTGGCCTGGCTTTGCATGCACAGGTTGTGCTTTGAAAGAGAAAGGGAACTTCCAAAACGCCCTTAAAATAGTCAGATTTCTTTCCTTTTGAGAACGAGAGCAGCCACGTGGTTAGAGCTGGTGTCACCCGTGATGACCACACAGCCGGGGCGGTGCAGAGGTGCTTTCTCTGCTGGAGGGAAAGGCCTGGCTTCTTCCTGAAGCTGCTCTGGGCCAGGGAAAGCGGCATGGAAGCAGGGTAAGGCCACCAGCAGTCGCCTGCATCTGTTCTAGGCTTTTCCTTCTCTCAAAGCTGCCGTGTAGGTACTTTCGTTTCTCTGTGTGTCACACGTGGGGCGAGGAGGGATGGGAGGACACCAAACTCTCCCTGTTAGCTATCCTGGCATTGGGCCCGTGGCACATGGGCCTTCCTGTGCTGTGGGAAACCCTCAGGGGACGGCAGCCGTGGATGCTGTGTCTCGTAGAAAGCCGCTCGCAGAATCTGCTGATGGGGAGAGCTAGCCTGCTTTCATTTTAACTCCCTTCCCTGCAGGCACACAGCCCCCAGCTGAGTCAGAGGGGCCCTGGGAGATCCTGAGCATCCCTCGGTCTGAGAGGGGCTGCCCTCGACTCAGCAGCTCGCACCCCAAAAGCAGGAAGTTTCGGGTTTTCACTATGAGATGTCGAAGTTGAAATGAGATGCTAAAACCAGCGTGGGTAAAAGGAGCACCTAGATGTGCCTGAGGTACCTCCGTGTCAGTCAGGGCAGGGAAGCAGTCCTGCTGCTCCCAGGGAGTGGGTAAGGGAGCAGGAGGACGGTCTGTGGCAGGACTGCCCGCCCAGGGAGGCAGCGTGGGGCTCAGGATGGCTCTGGGAGATATCCTGCTCCGGCTGCTGGGCCAGAGAGGCTCTGGGAGCACAGGGAGAGCCGAGGTGTGCCCTGGGCTTCCTCCAGCACCTGAGAGAGGCCAAGAAACATCGTCCAGGGGCGAGGGGAACGCAGCAGACCGAGGAGGACTCTGGTTATGACTGTGCCCAGCACTCAGAGGCTTTGGCTGCTTTCCCGCAGCTCCCCGGATGCACCTTCTGGCCGAGCTCAGGTCACGCCCTGCACACCGTCCCACCCTGCAGCTGCTGGGGTGGGGGGCACTGTCCCTCACTGTGGGCCTTGGGTGGCTCCAGCCCCTGCTGGAGTGAGCTGGGGTTGGGGGACTCCTGCCCTTGGCCGGGTGCTTTGCTGGCATGAGAGGGCTCAGCACGGCACGGCACGCTGGCAGTGCTAACCCTGCTGCTTCTCTTTGCCCCTAGAGTGGTTTATCCTCTGTTGGACTCCCCCACTGCCAAGATGTCCCAGTCATCTCCAGCCGACGAAGGCAACACGTTTGCACACCTCTGGAGCACTCTGTGAGTGGGGGGGGATCATTTCCCATGAGGGGTGTTGGGAAGAAGGAGCAGACAAGTTCCTTTTGCATCCTCTGCTCTCCACAGATGCCTTTGCCACACTGAGGATTTTGCTCCCAGATTTCAGCCTCTCTGCTCAGACCATTTCATTTGCCAAACTGTCTTTTGAAACCAGCACACAAATGTACATGGCACTGTCTCATGGAGGGCTTCATTTTTTGCTGCAGTGCTCCAGGGCTGCATGGAGATGGTGTCAGGGCCAGAGCAGAGGTCCCCTTAAACTGGGACCCTTAATTCCAAAATTAAACATCTTCCAGCCCCACCAAGATGTTTGCAAGTTTTCTGGCCTTAGAGCCTCATGCTCTAATAAAGCAAGGGAGAAGGACTGTGCTTCATTCCAGCCTTTCTCCCTTGGTACCCTCTCATGTAAAGACATCCCAAGGTGACAGATATGCCACAGCAGCTGGGTGGATGCACAGCTTCCCAGGTCTCTGCTTGCTTTACCTGCCAGGCAACAGTTTGTCTGAGCAAAGCCTACTCTGCCACATGGGAATCAAAGCAGAGGATGGAGGGAGGAGTTGGGAAGGTGACAAGGTTCAAGGGGATTGTGAGTTGCTGGGTGGTGGTGGTGGCACAGCGTGTTGGAGGGCTGGGAAGATGACTGTGCCCTCACCTTGTCCTCAGGGAGCCAGACAGCACCTACTTCGACCTCCCTCCAGCCACCCACACCGGCAGCAACGAGGTCTCCAACCAGACAGAAGTCACAATGGATGTCTTCCAGATGAGAGGCATGAATGACTCGGTGATGGTGAGTGTGCTCAGGTGTCACGGGTGGCACCTACACCAGACAAAGACTCGATTTCCCCACAGGGGTGGGTTGGGGGCTCTGGGGAGCACAACCACTGCAGGTGTGGCACTGCTGGCACTGGTGCAGGGTCTGATCACCTGTGGCACAGGGGGCAGTAAAACCGTCTCTACTCCCTGTTAGATGATATCTCTGCACACAGCAGAGGGGGCTCAGTGCTGTAAGGGCAGCAGAGCTCGAGTGCCAAGACAGGAACAGGGTGTCATTCGCTCTGGTGCAAATGGTGTGTATAAAAGCCCATCCTACAAGCCCTTGCCTCTATCTAAGGCAGAGTCTTGGAAAAGCATCGAGGGTGTGCGAGACACCCAGGTCACTTGTGCATGTTTGGTGCCCCGAGCAGGTTGGCCTCCCGACAGCATCCCTGCAGCAGCTCCGGCTGTCGGCAGCATCTCCCTGCAGAAAGGCGCCGTTTCCCTGCAGAAAGCCGCCGTTTCCCTCCTCGACAGCTTGCCTCCCCTCCCCCAGCCCCTTTTCCCTCGCTTTCCGCTCGCTTTCCCTCCCTTCCCCATCCTCTGCCACAGCGGGCAGGAGCCGGGCAGAGGGCTGATAACGGGGGCTCTGCCCCTCGCTGGGCGGGCGAGCTCTCGCCTTTCCCCTCGCCTTTCCCCTCGCCTTTCCCCTCGCCTTTCCCCTCGCTGCCGCTGGGACCGAAGCCGAGCCCCGCAGGGTTGGTGCAGCCCGGGGTGCAGGACAGTAAATGCACAGGTAACAGGATGCCACTGGACGGAGACAGAGGCAAGAGAGGGGAACAGCAGTGGAGGGACTGCTCAGTCCATGCTGATTCCTGCTGCTCGTGTGGCTCAGCACCAGTGCCAATGCTCCATGACTTGGAGCAAGTCACCCCAATGTCCTGGCCAGCCATCTGTCTCTATCTATCCCTGTCAATTCCTCTAGATATCCATCCATCCATCCATCCATCCATCCATCCATCCATCCATCCATCCATCCATCCATCCATCCATCCATCCACACCTATCCATATCTATCCATCTAGGCAGGGATAACTCCGTATCACTGAGACACGGAGCTCTCAGAGTCACTGCATCACCTGGTCAGTGCAAGCATGGCCACCTCGGTGTGCTGGCGACAGGTGCCGTGTGGCTGGAAGCAGCTTTCAGGAGTGGGATCAGGGTGGGTTTGATGGTAGAGCTGGACCCCCACTCTCCCTGCAGTGGGAATGGTTGGTATCGCCCAGTCCATCACTGGGCAAGCTGGGGCCTGCCCTGTGCTTTAATGAATAGTCATGAGGGACAGAAGGGGTGGGCCCCGTTTTGTTGTTGGATGCAGCGAGTTGACAGAACTAAGGGAGATGAAAAAAGCAAAGGAGCCAACAGACGGTGGCACACGGGTGGCCAGCGCAGCATCCCTGGCGCTGCCCGCCCCGGCCCTGCGCCCACAGTCCCTCCTTCCACCTGCCATCCCACCCCGGCCTCCTCCATCACCACCCCGACCCCATGACTCCCGTGGCAGGACGGCTCCCCGCGCTCCGTGAACCCCAAGACAGCTAAAATGCTGTACATCAGCGACCCGATGCAGCATTACACCACGGTAGGTGCTGCTCGTCATGGACGGGCTTTGCCTTACTGCTTTTGTTGGAATTGTGCCCCACTGCTGGGGCACCTGCTCCAGCTCTGCCTGCCCAGCCTTCATGCTGCGGCCCAGGATGCTCCAGGGGTTGTCCCAGTGTGAGCCTGTCCCCAGCCCATGGCTGCAAGGACGAGCTGGGGCTGCTCCAGCCCCGCTCCTGAGCCCCAGGCTGTGTCAGTGCAGGATGCTGCAGCCTCGGCGGCTCGGTCACTGTTCCTCTTGCTTTGCCTGATCTGGTGCTGGCAGAGCCCAGGGTGTGATTTAAACCTTGGTGAAAGGAGTGCAGGCTCTTCATCTGTGTGCACAGTCAGGAGGGGTGTTAGCTGGAGCATCCATCCGAGGAATGCCTGCGGTGCTGGACACCACCAGCACAGGTTTGTTGTCCACTGGGGATCTCCTCAGCCGAGCCCCACGGCACACGCCATGGCCCCAGGCAGGCTGCCCTTCCCTGGTGGAAATCCCTGGGAGGGTACAGCAGGTGAAGTGGTGCAGGTGATATGCTTTCAGCCCTGTCCTCAGGTGCCGAGGGTGTTTCCTTAGGGGTCTGTGTCTGTCTCTGACATTCAGAACAGTCCAGCACAGGCACAGAAGCAGTCAAGAGATTGAAGGAAATTACTTCATTCCTCGTTTTTACCTTATGTGTGTTGCTACCAAGCCATGTGTCCCAGGATGGTTGGAGTTGTTCCTTGGGAGGTCGTTGCTGCAGTTGTGTGTGTGTGTACAAACGTGTGTGTATAAACACATACACACAAACACTCCTGCCTTTGATTTGTCTTTAAGGGAATGTGTCCATGATTTTGTCAATTTTGAACAACAAGGTGATCATTTTCCCCCTGCAACTGACTCTGGGTCTCTCTGCCAGGGGATTCCAAAGTCCTGGTGCTCGGGAAGCTGGTACCCTGAGTCTCATATCTCACCATTCTCCCAGGGGAAGCTCTCTCCCATGCTGAGGTCGGGGTGCTCTGCTCAGGGGAGGGTCCCCACTCACCTGCCCATTTATGGCCACAGGTTCAGCCATGCATGGTCCTGGCTCTAAACATGAGAGAAAAACAGCTCAATACTGATACTCCTGGATTATCTGGGCTGTAGACCAGCCCTGTCCAGCAGCAATCCCTTCTCCCTTGCTGCTGCTCTCCTGGTTGATGCCTGAGCTTTGCCTGTGCCACCATGCCACCATGTCCACGGTCCCCACAGCTGCTGCCCAGCAATTCCCAGCTGGAAGGCAAGGGCTTTGCACATACCTGTTTTTTCCAGTTTTTCTCCAGGTGAAGCCTAGGATTATGGAAAGCTTGGCTTGTCTTCGGCTGGGCTATTTATAGAGCAGCAAGGAGGAATAGAGGGGTTTAGGCACATATTTTAGGGAGAAAATGGCTGGATGTGTAAAAGCAAGCCAGATCTTGTTCAGCATTCCTCCAGTTAGTCACAGGCTCCAACGACCTTGTGAGAGATGCAGGCAACAGGAGAACTTCCCTGGAGAAGGATGATTGCCTTTAAACCATTCCACATTGTAGACGGTTGGGTGAGGTTGGGATCCCAAGTTAAAACACGTCTCTTGATTCCTGAGCCGTGAGCCTTGCAGCCATTTGGGGAAGGCTGAGCCTGCTGGCTGTGCCCATGGCTGCTTCCAGAGCTCTTGGCTTCCCAGAGCTGCCCCAGCGGGTGCTGGGAACAGGGACAGCCCTGCTGGGGCAGGGGGGCAGTCGAGGGCGACCCTGCCCATGCTCTGATGTGGGAGCCAGGACAACACACAGCGATGCACCGACCGCTGCGCGCGGTCACCGGCACGGCCCCAGTGGCCACCACAGCACCTGCCTTTGGGGCTGCCGGGGTGAGAGCAAGCCCTGAGCAATCTGGGAATTCCAGGTTTCTGGGCAAAAAAACCATCCTACCTGCTTTGAGAAACAGTTTTATTGGGGTCTGATTTTCTGATGAAATATTAAAGCCACTTTAGCCACGCGGTTCTTGGGAATGTCACTGTACTTAGGCTGTGCCTGTGGGTAAAGGAGCTGCCAGCTCTTACTGGGAGTATCTGACAGTAATTGGTCAGAAGAGGAATAAGGATAAAAATGTAAAAAGTGAGTATTTGGTCCAGCAGGTCTGGAGGAAGAGCCAGGACATGCCTCAATGGGTCTGTTTGCCCCGTGCCCTTCCTGCAGCACGCTGCTTCGCAGCCACGCGCTTTGGAGGTTTGAGGTTTTCCCCAAATTACAGCTGCATCAGACACTGAGAGCAAACATCCCACTGGGAAACAAGCTACAAACCGCTGCTCAGGGCTGGCTGGCTCAGGGAAGCACTCCCAGGAGTGGTGTGTGGATGTCTGTCCTTGACCAGTGAATGCAAGAGGGACAGGTCAGAAAACAGGTCGGCCACCCAGGACCGCTGTCACGATGGAGCAATGCCATCGCCAGGGACTGCTGGTCACCTTGCCAGGGCAGCTTCACTGAGCTGTGACACTCTGGCTACTGGAAGGGCCACCGTGGAGCAGAGCCCTGAGTGCAGGACAGAGCTGTCACTGCCCACCCACAGCGGGACATCTCCCACACCTGAGCGAACCTCAGAACATCCCTGCCCTCTCCCCGCTGTCAGAACAGTGGCTTTCCCTAGGCAGGTGTGCTAGAAATCCGGGACTGTGGCACCCACTGCCTCCAGTGATGATGGAGCAGATCGAGGGGGATGATTTAAGTACTGGAGTTTATCTCTCACACAAGTGGTGACCTGTTGGAAAACCCAAGCCACCCATACCAGCTCTTTTGGCTCCCCTCCTGCATGCTGGCCCTTTAAGGAGGCTGTAACAGGACACCCCAGCCCTGGAGAAGGGTGGCTGAGGTTTCCCTGTCTCTAAACTGGCTGGTGTTTTCTTTTTTCCCTCCTCCCCTTTTCCCTTCCTCCAGTCCCAGTTCAATTTGCTGAACAACAGCATGGATCAGAGCATCGGCAGCAGAGCAGCCTCCACCAGCCCCTACAGCTCCGAGCACACCTCCAATGTCCCAACGCATTCTCCCTACTCGCAGCCCAGCTCTACCTTCGACGCCATGTCCCCAGCTCCTGTCATCCCCTCCAACACCGACTACCCCGGCCCCCACCACTTCGAGGTGACCTTCCAGCAATCCAGCACCGCCAAGTCAGCCACATGGACAGTAAGTTGCATGTCTTCTACCTTCCCTAGGGAGATGCTCAGCACCACCCACAGCGTCCTCACCACCAACAACCAACACCTTGGCAGTGGGGACGCTTGGCAGGGCAGCTGTGGGACACGGCCACCACCCATGGGGACGTCACCTGCACCGGTGGTCCTGGGAAGCAAAACATGCAGGAAACATCCGTGCTTGCTTTTCAGGGGGTTTCTCCCAAAGGGCTGTGAAACACAGCGGCTACAATGTCACTTCTCTCACTGCAATTCCCTAAACTGCACGTAAATGTCCCCAAAAGAAATGTCCTGGGGAGGTACCTGCCTTGTTCCCCCGGTGCTTCCCAACACCTTTGCCAGCCAGTGCTGTCAGAGGAGAGGCTGTGGGTGAGAGGGACCTTTGCTCGCATCTCCCAGAGCCGTTCCCAGCTTTGCCGTAAATTCCTGCTTGTCATTTACAATCCTTTTCCACCTCGTATCAGAGGTGTAACTTTAGAAGTCACGGCAAACGGTAGAGTAGGATTTTAACCACAGTGGGTCTTTAATTAGGATCACATCGTGCCGTCTGCTCGTCTCCTCGGCAGCCGGGATGCAGGTTTGGTCCACGGCACAGGAGAGCTCTGCGGAGCTGGGACCCGGCGACAGGGGGGAGCGTGCAGGGGCTGCTGTGCTTTTTGTGGAGAAAGGTCCTAAGTTCGCGTCCCTGGCTCAGCGCAGCGCTGTCCCCGTTGTTAAGGAGAGCAGCGGTCCAGGGCAGTGCCGGAGCCGTTCCTGCAGCGGTGCCTCCGGAGCGGCCGCAGAGCTGCTCACCAGCGCGCTTGAACCGGGCGGGTTTTCTCTTCGAGAAACACTGACTGAGCAGAAAGGCTGGGGTGGGGTGACTGACATCCCATGGGAACAGAGAGGGTTTCCTCCCGGGCTGCGGTTTGACACTGCCATGGAACGGGCAGAGCAGCCCAGGAGCGATGTGTCAGCCCCAAGTGTGATGATGACCTTTGTTTTTGGGAGGTGACGTGTTTAATTGCCAAGACAGTCCTTGCCACGGGAGACAGAGAGCATCCTTGGATGCTGCCGTGTAGGGAGACCCTGGCAGTGGCCGGGGGGTGCTGCTGCACGGTGGGATGCTCCCGGTGTGTCCTGGTGAGATGCAGAGGGTCTGTCTCTCGGAGGTGCCATGTGAGGAACGGTCCTGCTGCAGTGACAACTGATGTCACTGCATGTCCTCCCGGCTGGGGCTGTCACAGACACGTTTATTGCTGGAAGATGAGGCCATTGCTTCCTCCCACTTGCCCTGAGCTCTGCGGTGCCACTGCCACATATGAGGCTGTCCCGGTAAAATGGGGAAAGGAGCTCAGCAAAATAAACATGTTCTCTGTTGCCAGTCAGTCAATACAAATGTGTGACCCTCCACAGGAGCTGAGCACACACATGGAGCAGTCAGGAGGGCTGGGGACAGGCAGGGGTGTCTGACAGCGCAGTCACACGAAGGGCAGCAGTGTTGACCATCCTGGAGCACTGCAGGACACGCGTGGGTTGGGCCAGCATGTCAGAGGAAACAACCCGGCCTGTCTCATCCCTATCTGTTTCATCCCTATCTTGTGGCTTTGGAAACACTGGGGTTCACTGCACCAAGTGATTTATGCCAGGGTGGTTGATCAATTTACACCGAGCTCTGACCACAAGCTTGGTGGAGCCAATGTGCTGGGCAGTTCTGCAGAGCAGCAGCGAGTCCCCTGTGCTGGAAGAAGGCTCTGCTGAAGGTCTCTTGCAATCTGGGGTCACATCATGGAGGGTCCAGCCATGAAGGATTGGACAGCTGGTGCACAGACAGTGCCAAAGCAAGTAGTTCATGCAAGTCATCTTGTCAAATGATTTGGGGTCATTTTTGATACAATCATGAGCTTTGGTTGATGGAAATGTGTAGCGCAGTGGCCTCCTGGTAAAATCCCTCTGGAAGATGAGGTGTTGTCCATCCTCCTGTGCTTAGGAGGGGAGGCTCCAAAGGATCTTGAGGGTCCAGACCAGAGTGTTTGGAGATGAGCTGGCTGCTCTGGGGTGGTTTGCTCTGCAGGGCTGGTCACATCACTGTCACCTGAGCAGGGAAGCAAGGTGTCTCCGAGCCCACCCTCTGCACACATGATGCTCCTGTCCACACTTCAAACCCTCTGCTGACAAAACAGAGGGTTTGGGAGGGAGATGTGAAGAAGATAAAAATTTTAGAGCAGATGCCTTGTAGGGCAATACTAGGAAAGTGTTCTGCAAGGAAGGTCACTCTGAGAAGAGCAAAGGTGGCTCCATCATGGTGTGCCCAGGAGATGGTTCCTCACAGCACCCAGCTCCTTAATCTAACAGAAAAAGACATAATAAGATCCAGCACTTGGAAGCTGAAGCCAGGCAAATTCAGACTACAAACAAGGTGGAATTTTTTTAGCAGCGAGGATAATTAAACATAGGAACAATTTACCAAGGAATGCGGTGGATTCTCCAACTCCTGAAGGATTCAAATGAGGACTCTGCATATCTCTTGAGAGATAAGCTGAGCTTTAGCAGACACCCTTGGCTCAATGCAGGAGGAGGAGGAAGGAAAGGGTCTGGGGCAGCAGTGGGGGGAATGGGCCCAGAGCATCATCAGCTGCTCTCTCTTGCCTTTAAAAGCTGATTTTCTAATTTTAGGAAAGGGTGAATGGAGAAGGGGCAGAGCCTTGGGACAGGGGTTTGGGGCTCACATTGCCGAGCTCTGTCCTTGCAGAGGGACACTGGACAGTGGTGGGTGACACTGGATGTCTGACCCCTGGGCTGGGCTCTGAGCACCACACTCACCACCAGCTCTGGACCAAAGCAGCGGCTCTGTTCCGTGCTGTGGGGAGCCCTCCAGGCTGCTGCCACCTCCCTTTTCATTTTTAATGGCCTTCTTATCGCAGAGAGCAACGGCCAGATGCTGAAAATAAGGTTTTCCCTGTAGGTTGGAAGCCCCCCTCTGGTAGGCTGCTCCGGCGGGGCTGGGAGGAGGACCGGGAGCTGCGGCGCGGCAAGACGGGGCACGCCGGCATCCTGCCTGCCTGCTGGGAGCCATCGGGGCTCCGGGAGCCCGGAGCTGCCCGGACACGCTGCAGCCGCAGCCGATCGCGGCGCTTTCCTCGCCGCAGCCCCTCACCGCACCGGCCAGCTGGTAACTGATGGATAATTAGGATTTTTCTCAAGTCGGGTTGGTGGCAGAGCAGGGCTCCCTCCCCGCCGGACACCGTCACATGTGCCAGAGCTGCAGAGGTGTTAATGGGGTCTTTGGCCTCCCGTGGCTGGGCTGCAAAGGGGTGTGGGGGCAGCCGCCCAAGCCCACACGGAGCCGGGGGGCGATGGACAAACCCCCAGGCTGTGCAGGCAGGGGGGTCTCTGACACAGGCACAGGGAGGTCCAAACCACATCCAGGGACTTGCTGCTGCTTCAGAGAGCAAACAGCAGGTGAGGGAAAGGCTGGAGATGTTCACAGCTGAGGGGAGCTGCTCCTGCTCCCACGGACGGCTGACCAGCAGTCACCCACAGCAAATGATCCCAGTGCTCAGCCAGTGGGAGGTGGAGACGTGGAACTGGTTCCAGTTACTCGTTAGATCTTGCAGCTGGAGTGTGGGCATTGGGGAGCTGAAATGCTTTGCCTGATCCTAAACTGAACAAGGAGGATGGGAATAACTGGTGTGGCAGGAGGCAGGTTCTCCCTTGCTGGTTGCTGCCTGAAGCTCTTTGGGGTAGAGATGGTTGTAAAGACAAGGGAAAACTCTTCAGGAGCATCTATAGACTACAAGCCCACTCTTCAAATCCTCTCTGGCACTTCCTCATATACCACAGAAGTTCCTGTCCAACAGCCATGGCCTGGAGATGATCAGAGGCCATGCACAGCTTAGGACACTGCGTCTGGGCCACAAACATCTCTGGTTTTATCCAAGCAGATGGACAGATGAGTGTGGATATTTTGGCATGCTTGAAGTAGGGAAGCAACCTCAGCACCAGCCTGCCCAGAGCCCATCGAAGCCAGCCCACTGGAGGCTTTCCACCAGCTTTTGCAGGGTGTGGATGAGGCTCCAGGAGCTCCAGACACAATGGAATTAAGAAAAAAGGCAAAGGAATTCGGTGTGCGATGTTCCAACACGATCCCGCTATCAGCTCCACTATCTCGAACGTGTCTGGTATGCACAGGTCAAGGGAATGA
This sequence comes from Platyrinchus mystaceus, assembly GCA_035041135.1. NCBI lineage: Eukaryota > Metazoa > Chordata > Aves > Passeriformes > Tyrannidae > Platyrinchus > Platyrinchus mystaceus. The sequence goes on along the minus strand of JAWWLV010000061.1, from coordinate 4,131,084 downwards.
GTTACTGGCAGTGCTGCTCCATCGGGAAGGCAAAGCTCTCCAGCAGGAGAGGTGGGAGAGAGCTGGGAGCCCACGACCTGTGGTGCATAAGGGAGGGGGGAAAAGATGCTGGTGCGCCCTCGGCAAACCCGCTCCCTGCCCGTGGCCACTCCAGGCAGCGGCTGTGGGAGAGCAGCAGGAACAGCTCCCTCCCTCGTGGCACAGCCCCAGTGGGATTCTCCAGAGCCCAGGATTCTCCAGTGGTTTCCCCTGAGCCCAGGTCTTGCTGCTCTGGTTTTCGCATTTTGTTCCCAGCAACAATTCACAAGCCCAGCTCAGCCTCCTCTTCCCTCCCCTCCCAGCCTGACCCCGCATCCAGACCTGATAATGCACGTGGAACAACCTCCTTGCTGGAATTGCAGCTTCCTTTTTGGATGAGCGGGAGCTCCGGGCCGGCTTGGCCAGAGGATCTGAGTATCCAATGCACAGAGGGGTCAGGCCTACGAGAAGGGATTAAATACCCCGAGTGCCAGCACTGGCTCAGCAGAGACTGAGAGCAGCCACGACCCCAGGAGTTATTTTAAGGATATGCACACTGGGGAAGGCAAGGAGAGGGGTCCTTTGGGGGTGAGGCAAGGGATTTTAATTAGCAGTCATGACATGCTAATGAAGGTAGAAGGATGCAGGCTGGAGCACATGCAGTCTCCCTGTGCTGCTCTGCTGGGGCAGCCCCGGCCCCAGGACCTCAGTGGTCTGGGAGACCTGAGGGTGATGGGGGTCCCTGGCAGCTGATGATGGCTGGGGGGAGCAGGGCACTCTCTGCTGAGTGCCTTGAGACCTGTGTCCTGAGCACAGCTGGTGGTGACTTGGTGTCACCCCAGTGCATCACTGCAGTGGTGTAGGAACCACAGGCACAGGGAGGTGGGTGTTGGAGCATCCCTTACAGCCATCACCCTGATCCATCCCTGCTGTGGTGCAGGAACTGGACACGCAGGGACACAGGTACCAGGGCACCCCTTACAGCCATGCCCAGGGCAGTGCCCGCACTTCCCAGCACCCCTGGGTGCTGGACAGGCACCTCAGGCCCCGCTGGACACTCCTCTCCTCTCGAGCATCATTGATGCGCTGGACATATTCAAACCCAGCTCATAGTAAATGAGCAAGCAACAAAGCAGCTTTGGGCAGGAATTTCCAGCTCAGTGAGGAGTTTACAGGCCGGTGATTAAAAAATGGTTATTAAAAAAATTAGACAGAAAAAGAATTAGCTCTGCAGTCGGCACGTCCTCCAGGATCTGTCGTAACAGATTCGTCCGAGCCGGTTAACGGTATTTGCGGTTTGCAAGATGCTACATGTCTGGGGAAGATGACAGACACGTTATTATCACCTCTCGGCTGCGATCTGTCCGAACCTGTCCCAGGATGCAGCTCTGCAGCTGCTTGCTGGGGAGTGCAAGGAAATTAGCAGCCGGAGGCAGCACTTTTCTTCTCTCTCCCTTGCCAGGCCAGTGGCTTTATTGGGATCCATTGACTGCAGCCCCGGACACGTCTTGAGTAGAGCTAATGAGGAGACTGGAATGTAGGAGAGGAGGAGGCTGGTAGGGAGGAGGAGGGGGGGAGGATTTGTGGAAAAAGTAATTGTTGAGCAAATCATTTCCTTCAAGAGGGAAAGGAGGCCTTGGCTGCCTCCCGAACAGGCAAGTCTAGACGCTTCGGTGTCAACAGTTGAAGATAAATAAGATTTTATCAGCTCCGAATCTGTTGGGACACATCCTCCTAGCGGTTCTGCTGCCCACGCAGGGCCGGCCGAGATGGACTTCGCCGGGAGGTCTTTCCAGGCAGAGGATTCAGGTTATTTTTTGTGCAAGGCTGTCATCACCCGTGGGGAAAACCACCTCTTCCTGCATGGGGAGGCAGCCCCAGGGCTGAGCACTGCAGTGGCCTCTGGAGCAGGTCCTGGTCCTGGATCAGGGTGGGCAGCAGCAGATGCTGGGACTCCACATCAGCGCTGCATCCTCAAGCCTTTGTGGGACATTTGGTCATGGGGATCTTGTGGTGTGAAGAGCACACCTTGGGGCAGTGGCACCAAGAAAACCATGGTAAAGCCTCACAGCAGCCAGTGGCACGAGGGGCTCTGTCCTGTTACATCTGGCACTGGTGCACTGGGGTCTCATCTCACCAAAGAAGCAGCCACATCTCAAACACATCCAAAGACCCTTTGTGTTACCAAGCCCTTAGGGAAAGAGTTCAGTGCTGATATACTGCCAGGGTTTAAATAACTTGGCTCTTCCAGTTATTCCTAGTGTTCTACAGGATGGGTGGGAGTAGCAGGGAATGGATGGAGATGGAGCTGACATTATGGTGTCAGCCAAGCATCCGAGGGTGACACTGGAAGCTGCAGGAAATCCCAGAGGAATACATGTTCTGTGTGTTTCCAGAGGCTTCAGGTAGCCTGTCAGCACTGCTGCTACTCTGTGCTGGTTAGAGCAACCCAGCAGCCACAAGCCACAGAAACCTGTTGTGCTCCTCAAACACACAATAACAGACACTCTGATGTTTTCCAGGAGCAGAGATGACTTTAGTGCTGACATAAGCATGGAGTCAGACACAGCAGCCCCCAGGGCAGAGCAGGGACTGAAAATACAGGCAGGAGGTGCCCAGGGCAGAACGTACCCAGGCACCTCTATGGGTGTGAAAGGAATCCTGGTCCTGAGGTCTGAACGTGCTGGGAAGGTGTCCAGGTGTCCCAAGATGTTGTTCCTGTGCCCAGCAGCGAGTTGGCAGCAGAGTGAGTGACCTGAGCTTTGTGACCCAGCATGGCCAGTCTCGAGAGGTTGGTTTGTCCAAGCGCAGTGGAATGGGGAGGATGTGAGTGCACAGCCCGAGGTTCCACCAGTACAGGTGGCAGAAATGTGGCCGTGGCAAACCAAGAGCCAAAGCAGCGAGGAGGCTGCACTGGCCTGTGATTAAATCCTGGTGTTTTGATCTCCGGCTCCTGCTCTGCTGCCGTCTCATCCTGCAGTTGAGGACTGTGCAGTGCCTGTGCTCCTTGTGGCTGTGCTGGGAGGTACCAGGGCCTCAGGTGATGCAGCACAGCCTGGCACAGAGATGGGCATGGGGCAGATAATTAGCAAGTACAGATAACGAGGAGGAGAGATGTGCCTGCTCAGTGCAGATTTGGCTGGCCCCTATGGAGAGGGTGCATTGCCAAGGGCTATTCCTGGCTGGAAGCACAGCTGGGGATGTGGAGCCCCCTGGGATCCCAAACAGACCATGCTCATTCTCCTGGTGGCCGTGGGCTGGGTGTGTGGGGCTGGGAGAGGCTGGAGACGCGGCACAGGAAAAGCTCCACGCTGTGAGGAGTCGGGAGCGCGGCCGCCCAGGGCACAGCCTGGACTTTCCTTGCCCAGGATTAGCAGCACAGAGTTCCTTAAAGGAATAGTTTGTTAGAGTGGAGGGACGTTTGAAGGCGATCCCGGAGCTGTTGGGACACGATAAGGTTATCAGTGGAGACATGTCTGCACGGAGCTGCCGCCTTCCCCCCGCGGGGAATCGCTCTGCTATTTAACAGAGATTTATCCATGTCATAACATGGTATAATGAGAGAATTTGTTACCAAAGAACTTGCCATAATGCACCTCTGCTCTTCCAGAGCAGTTATAGTTCCCAGGCGTGTTGAGGGCTGCCCGGGAATGTCGACATGAAAGGATCCTTTGACAGGAGTTGTCAGTACGGTAACACCTGGCAAGGAAGAGCCCCCTCCAAATAACCCTTGTTTTGCCATGGTGGCTCCTCAAACAGAGGGCATTAAACCCCGTTGTGGTGGGCAAGCAGGTTCCATGGGCTGCAGCCATGTGGGAGCTTCATCTCCAACCAGGCAGCAGGGAGTCACTGCATTCCGAGAACCTGTGCCTTTTATGTCTTCCCAGAACTCTCCTGGAGACCACCTAAATGAGACAAACCTGGAAATGGTTTATCTCCTTTGCCCCGTCTCAGTCCCTGAGGTGGTGGGAGCACCTCACTCAGACATGGGGGGCTCCAATCCTGCAGCCAGGACAGCAGGACAGGGAGACACAGATCCTTCCTGCCTGATCCACAGCTGCACCAAACCATGCTCATGGCCAGGAAAAGCAGGGACTGAGCCACTCATGTCAGCCCCTGAACCTGCTCCCAGACCCATCCGAGCAGCTGCTGAGCCCCCCGTTTTGGGCAGCCCCAGCTCAGGAATCTCCCCCCCCCCCCCCCGATGTGCAGATCCCCTCCCACCAGGAGAGCAGAGCAGAGCTGCAGCCTCGCTCCCCTCGGCACACCTGTATTTGGATGGCTCAGGACAAGCTTTAACATCCCCACAAACGCTCTGCACGGTGGTATTTTTTTGGCAGCAGGCATTGTGTTGTGGGGATGAGATAAAATACCTTGAGCAGGAACATGCCCTGCCACGCAGGGACGGGCGCAGGGGTGGGCTCGTGTATAGCAAACACATTCCTTGCGAGATGGAAAACAGCATGGCACGGTGGGGATGGAAGGGAGTTGCACATCCCCACACCTGGCAGTTCCAGGAAGGTGAAGGACATGTTCTCCTTCCCCAGCCCTGCTCTGGAGCGGCTCAAGCTGCAGCCCCAGGAGCTGCCTCCGTTCAACGTCCTTGTGAGAGGAGTTTGCCACTGAGCAAACTCCTCTGTGCCCTCACAGGGAGGAATTTGGTGGCCATAAGCTGTTTTCAATGCAGGAGCGGCTGCAGGTGCTGCCTCCAGCTGCCACAGAGCATCCTCCTCCAATGGCCACCCCGGGCAGTGGTCATGTCCCCATAATGTCCCCCCCCATGTCCCCTCCATGAACCACTGCTGCTGAAAAGGATTGAGTTGGGGTCAGGACAAATCTGTCTGTGCCAGAATTAAACTCCCAGGTCCTGTATAATTAGCCATGACACTTTTAATGTCATTAAGCACGATTTTCTCGGGCTGTGGTGCTCCCAGCCCTTGGTGCTCCCAGCTCTCCACTCAGCCACAAGCCTTGTGCAAGAACAGACTCAGAGAAATGTTTCAAAATGGGCTGAATGATGCACGAACGAGGGTTTTCCTGATCTTCAGTGAGATTCCCTCTGTCACAGTGCAGCAGGTGCCCCTGCTCGGCCAGAGCACTTGGCCAGCTGGGAACCTCCTTCCCAGGAGGTGGCTGAATCTGCGTTATGTGGAAAGTGGATAGCACATAGTGTGGGTGAAATGGGTCAGATTTCAGTATTTCCAGGGGAAAGGGAAGAGAAGGGATCCCTGTGTTTACACCACAGTGGAGGAAGCCAAGGGCAGGCAGGGGAGCATCCGCTGTCCCCTCAGTGATGTTCACCCGATGGGTGTCTCCTCTTTCCCAGTACTCCCCCCTGCTGAAGAAGCTCTACTGTCAGATCGCCAAGACGTGCCCCATCCAGATCAAGGTGTCCACCCCGCCGCCCCCGGGCACCATCATCCGGGCCATGCCGGTCTACAAGAAGGCAGAGCACGTCACCGAGGTGGTGAAGCGCTGCCCCAACCACGAGCTCGGCCGCGACTTCAACGACGGTGAGTTCCACCCTCCCCTGGTGCAGGAGCCACACACCTCCCTGTGCCACAGCCCTCGGGGGCACAGGATGGGCATCCTGGGCAGCCACATCTCTAACCAGGGGTTTGCCTTGCAGGCCAGTCAGCCCCCGCCAGCCACCTCATCCGGGTGGAAGGCAACAACCTCTCCCAGTACGTGGATGACCCGGTGACGGGCCGGCAGAGCGTGATGGTGCCCTACGAGCCCCCACAGGTACCCATGGCTGGGGAGGGGGCAGGACCAGCCTCTGCCTCTGGACAGGCTTGTGCCAGCACTGTGGGTGAACCCCAGGGCTGCTTGGCAGGACACACAGGGCCGGAGTGTCCCCCTGCCCTGGCACACCTAAGGCCACCCCGCTCTCCCCCCCACCGGTGGCAGCTGCATTCAGCATCTGCATCTCCCAGTCCTGTGAAGCATCCCAGAGCAGCCTGGTCCAGGCATGAGGGGTGCAAAGGGAGATCCCCTCTAGTCCTGCCAGGCGGATCCCCACAGTCCCCTCTTCCAGCTGGGACCATCCCCACACCACCCTTCCCTGGTGCTGCCCTGCCAAGGTGCCAGCCCTGTACCCTGTGCCCCTCTTCACTCCCTGGGGGAGACAAGCCTGCTTCCCCCCCTCCAGTTCTTCACTCCCCAGTGTCCCTGCCTGCCTCCCCCATCACTCCCCGCTCAGCACCTGCTCTCCCCTCCCGGGCAGGTGGGGACCGAGTTCACCACCATCCTGTACAACTTCATGTGCAACAGCAGCTGCGTGGGAGGGATGAACAGGAGGCCCATCCTCATCATCATCACCCTGGAGACGAGAGAGTGAGTGGCTGTGGGAGCAGGGATGGGTGTCCCTCCTGCTGTGGGAGGGATGGGGGCCCTTGGGAAGGAACCCTCTCCTGCAGGGAGCACCCCCAGGGAAGGGGATCCCCAGCCCATGGCTTGGGAATGTTTTCCTCTGCCAGCTCAGGCTGGCATGGAAGGACCAGGGACCCAGCCCAGAGTTGGCTTCTCCCCTGCAGCTGGAGCCTTCCTCTGCCCCAGGAGCTCCTCTGCCCCAGGATCTCCTCTGCCCCAGGAGCCTGCTGTCCCCTCCATTTGTCCCTGAGCACCCCTTCCCACAGAGGGATGGGAAGACACTGCTGCTCTGGTTTCTGGGCTGGACTGAGCCACAACTAACTTCCCAAGGGGAAAGAGGGTCAGTGATTCCTCTGTTCTCCCAGTGGGCAGGTCCTGGGGAGGAGATCCTTCGAGGGACGGATCTGTGCCTGTCCGGGCAGGGACCGGAAGGCCGACGAGGACCATTTCCGAGAGCAGCAAGCCCTGAACGAGAGCACGGCCAAGAACGGCAATGCCAACAAGCGCAGTGAGTCCCTCAGGGCACCCCAAATCCCTGCACTCCTCAAGTTCGGGCTCCAATCCACACCCAGGCACGATGCTTTGACCTTTCTCCACTAAATCTAGTCTTGTAAGTCAGACCCCTCTCCTCTCCCTGCAGAGCACAAAGCTGCCTGTGCAGGGCTCTCATGGCCAGAAATATTTATTCATTATTGTTAATAAACAAAGGGACACTCCAAAGCCAAGCCAGGGGAATGGCTTTAGCATCCAGCATGGCTCGAGCCAGGTGCTCCTCAACATGTCCTGCCTCCCAGGGCCCTGCCAATGCTCTTCCCCTCTCCTTTCCAGCATTCAAGCAGAGCCCCCAGAGCATCCCAGCGCTGGGGACCAGCATTAAGAAACGGCGGCACGGGGAGGAGGAGATGTACTACGTGCCTGTAAGTGTGGGTGAGCTGCACAGGGTGAGAGCGCGGCTTGGGATGGTGGTGGCATTGTCCCCTCTGCCAGCAGCACCCTGGGGGGGGGAAGTCAGGCAAGTCAGGGATGCACAGGCTCCCACAGGGCAACAGAGCTGGGCAGAGACTCGGGAAATAGGAGCAAAAGCATCCATGGATGCACGTTTTCAAGGGATTGCTGGATCCTGAATAGTTTCTGGCCACAGTGACAGTGCACTTTGCATTTCTGGGTGGAAAAAAGGGACCACAAGGAATTGGCCAGGAGGGACAGTGATACAGCAAAATCCTAGGCTTTTTCCCTCCTCCAGGTTCGGGGCCGGGAGAACTTTGAGATCCTGATGAAGATAAAGGAGAGCCTGGAGCTGGTGGAGCTGGTCCCACAGCAGCTGGTCGATTCCTACCGGCAGCAGCAGCAGCAGCTCCTGCAGAGGCAGTAAGTGCTGCTGCAGCCCCCAAGGCACCCAGAGCCCCCGAGGAGGGGCAGAGAGCCTCGGCAGGGAGGTCTGATGGGCTCGAGGGGAGCTGCAGGCTGCGGCAGGGCAGCTCCAGCCCCCCCTCCCAGGCTGACCAGCACGTGCTCTCCCTGCACAGGAGCCAGCTGCAGACACCTTCCTCCTACGGACCCGTCCTCTCCCCCATGAACAAAGTTCACAGCGGAGGAATCAACAAGCTGCCCTCTGTGAACCAGCTGGTGGGGCAGCCAGCCCAGCACGGCCCTGGTGCTGCGCCCAGCCTGGGCCCCATGGGTGGGTGCTCCCCTCACCAGTCCCAGCACAGGGGCTCTCCCTGCCCAGGCAGGGGGGCATCACAGCAGGTGGTGTCTAACAGGTCCATTTGTCGTCCCCACCCAGGGCCTGGAATGCTGAACAGCCATCCCATGCAGCCCAACGGGGAAATGAACGGGGGCCACTCGTCCCAGTCCATGGTGTCCGGGTCACACTGCACCCCCCCGCCGCCCTACAACCCCGACCCCAGCCTCGTCAGGTAGGGAAGGTGCCCGGGGCCCTGCCTGTCTTGTCCTCTGCCGTTCTTTGCTGTGTCCCTCGCTCTAACCTTCCCATCTGTCTGGCAACTGGTCAACTGGCCACCGGCCCCAACTGAGAAATCACTGCTCCAAATCACACTGACTGTTCCTCTCAGCTCAGCAACCAAAGCCCAGCTACCAACCAGTCAGAAACCCCCACTGCCCTCATACACCCCCACGGGAATCCTTCCCTGATTAGTCAGAAATTAAATGCATCCTAACGAGGGTCTTGTCCTACAGGTCCCATGGCACGTAGCTTTGTGAGCTCCCCCCCTTCCCTTCCTTCCAGCAATGCCTGGAAATGGGTCCGCGTGGGCTATTTCCATCAGGAATGCATTAACAGCTCTGCAGCTTTTTAATGTTTTGGTCTTTAAAAAGACCACAGATGTTTCTGCACCAGCATCCACTTGGGGCAGAGCCTGGCTGTGCTGCTGAGCCCAGGGCATGTCCTGACACCCCTCCCCAGTAGCTTGAGCTCCCTCACATTATTCTGAGTAAGTTCCTGAGCCAAAACTTCTGAAATCAGGAGAAAAACATATGTAGCTTTAGGAATGAACATAATCCCACACTTCACTTTGACCTTAGTGGCAGTGGAGGTCCCACTCGTGGAGCTCTCCGTGTCCCTCCACCTCCTCCGTGGCCTGACACGGTCTGTCCCACGGTGATGGTTTCCAGCACAGCTGTTGTTCATGAGAAGTTAATGCCACTTTATTTTCCAAACTTTTTCTGCAGTTTTTTAACAGGATTGGGGTGTCCAAACTGCATCGACTATTTCACCTCACAAGGGTTACAGAATATTTACCACCTGCAGAACCTATCCATAGAGGTAAATGCTTTGGGAAGATCTGTTCTTACCACTTGTTTCCAGCAGCTGTTGGTCTGAAAAGCAAAACCAAAACTGGTTTAAGGGAAAGGGAATTCTGTGCCCCAACCCCTCACAGAAAACGTGTGCTCCCAGGATTGCTGCCTCCCACTCCTGCAGCCTCGCACTATCTCAGGCCTCGATAAAAACCACAGGTCTCAGCTGGTTCCTCCAGACTGTCAGAAACTACAGAGATTAAAGATCCCCAGGCCAGAGCTCAGGGAGATTTTCCATCTAACACAGAAAACACAGCTGAGGTGCTCAGTGGAACACCCCAAATCCCATAGAGCCAGCAGGGACACCCCACTGCAGCTCAGGGAGGTTTAATCTGATCTCACCTCTTCCCCTGTTAATCTTTAAGACAAAAGAGGCTGAAGTAAGGGAGTTGAGCCCAGGGAATTTATAACAAAGCCAGGAATGAAATAGCCAAGATCAGGCAAAAGCTGGCAGGATAAACATGGAGGGGATGCTGGAAGTACCTGTGTGTGCGCCAGAGCATTCAGCCTCTGCTGCTGCCACACAGCAGTGCCAGTGCCTGGGTGGCACCAGAGCTGGGGCTTCCCCAGCCCATCATGGGAATGAGAGAAGGAAAACAAATAATAATCCTAAACCCTTTGAGCCATGGCAAGCCCCGTACATCCCAGAGTTGGTGTTTTGGCTGAGACAGAGCTCCTGCCCAACCCCATTTTGCCCCAGGCGGGTGTAGCAGCATCTCCACCTGGCAGCTACACCGACCTGTGGGAGAGATGATGATTTGTCACTGGTAGCTGGGGCCAGTTGCGTAACCTGAGCCTGGTTTTGGACCATTTGCTGAACTAACTCCGTGACCATCTGTCAGCTGTCCAAGGAAATGTTTGGAACGGCCGAAACCTGTGTCAGGCGCTGAGCTGTGTGTCCGAGTCGGCGTTTGTAGCTACTAATTGCATACTCACTGTCTGCTCCAGTTAACGCTCCCCCGAGTCTCTGTGCTGGCATTACCCTGGGTCCCTGGCAGGTCCCCCCTGTGTTGGTGCCCGTCCTGGCCCAGGGCCCCAGTCCCAGGTCACCCACCTCGCCTGGCTGTGCGAGCACGGCCTGTGGTGCTGTGACAGCCGCTGCCACCTCCCCGCTGCACGGGGCAGGTGCTGCTCCAGCCTCCAGGGCCAGGACTGGAGCAGAAGCCCAAGGATGCTTCACGTGCTGCTCTGAACCTGTGTCTGAGGGGAATGTTCCCCTCCCTTTCCTTCCTCCCATTTCCACATCAGTTTGATGTGAACCCCTCCCAAAACACGTCTGTGACCTGCAACACTGTGGCTGAGTAACTGGGTTACAACAGAGAAAGCACCAGGGGGATGATGCACCCACGGCCTCGGTGTCGTGACCTGGGGGAGGTCCAGCCCTGCTCTGTTGGGTGCTCGGGCATCGAGCCCATGTGTCCCCAGAGTATGGCCGGGGGGTCCAGGGCTCGCTCCCGCTGGTACAGTCACGTCTGTGCCGGCCGTGCCTCAGCGCTGCTGTTCTTCCAGGATCTCGGAGCACTGAAGATCCCGGAGCAGTACAGGATGATCATCTGGCGGGGTCTGCAGGAGCTCAAGCAGAGCCATGACTACGGGGCCCAGCAGCTCATCCGCTCCAGCAGCAACGCCTCCACCATCTCCATCGGCAGCTCGGGGGAGCTGCAGCGGCAGCGGGTGATGGAGGCCGTGCACTTCCGCGTGCGCCACACCATCACCATCCCCAACCGCGGCACCGCCGACGACTGGGCCGACTTCGGCTTCGACCTCCCGGACTGCAAATCCCGCAAACAGTCCATAAAGGAGGAATTCACGGAGGGGGAGATCAACTGAGCGGCTCCGGAGGCGGCAGCGAGAGACCGGGGGGAGCCAAACGCCCCATGAAATGTATTTGCAGCCTCGGGCGCCCGGAGAAGGGTCATTTTGTTGTCCGAGGGGACTGCGGGTCCTGAGCCGGGCGGGAGGCGCCTGCCAGGGGAGGAAACTGCCGTGGCTTCGGCCGAGGTGAGGAGGAAGAAGAGGAGGAGGAGGAGGAGGAGGAGGAGGAAGAGGAGGAGGAGGGCAGCCGAGCCAGCTCAGCAGCTGGAGTGGGATTTCTGCCTGCCCGTGGCACGGGAGGCACCGGCTGGTCTGTGTTTTCCTGGAGCACCCCTGCATCCCACAAACGTGGTGTAAGGATGGCATGTTTTTCTCATCCCTGCTCCCTGACCCTGTCTGTGCTCCCTGGGGTGTCCCAAACCCACAGGGCTTTTGTCACTGCAATGCAGACTCAGCCCTCACCTGTGCAGGCATCGCCAGCGACTGGTGCGAAGCCACATCCTGCTTTCCCGACAGACTGCCAAACACACCCCTACCCTCAGCCCTCTCTAGAGCTGGAAAGAACCTGTTTGTCTGTTCCTGATGTGTTCTTGTACTTAAATATTGGTGTATATAAACAGCAGCAAATGTGCATACAGTAAACTCATTGTGCTGTAAGGAGAAAGAAAGATTTATTTTCATGTAAGCTATAAAAATTGATACTGACTCCTGAGACACCACAGTGTCAAGTAAATTAATTTCATGTTGTAGCATGTAAAAATGCTGAAAATCCTGTTTCCAGCCTTATCTATTCAAAATCCAATTTTTTTCTCCTCTGAATCTTTCACGCAATTGCAGAGGAGGGAGAAAGCCAGTGATTGTCCTGAGAAGTCAGAGGTCTGGATAATCCCTCCCTGCTCTGTTGGAGAGCTTTGCAGACAGGTCATACTTGGTGAGCCAGAACATAGGCAGTGTAAATTCCATCCTACCTTGGAGCACAGCAATGGGCTGGATGATCAGTTCTGTTCTGTTCCTGGTCACTTTTCCCAGCTGGAATTTCTCTGTTGATTCAGGCTAGGAGAAAAACCTCCACAGAAAGCAAGGACACAAGTAGGTGTGTTCCCTCCCCAAATGCTAATTCCCCACACATCTGGGAAGGCGATGTCCCACAACAGGTCTCAGAAAGGCCCGGGAAGCCACAGGAGCTCCTGCTGTGGGAGGGAGCACGGATGGGCAGTGTCCTCCAGGCAGGCAGTGTCCACTCCCTCTCCCAGGGGAGAGGTGGGACTGCTGGACGTGCTGCTCCCGCAGCCCCGGATCAGGTCCCCTCTGCAGTGCCCTGTGTCCCACAGCAGCTCCAAGCCTTCAGCACACTGGGATGGCCTCCTCTCCCTCCCATCCATCCCACTCTCCAGAGATGAGCCACACGTGCAGTCACTGTCCCTGAGGCCATCCCACCCCTCACACCGCAGGGATTGGGAACCAGACTCCTTTGGGACTGGAACCCACCTCCCTTGGCTGTGTGAATGTGTGTCCCCAGGTAACAGCTCAATAAAGCACTTTAATGCTTTAAAGCTTCTGCAACAACCATTCACATTTCCAACAATAACAGGGGCTGTTCCCAGCAGTATTAATGGATCACTCCATGGCAGGAATTATATTGTTTTGTAACGTTACCTTTGGAAAATGTGTTATTTTTATAGCTGTGGTTTTTCTTTTGTGGTTTGTTGGTTTTTTGGTTTTGTGTTTTGTTTTTTCTTTTTTGGTAACACAATAAAAGCACATGTGGGAATTGCTGCATCTGGCAATTAAAACTGTACAGAGGGTGCCCTCCTAACCCACATAAACCTCCACCTGTAGGATCTCAAAGGGCCTGAAGCTGCTGAAACCAAAAAGAAACCCACCTGTGAGTAATAAACTGCTACAGTGAGTACAGAGAGGCAAGAGGTGGCTTCTGGATATATAAAACTTCCTTTTTTTCTCAATAAATGACTAAAAAACAGCAAATGAGGAGGATAACACATATTAAGACACTGCTTTTCTGAGTTTGAAAAATTACTGTTAAAAACAATTCCCCAAAGGAAACCGTCTTAAGTTACAAATGTCACCACTATTTCCAGTTTTAGGAATGTACATTCCATAGGCAGGCACTGGAAAATGACAGAACTAAAAGGTTCTTGCGAGAAGCATTGTTTATAAATGAACCCGAAGCTCATCTCGTCTGTGCGCTCAGGGATCAGCGGTCCCGGCGCAGCTCCGGCGCTCGGGGATGCGGCCCGGGACAGCCGCAGGGGCAGGACGGGCAGGACGGGCAGGACAGCGGCTCCCAGGGCAGGAGGGACAGCGGCTCCCAGGGCAGGGAATGCGGCCCCGCCGTCCCGGAGCTGCTGCTGCTCCCCCGCCCAGGCCCGGGCGGGCACTCGGAAGCGGAAAGCAGCGCTCGGCTCACGCCGTTGCCGGGCAGCGGCTCCGCTCCAAACCTCGCTCTAAACCCCGCTCTAAACCCGCTCCGAGCCCGCTCCAAACCCCGCTCTAAACCCGCTCCAAACCTCGCTCTAAACCCGCTCCGAGCCCGCTCCAAACCCCGCTCTGAGCCCGCTCCAAACCCGCTCCAAACCCCGCTCTAAACCCGCTCCGAGCCCGCTCCAAACCCCGCTCCGAGTCCGCTCCAAACCCGCTCCAAACCCCGCTCCGAGCCCGCTCCAAACCCCGCTCTAAACCCGCTCCAAACCCCGCTCTAAACCCGCTCCAAACCCCGCTCCAAACTCGCTCCAAACCCCGCTCTAAACCCGCTCCAAAGCCCGCTCCAAACCCCGCTCTAAACCCGCTCCAAACCCCGCTCCGAGCCCGCCGGGAGCTGCCGGGAAGCCCCGGGCGATGGACGGGGAAGCCGCTGCTGGCTCGCAGGAGTCAGAGCCCACCCAGAGCCTGGAACAGCTCCGGGAGGAGCTGCGGAAAGCCAAGGATGACCACAACATGGCCACAGGTACCGGGGAAGGTGCCCAGAACAACCCTCCCCTCTGCCCAGCTCATTGCGTGCTCATCCTCTGACCACGGTCTCTACCCCCAGACCATGACTCTGTTTATGCTCACCTAAGGAGCCACAGAGCATTTGGCCTAACACAGCACTCCCACTCTACAGGTGCCATCTCTTCCTTGCAAAGACAACTGGAGATCCAAGAATCTGAGCTTCGGAGATTCAGATATGAAAACGAAATGCTTCAGAAGCAGCTCAGAGAGCGAGAGGACCAGCTCCAAGCCATGTCTGACAAGGTACAGCCTGAGTGGCTGTGGCTGTCAGGAGAGCTGGCAGCTGGGAATTTGGGATTTACGCAGCAGTTCCCTCTCTCATAGGCAGGAGGGGCACCTGGAACTGCGAAACTGAAGTGTAAAATATTCTGCCTTCAGTTTTGCAGCCTTACAGAGGAACAGAGGAAGGAAGAAGTGATGGTGATGACAGAGGAGGAGAACCACAGCCTTCGACAGGTGAATGTGGTGCAAAGCCACCAGAGAAAATTCTGGTATTTGCTGCTTCACTGGGCTTGTTTGGCATATAATCCCCCTACTCAATCCAAGTAGTTTTAGAGAAAATGCCAAGTAGTAACAGTTACTGGATACTGGTGAGGTTGTTAGCCCATAGACTCTGCCCAGGAAATACCAGAAGCATTTGGACCAGATACTGGGAAGATGAGGCCAAACCTGCTCACTTTCTTCCCCACAGTAACAGCTGGATTTCTGCATCTGCTCAGGTTGTTACAGAACAGGAATCCCAGCTGGCCAAGCAGAACGAGCAGATCAGTGAGTTAGAGGGGACAATCAGGCGGCTACGGATCGAGGTCGTGACCAGCCGCCGCCAGGCCCAGGAGCACAAACAGGCCCAGGAGGAGAGCAAGAGGCAGGTTGAGGCACTGCAGCACAAGGAGGTGCAAACCAAAGTGGCACTGGAACACATCAGCAGCAAGGTAAACATGGTCTCTTTCACCTCAGAGCCCTGACTCCCTCTTGGGAATGGGACATGTGTGGGAATCTCAGCCCATTTGCTCCCCAGCTGTTTAGCAGGCAGCTGAACAGCGCTATAAGCACTTGCAATGCAAACAGGCCTCAAATACCAGAAGCCCTTGAGAAACTTGAGTTCAGAACAGTTACATCACCAGATTTCTAACACCCTTCCAGACTCAAGGTAACAGGAACCACCTTAAAGCCACCTCCTGCAGGCAGATGTGCCTGATGCCTGGGGAAGGGCTGCAGCCCACCCAGACCCACACCCTTACCATGGCACTTGTAGTGAAACCCAAGATGCCCATAATTTCTCATGAACACTTTCCATCTCATCACTCACCAGTACTTTGCCCAGGCCTGACAGTGCAGTCTCTGTAAAGCCATGCAAATGTCAAGGAATTATATATAAAGACTAAACACACCTGCTTTCCTCTTCTATCCAAAGTTTGAAAGGTTACGAAACAAAATAATCCAGGCCGCGTTCAGCGTGGAGGGCCAGGAACCCCCCCAGGCCGAGCTCACGGAGGAGCAGGTGCTGGAGGAAATGCAGGTGAGTGGCTCTTCCAAACTCAGCTCCCAGCAGCCAGGAAGGCACTGCTGAGGTAAGAGAACACTTTGCAGCGCTGCTCTCCCCCTCGTGCACTCCCACCTCTTTATGTATCCCTGACTTTCAGAGAATTGCTGACGAACGGATGGAGTTCTACCAGATGCTGAAGGAGAGAGGTATCAAGGTGCCTCTGTACTGCGGCAACATTTACCCTGCATCACCTCCCAACAGGAAGAGTTCTCCCTGAATGAAAAAGCTGCTCTGATGGCTGAGCCAGAAACCACCACCAACTTCAGGCTCTGGGTCCTTGACTCTGAGCTGGTGACCTACAACAAATTAAACTCATTTTACTGAAATCGAGTTCTGCAGGAGTATCTGATTCAATCGTTTCAGCCGACTCAGAGCACAAGTCACTGTAAGTCCTTGGTCTGTAGAAACACTTGACTTCCCAGGGAAGCCCAAAGTGC
The DNA here is from genome assembly GCA_035041135.1 of Platyrinchus mystaceus. Taxonomy (NCBI): domain Eukaryota; kingdom Metazoa; phylum Chordata; class Aves; order Passeriformes; family Tyrannidae; genus Platyrinchus; species Platyrinchus mystaceus. The sequence goes on along the minus strand of JAWWLV010000061.1, from coordinate 4,115,070 downwards.
AAGCACTGGTTGGCTACAAGCAGCTGGGACGTGTGAAATTCCAATTTTTGAAGTGCACAACAGCTGCTTTGGGAAGTTTTTAAGTGAGGTGACTGAACATCACCAATGCCAAAATGAGTGACAGTGCCATGACCACAAGTACTGTTTTATTTTTCCATTCCATATGCAAGTTCCAGCACAGGGATGTATTTGACACAGTAACAGTTCAGTCAGAGCTCCGAGAGTATAATTTTAAAGAGAAAAGAGTCACCCTGGCTGAGGGAGAGCTGCAAGTTCACACTGGTGGTCACCTGGGTGCAGAGGTCACCCACAGACTGCCAAACTGAGAACTGCCCCAACTGCCTGGGTTTTGGGAAGTGTCCCCAACACTCTCCATGTGGGGTGGGACAGAAAGCCCCAGGAAGGTCACTGGCACAAGTGTCTGTATTCTGGGGGGACAGGGAGCTTCAGCAGTGTCAGTGTGAGGCAGCAAGAGCCCTCTGAGCAGACCTGAACCTCATCAGCATCAACAAAGCCCATGCTCTATCACAGTAAATCACCAGCCACACAGACGGTCACTACAATTTCCACAGCGATCAGGATGGCTCTGAAATACTCTGGGACACTCAAACCCTGTGGGCATTTCAACTGACCACTTAAAAATGGGAGCTGTGTTCATGCCTGAACACAGAAACTCACTTTAAAACTCATCCCAAAAGTTCTGACAGCAATTAAATGTTTCTGACAGGAACTAAGTGTTCACAGTAACTCCAGATAAAAACCAAACTATGCAGAACGAGATGTCAGCAAAGTGGTTTGGCATTCTGATTCTGAGTGGTACCCAGCACAGGACCTCAGTTCCACACTGTCATCTACTGCATTTCTCTGCTGCCAAAATAATGATCCAGATGAAACATGCCAGGAAGAAAAAGTGATCTTGCAGAAAACTGTGGCTGCATTTGTTTTAAATATCATGATGATTTTCTTTACAAGTTGCTGCTTTCTGATGTCTGATGCCTCCTCTGCCATAAGTCCACGTTTGAAGATGCTGCTCTCTCTGCCCTGTCCCAACACCAACGATCTCTGTTAAGGCTGAAAGATTTCATTCTCTTTGCTGCAGCTCCTCAGACTCTGAAGCTGTTGCTTCCCCAGCAGGATGCTCTGCATCTTCTCTTTAGAAACCCAAACCCCCTCACTGTGCACAGGGTGTTGAATATGGGGAAAAAACAAAAGGAAAACAGAGTCCTCTCCTCAGCTGGGACAGCTGCTAACGAATCACAGTCAGCAGAGAGGACACTGTGGCCAGGTCAGTTTTAGAAGGATAAAGTACTTTCAAGTTTCCATCTGTGTCCACCACTCGCACCTGCTCCACCACCAGAGGAAGGTTCCCGGGCTCCAAAGCCCCTGGTCCACAGAGAGCATCCAACTCGGCATCCGAGCCTGAGCCTTCCTTGTTCTCCGAGGTAAATCTGTTCAGTTCTGCAATTTTCTGTTAAAGCAAAATACAGAGAACAAGATCAATTCTGTGGCAGAGAATTAACAAGAGGGAATAATAATACTGCTAAAATACAAGTCAACTTCTGTGTTCTTCTCTGTGCACACATTTGGTAGGAGCCCACCAAGAAGAGACAGGATATTTTCCTGAACTCCCTACCAGGATGAGCGTGTCCATCACATCTTTGCAGATCTGTAAACTGGTATCACTCGTCACTTCCAGGAACAGGTCACGGGTCTCTTTTCTAATCTGTAAGAATTGCACAGTTAAAGCAAGTCAGGAGTCAGAGCATCTCACCCACAGACCTGTGACACGTTTCAATGCACAGAACTAAAGGCTTTCATTTAATTTAACCAGGGGTTAGGCACTGCTGTTCTTTTATTCCTGCCCTTCCACAAAGCCTTTGCACAGGTAGGCTGGTGCCTTTGGAACAGATTTCTAGAGGTACAACTCGAACTCCCAGATCCCTCTCAGTCTGACAGTCAAGCACACAAGACACAGCCTGGGAGGGTTTATATCTGGAACACAACTTGTGTGTGTCTTTGAGTTAACTCTCAGCAGAAAAAAACACTAGTTAATTGATTAATGTATTTCCATGAACAGAGAGTACCTTTGTTTTTTCACTGTTGGTTATTGGTGGGAAGGAAATCACAGCGCCTTCAGCATCCACCAGGCACGGGTAGTTGTCTTTGCCATCCAGCAACTGCAGGTACCTGCCAAAAGAAACAATGCAGCAAAAAGTGAGTGACAGAGCAGCTGGACACAATGGCAGAAAATAGTGACAAAAAGGAATTAGTGTGTGATCTCTGCACGAGCAGTGAACAGCACAGGGCAGAGCCACACGATGCTTTACAGCTCATATGCTCCTACCTGCAGATTTACCCCATCTCTGATTCACTTACTTTGCTGAATGTGCACCACATACACTTCATTGTTCTCTGCTTCCTTTCTATTTGCTGTTCTAAATAGATTTGTCACCTCTTGAAGAACTCAGATGACAAGAATTTACTCTGGATGCAGACAGAATCACTGGAAGGGCACTCAGCATCCTCACTCCATTCTGGGTTACTCTTCATGCAAAAATTCACTTCAGTGTTTTTCATCTCAACTCCCAAGAGCTCGTGTTGGGTTTGTGAGCCCCATCCCCAGTACAGTCACCCAAATGTGCCTGAAGAAAACCACAAAAGACCAGGGTACTGACTTGTGCAGCCCAGAGACATTCTGACGCTTCTTCTGCTTCCGCTGCTCCTCAGCTTCCAGATGCAGCTGCCGGAGAAGGTCCTTCGCCTTGATCTCCTTCCGACCCAGGGGCATTATCTGCACCACACAAGAAAACAAACATCTGAATTCAAAACTCCTGTGTGCAAGTCAATAATTAAAACCATACTCCCGTATGTTGTCATTCCCCATGCCTTTTTCAGCCTGGAAATACACTTTCCACTTCCCATGGAGTGCTGTGAGTTTAAACCTTTGTGTACGCTACAACACCCACTTGAAGAACAGGGTCAGTCACTGGTACTAAACCTGGTACAGCAGGATAGCAAGGAAATCAGTGGAGCTTCTAAAGTAAAGTTCCAGGAATCAGTTTTCTAGGATCTGGGGGGTAAGAAACTACTGCCAAGCGCTACCTTCAGCTCGTCAGGAGGCTGAATGTCATAATTCAGAGGAGCTTTGACCAGATGCAAGTCGTGGGTGGCAATGGTGGCCGCCGTGCGCCTCTCACAGATGTCCTCGTGCAGCTTAGTCTGAACCAAAATAAATCAAAAAGTTTGTGTTATTTATCCCTCCTGGGGTTAAAGAGTTCTATAATTCTTCTATATTTAATGTCTGCAGCACTACCAGCCAGGTGAGTATGAAACACAGCCCTTCCCTTCACCTGTGAGGTGCCTGTATCTGCACTACAGCCCAAACGCAAAGGCAGCAAAGCCAAGCAGCACATGAGACACTTCTCAACTGGGAAATCAAGTTTTAAGTCAGAAATCACAAATACTCTGTAACCTGAGAGCAGCTCCCACCTGCCACCTAAGGGACAGGTCTGTGGGTAGGATCCCTCAGTCACCAGGTTGGGTGTGAAACGTGGTTTTAGCACAGACCAGGGAACCTGGAGCCAATCCAGGACACATCTAACGTGGACACAGTTTTATTTTTAGCTCTCAACAGGTTCCACAGCACCGACAAGCTGCTGTTACAGACACAACACAAACTTGAGCGCATCTGCTGCCCTCATGGCAACACCTGAGCTCTGAGAGGTCCTTCCTAAAAACCAGTTCTGCTGATTCTGGACTCACTGGGCATGTGCTGCTGGCAGAGGCCACTCTGCACAGCCACCCCTGGACCCTCCCACCCTACATTTCACAAACTCATCTGCTGGAAGGAGCCTAGAACAGTCCATTTCCAACTCTGACAGCAGAATTCCTGTTGCAAAGTACCACGACAGAGCAGCAGTTACCTGCATTGACAGGAACCTCTTGAGAGCGTTTCCCGGCTTTAGGTTCACTCCCTTCAGCACACAGCACACGATGAAGGGCCGAACATCCTTGACGCCCGGGCTCACTTTGACCACCAAGGGCGCTGGATTCTCGGAGACATGCAGAACCTTCACCAGCAGCCTGCTCGCCTCCTCCACCTCGTCCTGCTCCCCTTCCCCACTGTCCTTTTTCTGCTGCTTCTCCCTCTTCTTCTTCCTGACCTCCTCTCTGGCGCTCTCGGCCTTCCCCTTGCCGCGGCCCCCGGCCCGCAGGTACTCCAGGATGGCCTTCGTCTGGCACCCGTTGACCATCTTCTCCAGCCGCTTGTCCCTCAGCTGGTTGCCCCTGAAGTTGGCCTCCTTCAGCCGGGGGCAGTCGGCCAGCGCCGGGGGCAGCTCCCGCAGCTGGTTGTTGGCCACGTCCAGGCTCTGGAGGAGACAGAGACGGGACGGTCGGGGGTGGGCGATGGACACCCGGGAGGGCGGGGGCAGCCCGGGGTCCGCTCCCACCTTGAGCGCCGGCAGCGCCGCGATGTCCGCGCCCAGCTCCGCCACCTCGTTGTCGGCCGCGTCCAGCCGGCTGAGCAGCGGGAAGGGCGCGGCGGGGCCCGCGGGCGGCAGGAGCCCCCCGGGCAGCGCCCGCAGCCGATTCCCGGAGAGCAGCAGCTCCTGGAGCTGCGGGGCGGCGCGGGCGAGCCCCGGGCCGAGCTCCCGCAGCCGGTTCCCGCTCAGGTTGAGGCTGCGCAGCTGCGGGAACGCCGGGGCCGCGTCCCCCGCGCCGCCCCCGGTGCCGCCGAGCGCGGCCGGCAGCGCCTCCAGCCCGTTCCCGGACAGGTCGAGCAGGCGGAGCGCGGGCAGCGGCCCGCCCAGCCCCGCGCCCAGCCCGGCCGGGCCCAGCGCGTTGCGCCGCAGCACCAGCGTGTGCAGCGCGGGCAGCGCGGCCGCCACGCCCGGGCCGAGCTCCCGCAGCGCCGCGCACCCGCTCAGCTCCAGCGACTGCAGCAGCGGCAGCGCCAGCAGCGCCGCCGGCAGCCGCCCC
>JAWWLV010000061.1:4068912-4101826 GCA_035041135.1 Platyrinchus mystaceus | reverse complement strand
CGCGCCCGCCAGGCACAGCTCCCGCCGCCGCTCCCGCGCCGCCGCCTCCAGCTCCGGCCACGGGCCCGCAGCCGCCGCCGCCATCGCGCCGGGCCCGGACCGCCCCGGGGAGGGTCCCGGACCGCCCCGGGGAGGGTCCCGGACCGCCCCGGGGAGGGCTCGAACCGCCCCGGGGAGGGTCCCGGACCGCCCCGGGGAGGGTCCCGGACCGCCCCCGGGAGGGCTCGAACCGCCCCGCGGAGGGTCCCGGACCGCCCCGGGGAGGGTCCCGGACCGCCCCGGGGAGGGCTCGAACCGCCCCGCGGAGGGTCCCGGACCGCCCCGGGGAGGGTCCCGCTCCTGCTCCCGCTCCGCCTCCGGGCCGGCCCCGCTCCGCTCCCGCTCCCCGAACCCCCGGCTGTGATTTCCTCACGCCCGTCCCTTCCTCGCATCTCTCAGCAACGCCAACGCTTACTTTGATATGTTTATTTTTTTTTTATTTATTCAGCACGCGGAAGCGGGTTCTCCAACAGGAACCCACGTCACTAAAGAAAAAAATAAAAATACATATGTATTTGTTAATATGGGTAATTTGTAATATGGGTACTCCTAGTGTGTGTATAATTATTTATAACACGCATTTGTAAGCGTCAAAGGAACAATTTATATAAAGATTTTCGAAATCCAAGCACGCTGATCTACCTGGAAAATCCAGAAGCTGGTAGGTAGGGTGGCTGCAGGCCAACTAGAAAAACTGTATTACAAAATCAGCTCTATATACAAAACACCATCACAAACTCACTCCATGGGAGCAAAAACCACCAAAACTTCCCCTCATATTACCATATACCACTCATTCCTGTGCCTGCAGTACCAACAAATGCCATCCTGGAAAGCAACAGGCAGAATGTTACAGGTAGAGATGGGAGGATTGCTGCTTAGTACAAAGCTTCATGCCTTGAGTCTTAATAGACTCTCTTTGAAACCCTTAAAAGTCACATGCTCCAATCTGTGTATGGTTATTTTAATCAAGATCTAACTAGAGAAACTCAGTATTTGAGTGTAAAGTGCATTAAAGCAGGCAAAAGGTCTACATTTATTAATTCAAACTCTTCAGGGTCCAATCAAGATTATTTTTTCCTTTCTTTAAGGAGCCATTTCTTGGGGATATGGACTTGGAGGATTTAGTTTAACCCTCCTGCCAAGTGGGCTCATAAGGCACTTGGGGCACAGCAAGAGGCCACATTTCATGTCACCTGCTATTTAGTGGCACAACACAGGGCAACATCCAACCAGCCCTCTGGCTTTTTCATTTGGTGCTAATTGCTGGGGTTGAGCAGAGTTTTGGGTACAGCTCTCCTGCCTTTAGAACCCTAAACCTGGCACATATGTATGCATGGCTAGGCTTCCCCCATGTGGCTCCTGTTCCTTGACCACCCTGGGGACCAAGGGAGGAAATGTCTCTCTTAACTCATCAAATTACAGACTTGGAATTGGAAAGCAAGGCAGAATTATCTGCCAAAATAATGTTTGTAAGCATTTTAAAATGAGTGGAAACATTTTGATACTGGCCCTGACCCAATTCCTTGCCTTGCAAGGCCAAGTAGTGCCTTCAAGTGATGGACAAGGTGTTTGGAATACCAGCCACTCCAAGAAAAAAGCACATTCCTATTTCCAGTGACAGAACCAGGAGTTTTAGAGCCAATAAATGGACTTGTCAGCTTTCACAATGGCTGTTTATCAAGCTGTGATCTGTCCCAGAACATTTGGTATTTCCAACATGAGCATTTCCAGGAGCAGAGCCCAGTGCTGCAGTGACAGCCAGAGCCAAGGGGGGTGATCACACCAGGGACTGCGAGAGGCTGAAACAGCCGCAGGTAGCTGCATGGAAAAGGTGATACAATTTGCCCACAATTTTTAAACAGCTATGAGCAACCACGTGCCCAGTTATTGAGACAAAGGAAGAAATACTTGTCCTGTCATCTCTTCGAGTACTTTTTGCCAGTACTTTTATTTGGGCCCCCTCGGGTTGAGATCTTGCTTCCTATGGAGGGAGAGTGGTATTTTCCTCCTGAAGGGCCCGGCTTCCTTAAATAGTGGCCACCTACTTTGGCTGTGAAGAGAAAATAGAGATCATTACTGCAAACACATCTAGTCCCAGTATTGAATTTTATCCATCATTTTGATTTTCAGGATCTATTAAGTCTGAATGACTGAAGCAACTAGAAGCTGGCAGGATTGGTTGGACTAAATGGTCAGGGTTCCTTTCCTATCTCTAGCAAACACCTCTGGAATTTTAGCTTATCCTGGCAGGATTTAAGTTTCTTCTATGCTTCCAAATTCTAAGCAGCAGCACACTAACAACCTGCACCCTCATTAGCAAGTACAAACAGCAGAGCTGAGGACAGACAGACAGAACTGTAGGTCCAGTTCAGGACTGGAAACCGCTGAGTTTAACCACTGTGATTCACTTGTGGCAGCTGAAAGGGGCAATTCCACAGTTCTTTCAGGAACGTGGTGTAGTTGTGACAGGCAGATATGAGCAAAGCACACGTCAGACAAAGGAGGTGAACTCTGAACATGCAGCTGATTAAAGAGTTCCAAAGAGTCTAAATGAGGAAAGAGTTGGATGTTACTGGCCAAGAGTTCTGGTGCTGCAGGCAGTTTGTTTAACTTCTGTGTTCTGGAAATAAAAGGATTTTCCATGTGCTTCATAAATAAAAACAACTGTTAATAAAACACCTGACTTCAGCACCAATGTCTCTTTGTTGGTAAAGGAGCTGCATAATGATAAATTCTGCCTAGTTCCTGGGTCTGGAGTGGAAAGGAAAAGCAGTGCACAGCACTCACTGTTCAGTTCATCCTGTAATTAGCATCAGATTTACACCCTCTGATTGGACACTAAAAGCTAAATCAGCCCTAGTTTCCTGTGTCAGCATTCAGGAGCTTTCCAGAACATTCACTGTTCAGCAGATTGTTCTGCTCTTGGTCAGCCTGTTCTGCAGAAAAAAAAAAACCCTGAACTGATCAATGTATCAAACAGCCAGTTTCCCCAATCAGCTGAGATAACGGCCTTGTTTGGAATGACTGCTATTGAATGACTTGTGGTATTTGCTCCCCAGCACACTGTGACAGCACAGGAACTATCAGCTCACACAAACGCAAACCACAAGTTGCACAGACACAGCTCACTCCTGGGGATGAAACACTTTTCTTAAGGCAACACAGTAAAAAGCATAAACATGATTATCATGAACTGATCCCTTACCAGGCTGCAACAGAATGGTTTTATTCATGGGGGATATCCTCCGCTGATTCCTTTTACAGCCATCTTGGTCCATCAGGTGAGACTTCCAGGCCTAAAGTCAATCAGAAAGAAGTGATAATAAAACAACAAAAAAATGAGCCAATGATTTACCTGGTCACATGGTGAAAATGAGAGCTGTGTACAGACTTTATGGCAACAGCATTTTAATCTGCTCAAAGTACGAGCACCTTGTGACTTACTATGGAATAGAAATTAATATATCTATTATTTTAATATATCTTAAAAGGCACATGACATGAAAACAATCACCCTACAAAATCAGCCCCTTGTGGAGGGCAGGCTCACCTCCTCTCCAGGGGGAAAGTTCTCATGGCACAACGGGCAATGGTTTGCCACGTTTTCTGGTTTGGCAGCTGAAATTGTTAGAAAAAGAACGTAAGAATTGCAAAGAGGGGCTAATTTCAAATACCACAGGAGAACTCACACAGCAAAGAGGATACTCACGATTGCAAGTCCTGCTCTTCACGTGTTTGAGCAGCTCATCCCTGGGCAGGGCCTCGCTGCAGCGCTGGCACTTCCCAAAGCTGTCCCTTTTGTCACAGTCATTCAGCAGGTGCTCTGTCAGGCTCGAGATCTCCACGATCTGCAACACAGCCAGGGCCACCCAGGGAGGTTTGTGCTGAGTAAGTAGGGGTGGGATTCAAAAACCTGCTTACGAGATTTTTGGAAGGTCAGTCTCACCTTCCAAAATGACAAGGGGAAAATGCAATTTAGTTCAGTTATTAATACGTATTCTAATGCTGCTCTTTTCCAAAAGCACTACCCAAATCCCACAGGTGTGCTCAGAATTCACCTGCCTGAGTGTTAAACATCTTATAGCGCCTCAAAACCAGAATAACAACAGCCAATGTTTTTAGTAGCTCTGAAAAGTTCACTCTGACCTGTTTGCAGTGCTCACATCGGGTTAACATGGGGCAGTGCTTCCAGTAATGCAGATCCAACCCTTCCTCTGTGAAGGATTCATCCCTTTCACCACAAAAAATACACAAGCTGCGAAAAAAATACAAACATCAGTGACATCAGAGTGAAATGGATGAACCCTGTTCCCTCTGTCAAAAGTTGCTCTGAAAAACAGCCACCAGCCTGGAACACATCTTTTCCCCATGTAGTGCTGACCTTAGGATGGGGCAGGTACAGGGATGTAATTTATGGTCAATACAACTATAAACCATTTGTTCATATAGAAACATTAATTCCACTAAAGCCCTGACAACAGCTCACTGAAACTGGCTTTCCTGGCTCCAGAATTTCCAAGTGTTTCCTCTATGACCTTCCCTACAATACCCAGGAAAACTACACCGTGTTTTTCCCTTATTTCACACTGGCACCTGAACATTAAACTGTGGCCATTTCTTATCCTACAAGCAACTCCTCAGAAAACAAGTTAAAGAACTGGAAAAAACACAACAGCTGGGATTGCTCGGTGATAATTCCCAACCTGTTAAAAGAGATTTTAGTCGCTACTGTTTCACTGCTGAAGGTATTAGCTTTGATCTACTGGAGAAATATTATTACTATTATTAGCTCACAGGTGACACCAAGTGCTTAAGGTGATTAGAGACTGCTCATCTCACTTACTTATCCAGGTAATTTGCAACTGAGGAAAGAACCTCTGGAATCTCTGCTGCTGCAGCCTGGGGGCTTTCATTTACCTGGTAATCTAGAAGGAGAGACCTATTAAACCAAGATCACATTTTAACTCATCTACAGTTCTTAGCACTATTTGAAACTACCTACCTTGATTATCTGGTTTCTGAAAATCAGATTCTTTCTCCTAAAGAGCAAAGAAATATTAGGTCAGAAATTTGCTAAGTAGCTGTGATGACTTCCACGGAGAAAGGGAACACATTATATTCTAAATTTTCTCTATAATTTAAAATTTAGAAGCAGAGCCAAAGCACTAAAATGTTCGTGCTTCTGGTCCTCAGGCAAATGTCTCAAGTATGAAGGTTCTATTTTATATTATAAAGCTATTATTATTATGTTATAATAAAGAATCCAAATTTTATACTATGTTAGGAGAAACAACACCCAGATTTTATACTGGACTGCTGAAGAGGAAAGTCACCCAGTGTATGTCTGGAGTCTCTCTAAGTATAATGAGACAACACCAGTGTTCATTATCTAAGCCTACGATACCTGAGAAACAAAGGATTAAAAGGAATAAAAATTAAAACCAAATCACCTTCACCTCTTCACCTTGAACCTCTGCCCGTATCTCCTTTAGAGCTGCCAGCTGACCTCGCAGAACTTTTATTTCTTCTTTCTTCTGTTTCTCTGCTTCTTCTGTGGCTGCCTTTCCCTGCTCCTGGCAGGAAATACCCTGTCAGTCCCAAAAGCCTTGGAACCATCCATCACACAGAACAGATTGCAAATCACATCAGCACAGAACAAATGACCAACGCAGAACTGGAAATTTCTTGCTCAGTTAAACGATGGGGCATTTACAGTGACACCTCCCTCCTCCCAAATTCAGAAAGGAACACCCAGCAGAGCCTTTGTGCTCACTGTTCCCAAGGCCTGCCAGCAGAAAACAGTATTTGTGCATTTTCCAAACTGCTCGTGCACTATTTCAGCAGGACCATCCCTGTATTCCCTGCTGGCTTTATTGCCAAGAGTGAGTTCAGGGAACCCACTGAGTTATCTGCACTAAGGAAAGTTCCCCACACACCTGAAGACACTCTGTACCTGTGCTGTGAAACCGGGGTATTGCTCAGCTGAATGCCACGTGTGAAGTGGCCACATATGTCCTCCCTCTCCTCACATACCCTCATTCCAGGCTCAGGAGGCTTCCCATCGATCCTGGCAAAGCCCTCGAAGAGCGTTTTGTAGCGCACGGTCCTGCGGGCGCTGGCGTTGTCCGGAGGGAGATATTCCAGCACGGCCGCCCTGTGCTGCCTGTACATGTCAAAGATGATCTGCAGCACCACGTCCCGCACCTCGTGGGCTCTGTGCTCCAAAGCCCCTGTCGCAAACTGGAAACAAACAATAATAATAAAGAATTACGTGTCTCTTTTCTCACTTTTTTGAGGACTCGTTTGTTGGTCCAAAACAATTATTTCCCTGCAGCAGGAGGAATCTTCCTGCAGACGGGTTTTGCAAACACTTTTTGGCCCATTGATTCTTTTTTCCCCCATATTGACATCTTGGTTCACAGAATTATAGAATGGTTTGGGTTGGAAGGGGCCTTAAAGGTCAGCTCGTTCCACCCCCCTGCTGTGGGCAGGGACACCTTCCACCAGTCCATGTTGCTCTGAGCCCTGTCCAACGGGGCCCTAAATTACCAGCACTGTTTACTGGAGGGATACACCTCTTCAGGAGTACACTAAGCACTCCAAACCAGCCAGGCAGGCCCCTAGAAAACCATCAAAAAGACCTCCATGTGCTGCAGCCTCAGCCTCTTACCTTCATGACATTGTTGATGGTAAACCCAGAGTTCCCAGTCCCCAGGGCTCTCAAGAGACATTCCACCAATTTCACGTGACTCATTGCCAGGTGTGTTGGGGAGTTTGGTTTTAATGGTTTAACCAGGTGGACTGGAACAATCTGAAGAGGTTTAACTTCAGTGCACAGTGCCATTTCCTAGAAACAGAGAGTCAGTGTGCAGGCTGGAGCTCAACAAGGACAATTACCTGTTATCCTCATCTCTGCAGGCCACTTGCAACAGAGAACACAAGACTCACACCTTCCTACACCTGCAGCAGCAGAAATCCCCACACTGCCCCTCACAACAGAGGTGACAAAACATAGCCAGAAAAAATTCTGCAAAGACATTCAGTTGGTTCTGCCACTTTGCCTTCCACATATTTACAGCCATCAACTAAAATACAAGAAGTTCCACCTCAGCATTAAGACCTTCTCTCCATGGAGGGACTGAACAGGCTGCCCAGGGAGGGCATGGAGTCTCCCTTTCTGGAGACATTCCAAACCCACCTGGACACGTTCCTGTGTCACCTGCTCCAGGTGACCCTGCCTTGGCAGGGGGGGTTGGACTGGATGATCTCCAGAGGGCCCTTCCAACCTCAACAATTCCGGGATTCCACGATAAGCTGTAACCCTTCACAGCAACCAACCCTGGTCTCCCAGCCCAGTCTGATCAGGTGTTGCCCACCTGGGAGCTCCATGACCTGCTTAATCAACTCAGAGCCTGATGTGAAGGGAAGCACCCACCTGGATGAAGGCAGAAGCCAGAAGGCGAAGACGGGATGAAGAGTCTCCTGTTCTAGAAAGCAAATTTGGCAGGGTTTTTTCCACACAATGAGAAGTCTCTAGCTTCCCTAGTTTATGTTTTGGTATATATTGTGTAATGATCATTTTTAAAAGTTTCAGGGAAGCTTGAAAAACCTAAATCAAAAACAAAAAGGAAACACTGAGCAAAAGTACCACAGAGATCCCTGTTTTCAGGCAATACTGTAAAATATGTTCTTAGTGGAATAACAGTAGCACTCTTAGCAGAAGCTACTTCAGATAACTCTCTTCCAGAAAACCTGTTGCCAGGGCTTCTGAAAGGCTTCAGAAATTGTTTTATAAAGAGTAACAACTCTTGATTTTTTTTCTTTTCTTCTTGCTGAAGGCTTATTTGAAAGCAAGGTGTCCTTCAGCTAAGTGCAGTCTCTTGAGCTGGAAACTAGAAGTTATTTCATCACTATATTTCAACTTTAACAAAATAAAAGGCTCAACCTCACTGCACATTTACTGCATCAGCAGGTATTCCTCCAGCTCATGGCTCAGTCCAGGGCAGTATTTTCCATCTGCTCCATGCCAGACACTGCCCAGTTGTTTGGTGTGGGGGGGGTTGTTTTAAACTTACTCAACAGTACATTTAAAAACTGTTTGTTCAAAGTAGTTTAACATCATGGTTCTTCAATTTGGGCTGCCAGTTCTTCACTGGAGCAACAAACCTATCCCAACTTACAGAAGACACGGTGTCTTTGATGGCTCTCCTTACAAGGAAAACAGCAGCCCTCAGCATGTTCCTTAAATCCTCCTTTGGAGTGTTCACTGACACTTCCATCAGCTTCTTATACACAGCCAGTAATGTGTCTTCCCGATATGACCACGATCTGGAATATGCTCCTGAAACCTGAGCACAGGACAAGTTTATCTCTTAAAAGGTCCACACAGATATTTCAATACATATTCAACATTTATATAGAGAAAGAGCCTCAAAAAAAAAAGCTTATGAACTGAAGCATGAAATCCCCAAGTGTTCCCTACAGGAATCTGGCTTTATTAAAAGCACACATTTTGAAATGTGATGAATGAAATGGATTAACAGGTCAGGCTGAAGGAGCCCTTCGAGGCACAGTGAAGGTTTATCTCCCTATAAAAGACAGTGGCAAGTTATGGGTGTTCTGGGTCCCTACCCTAAAGCAGACAACCGGATCCTGTCTGCTTACCAGCCCATCAGCTAATCAAACATACAAGCTACAGCATCATATAAACATTGAAAACAGGCATCCATATAGCCAAGGTCAAATTTTAATCTCAGATTTCTAAGTAACAGCTCTGAATATGTAAAAATCCTCTCAACACAGAGCACAACAATCCATGGGTTTATGCTGCTGGTTTTTACCAAAGCTTCTCCAAAAACTTCAACAGCAGGGCTGGCCTCCCTCAGTGCCTTCTCCGTGAGTGGTTCGGGCTCCCCAGTAATGCCAGTCCTTGGGGTATCCCCAATGTCCTCTTCAGTCACCTCTGGCTCCAGGTAGGCAACAGCTTCATCCACCTGCTTGCAAATGGCTGGGAGAGGCGTCTCGTCGTAAGGTAAAAATTCAGCCTAACAGAGAAGACAGAATTTGTGTTCTGGAAATGACTCAGATGTGAAGTCGTTTCATCACTAATTGGATTCACCTCAATGCAAATTTCTCATAACAAAGCTGCACAATTAACCATGAGAGTAACCACAAGACCTCGTTGTTTGGAAGGTTGGACACCAGGTCCTTTGCTGTGATGGGTTTTGCAGTTACAGAGGTAACACTACTCACATTTTCCTTGGAGGCTGTGGGCTGAGTCAGAGAAGGAGGAGGGGGCTGCTGGGGAACAGTGGGCTCAGCAGAGGTGGGATCCACTGACTGCTCCTGCAGCACAGGCTCTGCCCGCCGGGGCTGTGCCTCGGGTGGGTCTGTCTGTCCCTCGGGTGGGTCTGTGTGCTCAGGAGGGGAGTGCTGGGGGCTCACAGTGGCAGCCACAGGCCCCAAAGGCAACTCAGGTGGTTTTCGGATCTGAGAAAGGGAAGGAGATTCTGAACAGCAGGGCTAAAAATGAGCCAAAATCAATTAGCACAGCTACATCTCTGGCTGTCAGCAGGATTCTGCGCTTTCCAGTAAACAGCAGACCTGGCTCACAGGTGTGTCATCATTCCCACTGGATGCAGCTTTATCAAACATAACTTATGGAGAACTAGGCATGTTCATAAAACACCATGTGAGAGTCTTTGGTTGGGGAAATCCACACTCCAAACAGGAAACTGAAAATCTCATGTAAATGTCATCGTAGCTGTGTAATAACTCTTACTCTTTAAATCTTTTTGGTTGCTCTGCCATTTCTATTTGGAATACCCTCCCAAGTTCAGACTGACAGCACCCACCAGCAGCTGTGCATCCAGGAGGTCGTGGAGCTCCAGCTGCTGGTACACCTTCAGCCGGTACTCATCCATCTGCTCCTTCTTCTTCTTGGCAAGATCATAATCCTCCTTCTCCACCGCGTAGCGCTTCTCCACCTCATACCGGCCGAGCCGCTCCCCCACCTACAATTGGTACAATGAGACACCTTGCAATCACCTTACTGTCCATTTCTTGGAATCATCTTACTGTACTTAGGTATATATTCCACTATTTCCAGCCAAACTGTTCAGTCAAGCTATCCGAATTTAAAATTATTGGTTTGGAAATCATGACGATTCCACACCACCAGCAGGGTCCTGGTGGGCCACTGGAACACAGCTCCACTTAGGAGACCAAGAATCTCTCAACAACACCTTCTGCAAGTCTGCAATGGCCTGTTTGAGTTTCTTGGCGTGGTCGTAGCGCTCGTGCCGCACGGCTTCCCGCTTCCTCTCATCCAGCCTACGGATTATCTGAGCGACCTCCGGGTCCTGGTACATGTCAAAAGCCAAATCATCCAGAGGGGAAATGGCATCAGATTTCCTGAAGTCATAAAATGAATAAAATAACCCACAATAAGCCAGGCTGAGGGAATGGCTTCTCTTTTCATTAGCAGGGAATCAACAGAACACAGAGACCAACAACTACTTTTGACTGAGCAGAGGTTTTCCCAGAGTATATGCAAACAACATCCTTACCCAAGGTAAGTTCCATCCAAGGCAGGATCATCTGATTTAATTCCCAAGTAATGGTCTATCAGCTTCTCTCTGGAGGGCTTTGGAAAGAGGCAAAAAAAATCTTAATGCACATTCACCAACATCAGGTGTGTGTTCAGGACAGAAGTTCTGACTTGCCATTACCCCAGGAACCTGTACCTGACCAGGTGGAGCAGCACCTGAGCAAGAGGACAGGGATGCTTTGCACTTACACTGCTCATGATGTCATTGCTGTAGTCTGCTGGATCCCCAATGATGTTCACAGCTACCAGGGCAACCTGCAGAGATTCACAGAAAATGGAAATGCATAAACCTGGTCGTGATTGCAAGTCACTTCTAACTTGTTATGTGTATCTTCTGTTTTAAAACAAGCCAAAATAACTCCAGGAGCTTTCAACTAACATTTTTGGCTTCTACAGATCAAATAAGCAGGTTTCTGTGCCTGTTCTGTACTAGGGAAGTGTAACTTGGATTACCAGGTAAAGACTCTTAACTCACCTGTCCATATATGTTGTATTTATTGACATAATTTTTATGGAAAATCAGCTTCAGGTACTGGCCAACTGCATCCACATACACAGATTTTAACTCCCGTGCTTTGAAGTCAGTCTTCTCATTGTCTGAGAGAGGGACGTAGCTGGGAAGGAGAACACAACACTTGAGCAGAGGACACTTGAGCAGACACACAGGTGGATTTCTGCTCCTCGGGGTAGGACCCTGCTAAGGTTTAAAACTCCCTCATAACTGAGGCAACATTTGCTGTCACCTGACAGGGCTGTTCATCTGCAGGTGCCTCTTACACCTGCATCTTCAGCTCTGTCACAGATCCACACGACTCCAGGGTCTCTCTGCTGCATTTACAGCATGTCCACACCTCTTGCAACCCGTAATGAATATTATTCTCCCCTGAAGGTTTTCTGACTAAGACAATAAACCCACTCAGAGCTTTCTGACTCACCCCAGTCTCTGAAACCTCTCCGACTGATATGGAGAAAAGTATTCAGGCAAACTTTCACTGATGTAGAACTCAATTTTGCTGGAAATCATGTACTGGTGAGCAAGCAGCTGCAGCTTCCGAATCCGACACCTCTCCACCAACTGCAGGATGATCTCCTGGGGATACTGACAGAGCCTGAAACACACAGTTTCTAAATGAAATCATCCTTTTAAAGAGGACTTCGCTTCCAACTTGAGCTACATTTAATTATGAAACTTTCACATTACTATTGTTTAAACCAACATTACAAATAGTGTAAAAAAAACCCAAGAGCAGAGTGGAAACACTTTTCCCTTCCCTTTACTGCACATATGTGTATGTTCAAGTGCCCCACACCTGTCTAGAGGACATGCTGAGACAGCCAGATTTTTCACACTAAGTCAAAGCAGTAGCAAGCTCCAAGTCCGCCAAGAGCAAAAGCACTTCTCCCTTTTCCAGGACTTTATTTAAATGCAACGTGGTGCCTTTAGGTGGCAACCAAGGTGCTTTTTTTCTCCTCAGGAGGAGGATTCCATGGGACCAAAGTAACTTTTTTGTTTCATCAGTTTGGTCTGGAGTCCTGCAAACTGCTCTTGGCCATGCCTGGCACAGCTCCCACTTGTCTTCAACTGTTCTCCAGAATATCAGAGCCTCAGGACCATGCACTGGCAGTACCTGGGTGAACGCCACCCGTTCACTGTCGGCGCGTGAACCATCAGCTCCCGGGCGCTGAACCCGTCCTCGTGTCCCGACGAGCTGACCACGGTGAAACCGATCTTGTGTGGCATCCTGAGGAGCTGAGCTGGTCACAGCCACGGCCTTCAAGCTTAAACTCATCCCTGGAAGGACGACAAAACACCGCTGAGACACTACAGTCAAAGAATTAAATCCTGTGGTCTTGTCAAGTCAGCAGATGATGACCACAAATCTAAGTTTTCTTTAATTAATATTGGCATGATAAAACACACCATGTTCTTGCGGTGTGGGTTTGATTAGTGCTGAGCACTTGAGAGCACTTTGCCAATAGCAGTTTGCTAAGCCAAGATGGAGCTTCGAACTAAGAGCTCCAAACACACACAGGAGTGACCTGCACCATCCTCTCTGTGCTCGAGCCACAGGAATAGACAAGAAACAAAGCGCAGGGTCAGTTTAGCCCCTTTTCCCAGCCCCGGGGACGGCAGAGCGTGGGGGCACAGGACAACACCAGGACCGCCGCTGCCCACCACGGGCCGTGCCGGTGTTATGGCCCCTAAGCCCTCCCTCCCTCCCTCCCTCCTCCCGCCGCTCGGCCCCGCAGGCCCGGGGGGACCACGGCAGCGACGGCCCCGGGGAGCGGCCGGGCCGGGCCGGGCCGGGCCACGGACAAAGCACGGGCGGCCCTGGCAGGGGCTCGGAAGTCTCCGGGCCGGGGGAGCGGAGCGCGGGGCGAGCGGAGCGCGGGGCGGGCGGGGCGGGCAGGGCGAACAGGAGAGAACGGGACGGGACGGGACGGGACGGGACGGGACGGGACGGGACGGGACGGGACGGGACGGGACGGGACGGTCCCCACCTGGCTCAGCGCGGCCATCGCCGCTCTCATGGCAACGCGGCCCCGCCGCGCACGCGCCACCGCCCCGCCCGGCGCGCCTGCGCGGGGCGGGCCCGGCCCGGGACGGGGACCGGGATCGGGATCGGGACTGGGATCGGGACCGGGACCGGGATCGGGATCGGGATCAGGATCTGGATCGGGGGAAGCGGCACCGGGCGGGCCATGGCGGAGCCGCCGCGGCCCTTCCGCCTGCGAGGGACCGGTGGCCCGCAGAAGTTCGGGGTGGCGGCCGGGAGCCTGCGCGGGCTGCTGAGGAAGGGCTGCCGCCTGCTGCAGGTGCTGGGCGGGCCGGGGGCGGCCGGGGGCTGCCGGGGGCCCGCCCGCCGCTCACCCGCCCCCGGGGCAGGTTCCCTTGGCAGGCAGCCGCCTGTGCCTGTACGAGGACGGCACGGAGCTGACCGAGAGCTACTTCCGCGTGCTGCCGCCGCAGACGGAGCTGGTGCTGCTGGGCCCCGGGCAGAGCTGGCGGGGATGTGAGTGCGGGGGTCCCCGGGGACGGAGCTGGCGGGGATGTGAGTGCGGGGCTCCCTGGGACGGAGCTGGCGGGGATGTGAGTGCGGGGCTCCCTGGGACGGAGCTGGCGGGGATGTGAGTGCGGGGCCGGGGGCTCAGCCGGTGCCACCCCTCCCGCCCCAGGTGCCAGCGACATCGAGCGGCTCCTGGCCGCGCTCTGCAGCCAGCGGGATGCTCTGGTGGAGGCCGCCAGGAAGCTGCTGACGGATGAGCGGGCTCCCCGCAGGCAGAAGCTGCTGTCCGATCTCATCCACAACCTGAGCGAAAACATCCTGGCCGAGGACAAGGAGGACGACAAGAAGTGGTTTGAAGGTGTGTCTGTGGCCACAGAGAGCTGCTGAGGGACCCTCGGGGCTTGCTCTGCTCAAAGTCACTTCTGTTAGTTTTACTGCTGTTAAAGAAGAGTTGTTTGAAAGTCTGGGGGCGCTTCTGGCTGGTGGGATAAGGTGCCTGGTCAGGGGACTAGTTATCCCTTCCAGTAGCATGTGCCTTTAGGTTTCTTTAAAATACAGTCATATTTATTATCAGCAAGTGGTAAAGACAGTGTTTCCCATTGGTCTGTCCAAGATTTTCCCCCATTAATCTAGGTCTGTATTTATGAGGTTTTAATGATTTGTTAGTGCTGTATCAGTGACTAGCACAGCTCAGCCAGCTAACCTTGCCTTATGTTCTCTTTATATTCTGCCAGGTCCCTCTCCCATTCCCAAGTCATTGCTGCAGTTCTTCCCAAACAATTCTGTTTTCCTTTCACAATCTCTTAGTGTTCTACATATGCACATTAACAAGAAGTATTTAACAACCACAATACCAGCCACTGCTCTCCCAGCAGATGCTGCATGGGGTCCCTTTCAGTGCGAAGGGCAGGGTAGTCCTGAAGCAGTAAAATAAAAATAGGAAAGAAAAAAACCTGTGCATCCTGAGTTAGTGAAAAGCCGGGATGAACACCCAGCTGGGCAGGAGCCGTGCTGAGGTACAAAGCAATCTCGCTCCCTCCAGGGCTGGAGTCTCGGTTCAAGAACAAATCCAGCTACATGAGGCACAGCTGTGAGAGCAGAATGCGGGGCTACATGAGAGAGGTACAAGTTTCTGTTGAAGTAACTTACTGTCAACAGTAATTCTGTGGCCACATGATTGTAGAACAGAGCCTCAGGCTGCCACAGGAACCAAAGAGTGACTGTTGGCTTTCCCCCTCTAGGTTAGTGGTTTTATTTCAAACGTTCATCCTGCAGCAAGAGACGCCTACAGAGGGGTAATGGACCTGATGGCAGATAAACTGAAATCTGTGAAGTATAACGGGTGCTACTTTGACAGAAGGGAGGAGGAGGAGGCAGCACGTCTGTGCACTGTGGAGGGGTGGTTCTCCTGTCAGGTATGTGCAGCCCTTCCCAAAGCAGAGTCATAGAATCATGGAATGGTTTGGGTTAGAACGGACCTTAAAGATCATCTCATTCCACCCCTGGCCAGGGTGGACAAGTGTGACACCTTTCACTGCAGCCCTCTGGTTTCACAGGGACCTTTTGACAGAGACGACTGCCCGTGTAAGCATTCCATCAACCCCTACAGCAACAGGGAAAGCAGGATCCTCTTCAGCACCTGGAATCTGGATCACATGTATGTACAAAGTGTTAATCCAGTCTTACCTGACTCATGCCCTTCCACTCCATGAGGAAGGGTTTAGCCTTAGTCTTTACCCCCCTGCTCTGCTGTGAATATTTTATGAGAAAAGGTGCTGGGATGCTGCAGCTGTTCTGAGAACAACACCCTGAAGACAGATTATCATCCTGTCTCTCATTCGCTGCTTTGCTCCTGTGCAGATTTTCTTGTATGGAAGCAAACCCCTCCTCACTGTGTTATCTCTGTGAATTCACTCTGGCAAAACCCCTCAGACCTATTTTAAATGTGCATGTGATGCAAACGGGATTTGCTAAACTAATTTCCTTGGGGGAAAAAAATCATAAACCTAGTTATGGAGAAAGAATTCCAATTCTGCCTGGCTCTGAAAGAAAGATGGAGGCTTGATTACTCTGAAACAGCTCCTGATGGCAATATTGTTTTCTCTTTTGTGTCCCCAAGAATTGAGAAGAAACGTGCTGTTGTCCCAGAACTGGCAGAAGCTGTCAAAACACGCGATGGAAGAGAAGTGAACTGGGAATATTTCTATCAGCTGCTGTTTACCCTGGATAATTTAAAACTCGTACATATTGCTTGCCATAAGAAAACCACTCATAACCTCAGCTGTGACAAAACCAAAATTTACAGAAAGAGGAAGCAAAACCACGAGATTTCCTAGTGCTGGGAAGGGACCTGCTGCTTTTTCCAGTCATGTTGGTGCTGTTGTTTTTAAATAGCTCCAGTTTCTTAAACAAGAACTGTTTAAGAGTCCTTGGCACGGGACTGGCTGAGTAACACAACCACAGCTCACAAAGCACACACTGATGGTCCCTTGCCTTCCCACTCCCTATGAGCCTCCCTCAGCTCACGCTGTGCCAAGGGTGTTAAAACCCAGCTGTGAGGGTATAAAATGAGGCTGACACTGTTTCCACCCTACCATCCCTTTCTTGCCATGACCAGTGTCAGCACAGAACTTGCCGTACACAGAGAGGAAACCTGGACAAAACATTTCTCACAAACTAACCTGTGGGGGCTCGTAGATTCCCATTCCTCTGTAAGCCAAACAAAGAATGATTTAGGATCACTGTTTTGCTCCGTGCCTTTTGCAGGTAGCAGATTCTTCCAGAAATGGCAAAGGTGATTCAGCAGCAGAGCTGCCACCTCACCTGTGCCAACCTCCTGCCCTCACCCCTGACCGCTCCTTTGCTGTCGCTTCAGACGGCCATCTCCCAGAAGGAAGAGCAAGGCCATGGCAGAACTTTGCTTTTCCCACCTTTGTTTGCCATCTCCCCGCTGATTCCCTCTTCTTGTGAACGTTTTCTGCCTCTTCAGCTTAAGTTTGCGTGAAGCACCACCAGCAATGACATCTATAACAATCAAGTTTACAATAATCATGTTTACCTGGTGCTGTAGAGAATATTGATGGGGTAAATACTTCCTACCTCAGGCAATAAAACACAAATAGATGGATTTTTACTTGATTTTTTTTTTTAATACCAGCTGATAGCAAGTGAACTTTTAGGGACTGTCACTGTAAACAGTGTGAATTTTTTTAAATAAAAAAAATTACTCCTTATGTATGTTTGTGAATATGTGGAGGTGCACGAGTGATTCATCAGGTATGATAAAGCATTATGGTCTGAGCACAGGGAGACATTTATGGAGCACCAGCTACTTACTGCTCTGTAAATAACCCAGAAAAGCTCTGTCTCCTCCCATATTGATGCTCCTGCATGGAGCTCCTACTCCACATGGAATTGTACAGAGATGGTATTTCTGCGTGAGCCTCGACTTACTGGGTCTTGGAAGCTTTGCTAGAGGGTGGTGATGTACTTTAAACAACAAACTCAATCCCCTCCCAAACATTTCAACCTGAAAAGTAAGGAGGTGCATTTTAAGTACAGGATTTCTAACTCTGCTCAGAATTCATCCATCCAGCTTGCCTTTCTGCACTGTTTGACAGTGGGGAGGGCAGCACAGCCGGGATTCTGGTGACAAACCCAGTGTCACCTGTTTGGAACACATCCCCAGAACTGAAAATCACCATTTTGCAGAGTGAAGTGAATGTCTGTGTGTGAAACCATGCTTGCTAGAAAGAGCCAGCAGCAAACACAGCACTGAAGGAAGGCTGCTGCAAGATGGAGCTGGGCTGGAACCATGAATATGCGATTAAAAATCTGGATTTTTCCATGCTACAGTGAAAAGGAGCCAAGAAATATCGTTGACAGAAACAATGCATCAGCTGGAGTGGAAATGGGACTGCATTACCATGCCATGCATATACAATTTGTTTGCCTTACAACTTTTGAATGTTTAACAGGCTGTAGCTGTAGAAATTAATATTTATTTAAACCATCTGCTGATAACATTTTTCCTCTATTTTTAGAAACATAGAAGGAACTATAACAATAAATAACTGGAAGCTTATTGCATAATCACACTTTCAAAGAAATATTCCAACAAACACTGGGTGAATTAACAGTTCCTGGAATTAGCTGAGGTTGCTCCTTACTTTTCAAACATGCAGGGGGGGCTGCCCCACATCTTGTTCCTCTGCCCATCAAATCCTCCTCTATATCCACCAAGGCATTTGTTTACAAAATCCCTGCTGGAAGTCAGTTGAAAATCCTTGATAAGCCGCAGGGTGATGAAGAATGACTTTTACAGCAGCGGGTGGAGGGGGAGGCAGCAACACAGGGTGGGTGTTTGGGGAGCTGACGTGCAGTGAAAACGTGCTGAACTCCCAGAGGTGAACACCCTGAACTCACACTGACATCCCGCATGGCGTTTTGGCAGCAGAACTGCATTGGAGAGGTTTAACTGGTCCTGGTTTAGATGTAAACAACCCACACAACCTACACAAGAGAGACCCTTGTCACTCTTTGTACCAGGGAGTCAACTGGCTCCTTTATTACCTGGGTGCCAGAGACATCACAGAATTAAAAGAACGTTGTTTTAGCATCTTTTCCTTGACTATTTAAAAAAAAAAAAAAAGGAGTGAAACCAAATATTTCCTCTAGATTGAGGCTCAAATTTATAAAAAACCCTCTTTTCCCTGGGTTTTTTTTCCTAAATATTAGTGGTAAAGTGCTAAATTACAGTTTATTTCCAAATCACAGTCTTTGCCCCAGAAAACTGTAGGAATGCTGTATCTGCCAATTCCAGCAACACAAACTCTCCCAGTTTTCTCCCTGAGAAAAGGCAAACACAGACACCTTATGTTACTGACAGAACCATTGCTACGTGGTTGTGAAGAAAAGGAAGAAAGGTTTAATTTGTTTACAGTTTGTTGTTAGACAACATCCTCTTCCTCCTCCTCATCTTCCTTTGCAATGAAATGGAGGTTCCTGACTTCTCGCCTGCTCATCGTTGTGCTTGGGAGCGCAACTGCTGGGAGATCCTGGAGGAAACAGATAAAATCATTAAGGAAAAGTCCAATGCAGGGGGTTGGGACTGGATGATCTTTAAGGTCCCTTCAAACCCAAGCCATTCTATGATTCTGTTAAGAATCAATGACCAGTAAAAAACTATTTTGACAACAGTGCTGCATCACCATAATACAGCTGTGAAGGTCTTTATCAGAAAAAAATATCTCTTATGGAATTGGACTAAAAAATCTAAATAAGAAAGATTTTACACCTCAAATTAATTTGGCTGGGAAAGTAATTTCATCTCTGATTGAGACAGTTCTACCGGGGCGACAGCGATATGACTGCAGATGTCCCACAATACTGGTCAAGTCTGCCAACAATTCTGAGGCAAATTTAAAGTGGAGCAGAGCTGAGTCTAAAGCGCCAACACACTCAGCCCCTTACCGGCTCAAAGTCCCCGAAGAAGCGGTGCACGGGCAGGGGCTGGTTGCTGTCCTCGTCCGAGAAGCCGCTGTGCTCCAGCTGCATCGGCCTCCTCGGGCGGTCGGTGTCCTCCGAGCCCGACTCCTCGGCCAGCACGCTCCCACAGCTGCTCTCCTCTTCACTGAACACGTGGCGGTGCAGATATCCAGCACTGCCCATCTTTAACGGGGTACTGCTCGACCTCACTGCGTGTGGCTCCAGAGGAACATCGTGCTCCTCGGCCTGCTTCCCTTTGTTAGTCTCTGGAATGCTTTCACCTATTTCCTGTTGGATTATATTGGTGTCTCCTGGATCTTCTGAACCTCGATCCCCATCAGACACTTTTGGCATTTCCCCCAGTGCAGCGAGGTTTCCACTTCCACATGTGAGTCCTTCCAGTTCTGATTTGGGACTGCCTTCTTCCCATTTCATCCTCTTTGAGGGTCGTTCATCAGCCGCTTTGTGTGAAGAACACTATTAGGAAAAAAGACAAGATTCTAAACCTCACTTGAAATACAGAAAATTACAACCACTTTATCTCTTTAGTTGCAAGGCTGGATGGGGAACCAAAGGGCTCCATCACATGAACAACACCTTGATCCAATTCTAAGTAATGAGTAGAAAGTGCACACGAAGAGAGGAAAACAGGTGCAGGCAGCTCATATAAACCACAACATACAGTCCATCACCAGTAGAAAGCCACTTCTCAGAGCATAAACTGGCACCGCACGAGGTTAATGTCTTATCTTAATGTTCTTATCTTCTTAGGGATGCTGTTGGTGGCACTCCATGTACCAGGACTATCATCACCCAGCACGGCAAAGCAGCACAGCACACCGGCTAACAGCCCGCTCTGCGTTTCTGCACAGGCACGAACAACGCGCCGGGGAGGTGGTGAAGGCGAAGAATTTACTTAAATTCTCCTGGTGATGCTCAGCCTGTCGCAGTTAATAATAAGCTGCAATCCCCACGCTGCGACTGCCCGGCCCCGGGGCCTTCCCCCCACCTCGACCCACCCGGCCCCGTCCCTCCTACCGGGCTCGCCGTCTCGGTTTCTTCCCCCGCGGGCTGCGCAGGGTCGGTCGCCGGGGCCTCTCTCGCCCCTCTCCCGGGCCGCCGCCGCCGCCGCCGCCGGGGCCGCGCTGGGCGAGCGGGGCCGGAGTGCTGCGAGCGCCGCCCGCCCCTCACCGCGCCGCCCGCCGCCATCTTGGCAGCGCGCGGGGCCCGCGCTCGCCATCTTGTGGAGCCGCCGGGCGCGGGAGCCGCGGGCGGTCGGGGCGGCCTCGAACCGCTCCGGTCACAGAACCGTGCGATAGTTGGGTTGGAAGGGACCTTAAAGCTCATCCAGTGCCACCCCCTGCCATGGGCAGGGACACCTTCCACTAGCCCAAGTTGCTCCAAGGCGCGTCCAGCCTGGCCTTGGACACTTCCAGGGATGTCTAGTCTAAACCTGCTCTCTGTTTGAGCCCGTTCCCCTTGTCCTGTCACTCCAGGCTCTTGGAAATAGTCTTGCCCCATCTTTCCTGTAAGTTCCCGTCAGGTTCTTCCTGAGTACCCACTACCCGAGATCTGCCTCACAGCTGCTGCCTGAGGAAAAACCCAACCCCATCCTGCCCGGGCACCACAGAGTTTATAAACCTCTGAGATCTTTTGCTTCCCATCATATCTTCCTCCTGGAGAACGCTCGCCCCCATCCAAGATGTGGTCAGAGAGTTATTATTCCGATGTGCCTCTCTCATTTCCACAGCCCTCAGGGAACAAATTATGTCAGTAACTCAAATCCCCCTTTAACTTCAAGGACTCTGACGATGAGCAGATGAATTTCTGTGTAGCAAAGCACCCAGATTTAAGTACGCAATTATCCTCGCCGATGTTGCCGGGCAGGAGGAGCGCTGCTGCGGGGACGGCGGTGGTGCCGGACGGCCACGTCCTCGTGATGGGGCCCGCGGGCTCCATCCATCACATTAAACACAGCTCCTTCTCCGGTTAATTCAGCGCTTTGGGGACCCTGTGGGGATTTTTATAATTCTGTCCATCTGAGGGCACAGGAGCTTGTTTTTTTATAGCAGCCATTAATGTTCCTGCTCATTGCAGAGCCATCCCACGAGTCTCAGTGGTACCTGTGCCCCTCCATCCAGCTTGGCTGATTAAATGCTTGTCTGTTCATCCTGGCCTTAAAAAACAGGAGCAACAATTTAAATCGCAGAAATAAGTGGCAAGAATGGGGATATTCAAGTAAGACATATTTTCTCAAAAGCATAAAATCTCCCAGTTAAACCATGCAGGTTTGGAGATGCCTGCTCATTGTTGTGCAATTTCCCTTGGTGCTTAGGGCCCTTCTGTGCTTTGTTCTCCGGGTGAGATAATTCATATTCTTCTCCAAAAGCTTCTTGACTTGCTCCACTCTTGCAGTGCTGTTGCTTGCAGCCATGGAATACAGATGATTGTTTTTATTAGGCATTGAAAACTTACAGTGTCTTGTAAACAGCAACAGACTAAAACTGGCTGATGAGCAGTGTTTCTGCAGCTGGAAAACTTGGTGGTTGTTTTAATTTTCATATGAAACTGAAAATAGTAAGGGAAATTTAATGTTGACAATTCTAATACATACTTTTAAAAACACTGTATGTTTCTTGTTGTTTATGCTGCTTTAGAAAGCTGATGTGTACATCCAAGTGATGAGGAAGCAGCCCCTGGGGCTCCTCTGACCCAGCACAGTCAAGGGCTCACACAGGGTGAGATACAGGGCCACAGGCACCCGAGGCTCTGCAGGTGGCCTTGGATGCTTGAAGGGACAAAGCACCTCAGATGGAGCCAGGACGCAGGGCTCCCTCCAGAGCTCTTGTGTCACACTCACCCCATTCTCCCCTCTCACCATGTTATTTTGGGGGCAGGTGGTGGCAATTTCGCAGCTGCAGATGTTGCTGCATTTTCTGAAATCCAACTGAGATAACAACTGTCACATAGCACAGAAAGCACCCGGGAGAGACGGTGGATCCCTCTGAGATCTGTCCCCATCTCAGCAGCAGCAGTGTCTCCCGAGTGACTTGAAAGGCGATGTGGGGACTGCCAACAGCCCTCACAGGGAATCAGAGCAGCACAAACTATTTACATTAAACCCACATTTCCACATAAAAGGAGGCTTATTCTCAACAATATTAAAAAGTGGGTTTTATTAGAATCTGTTGTCTAAGCAGGCAGGAAAAAAAATTGAGAAGGTTTTGTGAGCTCCGTCATTCCTGTGAAAGCTGGCGGCTCCGCAGCAGCAGCTGATGAGCTTATGGAGCAGGAAGGGAGAGTCAGGCTGTGAAACTCAATGTGTAAATGAGCTTCTTGCAGCACTTGTCTCTGCGCCTGTCACTTGCACCAGTGTCCCTGTCTGTTATAATCCTCCCAGTTCATTTGGCTAAACACGAGTGACATGCCAGGGACAGCAGCCAAAAAAATTGTTGCCTGTAAACACACTGGCTGTTAACTGTTGAATGCAAGGTCTGTCAAACTAAACAGCCATCCATCAGGAGGGATGGCCTTTTCCTGCCATGGGAAGGGTGTTTTGGGTTAAAGTGGCTGAATTCTGCTGGGGAGAAAGCTGGAGGAAGATCTGTTTCCCAATAACCAGCATCCTTCCTCCCCACTGCCTCCTCAGCAGGGTAAGTTGGTCTTGTGCTCAAGATTTGAAGGCACAGATTTTGATCTGCTGTTCCCTTCCATCGCACGGTGTTGTCATGCCAGCTCAGGTAACGTTGGTGACCACTGAGGCTGGACAGGGCTCTGAGTAACCTGGTCTATGGAAGGTGTCCCTGCAGGGGGTTGGAACTGGACGATCTTTAAGGTTCCTTCCAACCCACATCAGTCTGTGTTTCCATGATTCTATGAACTGCCAGCTGTGGTCTCCCAGAGGCGTCCTGGGAAATTTTCTGGGAGTTGATACCCATCTAGAACTGAACATTCACAGGGGTGCACCACTACCCCGAGGACCTTTGCACCACTCACATGGAATAAACCCCTTATTTCCATCACAGAGGAGTGCTCATTCCAGGAGTCGGAGAGCCCTGACACAGAAATCACAGGGAATTTACAGTACATAATGAAACTTTATGCTTGCTGTGTGAGGAATCTCTTTGAGTCTTATTTTGGATTTCTTGGATGTGTCTTACTAAGGACCAAATGTGGAAAGCCAGTATCTGAAGAAATTAATTAACACAATGGAGCTGTATGTGGGCTTTGTGAGAAAGAGCAGCAAAGAGGAAACTTGTGAAATTCATTAATGACAAACCTTAAGAACATCTGAGAACACTGAGCACAGAGAACCGAGCCCAGGCTGGGGGACTGTAGTTCCTGTCTGCAGGGGGCTGTTTGGCACTGCTGTCCCTGTGATGGGGACAGCTGGAGGTGCCTGAGCCCTGCTCCTGGTGGTCAGGTCCCCCCAAAATTGATGCAAGCAGATCTCTGTGTTTACCTGGCAAATCCTTCCCAAGGCAGCTCCAAACACTGCCCGTGAATTCCGGGCACCCCCCCTGCCCCAGGTCTCCTGCCCTCCCAAAGACCCCCATTGCTCCCAGCATATGGATTTTTAAAGTGTTTCACAACACAAAATTTCTCCTTACGTTTGTTCCAGGAGGCTGCTAACATGGATTTAATGATTTGCTGGCAATTTAGCCTTGCTGTTAAAAAGCATCAGCCCACAGAAACCTTTTCGTGGCTCAATTTAATGGTTGCAGTAACCGCAGCCGTGCGAACAGGCGCTCCCACTCTTCGCTTCCCGCTTTATCACGTGGCTTTGCTCCAGCGTTTAATTAGGGTTTGATCAGGGTTTAATTCCCGGCCGGGGCAGCAGCTTGGGCTCAGCCGCCGCCCGACGCTGGGGGTCAGTGTGAGACTGGCGGTGGGACCGCGCCGGGCGGGGGCTCGGAGGGACGGGGGACACGGGGGGATGCGGGACACGGCACCACAGGGAGCCCTGGGTGGGCACGGAGGGACAGGGACTTCTGTGTCCCGTTCTCGTGGGAGAAGCTCAGCCCCAACCAAGCCTTTCTACCCTCCTTCCAGGGGCCCAGGTCAGGGAATCACAGGATGCATTGGGATGGAAGGGACGTTAAAGGTCATCTGATTCCAACCCCCTGCCATGGGCAGGGATACCTTCCACTAGACCGGGTTGCTCCAAGCCCCGTCCAGTTTTTGCCTGGTTGCGTTGCTGAGGACTCCAGGGACCTGGAACAGTTGTGTTCAGCAGCTCTGAGTGTGCTGCTCCCAGCTGGCACAAAGGATCTGGGAACAAGCAGCTCCTCCCAGTTCCCTCCAGTCCCCCCACCCTCCCTTCCCTGGCAGCAAGGTAGGTGAGCCTGGCCCTGGCGTTGCCACCCTGCCCGGCTATCAAAGGGACAAGCTAGGAACACCACGCTCAGCAAGGCTGGACTCCATTCAAAATCCAAGCCCCCAGGCTGCTCTCAGCATTCTTTGCTTGTAAAGTAACAATAACAATAACAACAACAACAATAATAATAATAGTAATAGTAATAAATGCCCTTCCTCTGTCCTACATGCCAGTGAACATCAGGCTCACCCAGCCCCAACCTAATTTTCCACCAGTGACAGGTGACGTTTTGGTGGGTGCTGTACATTATTTAACACCGTTTCTTTGGGGAGATAAAAATTCTTTGAGTGAATGCAAGTGTCTTCCCTACACACCTGACAAGGATGGAAGCGGCTGTTTTACACAAGGCTCATTAAAAATAAACCTACCATGTTGATTCCAGCAGCTTAAATTACTTAAGCCTATGTAATGGGATAAATATTTGATGGTGAAGTTTATTAAATTTCCACCACTATTATGTTACTGCTAAAAATATAAAGGATTCTTTAAAGCCTGCTTGGTGGTCTCCAAAGGGAGATGATTGGAAACCTGGCTCAAAATCTGCCTGCAGGGATTGCTTTAGGGATGGGAATGAACTATCTCCTTTCCTCTGTCCTCTGCAGGTAACAGCAGATTCTTCCTGCTCCCATCAGGATCAGTCAGACCCTGAAAATAGCAAGAATAGCCCAGGCCAGGCCTGGAGCTGTGGGAGAACACGCTGCTCCATTGGCAGGCTGTACCCACGGAGGGTGGTGCTGGTGCACAGCTGCTCCCAGGCACAGGATAGCCCTGGGGGGCAGGCAGGGAACATCCCGCAGGAGGGTGACTGTGGGGTGGCTGCTCTCAGGTGGTGATGGGGTTTGAAGTCTCTCAGCATGTGCAAACTCTCAGGATCACTTCGTCACATCTCCCAGCTTCTGCACTTCGCTGCTCTGCTTGGAACACAGAATGGAGCAGAAGCATCATGTGACACAGCGTGACCCGAGTAACGAACACCTGCACGAGCTGTGCACGTCCCCCAAATCTGGAGGGGACACGGGGCGCTCACCCTGCAGAGCTGGTGGTGTGGGCAGGGCTGGGGTCACCTCTGCAAGCCCTCACAGGCACGCTGGTCCTCAGCCAGCCATGCAGAGAGGGCAATGTACAGAGGGACTGGAAAGAGAAAATCACCAGGATATTTTTAAACTCTGATTTCGCAAAATTTTACCAAATTCTCTCTCATGAGCACTTGCCTTTGAACCCAGCTTGAGGTGAGACCTACCTTTTAGCAGAGCTGTGGCCTGCACCATGGCCCCATCCGAAAGTGCTGCCCCACAAATCAGGAACACATCTCGAGCCAGAACGTGGCAGCAAGTTCTGCAGTCGTAAGTCTATAAATATTTCTGTTTGCCTTTGAAAGGGTTGCTGCATAGTGGCACTCTGCCTCTCTGTTGTATAATTAACTCTTGCTCATTTTCTGTCACTTATCTTGTGATAATTCAATACATAAAGTTTAAAACACCTCAACAATTTTAATTCTTGGCATTTAAGAGTCACCAATTTGTGGGCAGATGGAGTCTCCCAGGACAGAGCTGGCCTGAGTAGAGGCACAGGCCCACTGGTGATACCTGAGATGGAGAAGGTGCCTGGGCCAGGTGGCACCTTCTTAGCATAGCAAGAAGCCATCAGCATTTTCCTGAAGAGGCACCTCTTTCCCTGGTATCCTACAGGAGTAGCAGTTTAAGCCACTCCAGGAACATCATCACAGATCAGTAGCTCTGTAAATTAAAAATGGATAATTAGGGTTGAAACACCCTGGAGCAGGGCTATGGAACAGGCCACTGAGGTCAGTCTCTTGTCTGGTCTCACAACCTCCTTCCAGAACCAGAGAAAACTCCATCCCCAAAGCACTTAGATTTATTTCCTTTTGCTCTCAGTTCTCGGTGGCAGAGGTTACATGTAAAGAGCTGTAACTGCACCTCAGAGAGGACCTTCTACCAGTGGGGATCCGCAGACAGCATCTATCTTCAAAAGAGCAGGAAAAAACAATCAGAGGAGACATGTTCTGTTCATGCAACAGCAAGCAATATTGTTCCATTGGTAGGAATCACGCCAGGACAGCGGCTCCAGTGGCCCGGAGCGCTTACGCATTCCTTCCGACTGGGGACTGCTGTGCAACAGGAGCGACTCTTTATCAGCCCTGCGGGGCCCCTAATGAACCCAGATCCTCATTACAATCTGTTTAAGTACTTCCTACATCAGGTATTGCCTCCATCAAGCACCACTGCTGATCTCCTGTGTCCCGACTCTTTTGAAGCAGGTTTCCCAGGAGCAGCTCCGTTACATGATGCCACAGCTCTGAGTCATCTCCCACCTCTGAGCAGGGCTGGCTGCATTCCTCTGCCATCCACACCACTC
Organism: Platyrinchus mystaceus; assembly: GCA_035041135.1. Taxonomy (NCBI): domain Eukaryota; kingdom Metazoa; phylum Chordata; class Aves; order Passeriformes; family Tyrannidae; genus Platyrinchus; species Platyrinchus mystaceus. Next base: position 4,074,927 of record JAWWLV010000061.1, on the reverse strand, counting down.
ACATCCTGTACAGAGAATGTCACACAACTGTTTGGACACTGTCCCATGTGTCATAGCTGCTCTTCAGAGACAGATTAATCACGTAAGCCCAGAAAGCCTTCAGCCGGCCACTCCTGCTCCAGCAGCGACTTTCCAGGGCTTTTTTCTGCATGCACTGGTATTGCTTAAAGCTTAATTGAGTCAGAATTAAGTACAGCCCAGGAAGAGGACCTGGGGCTTCTAGTAACACTGTCATAGAGCCAGAAACTTGACTGCCACATCTTCCTATCCCTCTCAGTGCCTCCCAGCCCTTCCAGATTCCAGTCAAAGTTTGTGACTTGGTTTCTTCTCACCATTGTCTTGGGTCCTTTTCTTCACTACATAACCCTTGCTGGTTATCCTTTTCAGCTAAAAATACCTGCTCCTCACATGTTGGTCTGGTGGGCAGGAGCTGTGGCTGGCGTGCCGGGGATGTTGTTTTGACACTTTGATTTGATGCGAGGACACGCGAATAGAAAGCCACCAGTGAATAGAAGAATAAATCTATATGTTCCTTCCTGTCACTTCAACTAGAAAGCAAAGCCGGCAGCTCTCGCTCTTCGGGGAATCTGAGATTATTTGGACAAAGGTTTCCCTGCGGGTGGCACACTCGCAGGAACAAAGGAATAGGGTTCACAGGACGAACAAGTGTCCTGCAGCCAGCACGATCAAAAGCGAGCCCTGAAACCGTGTGTTGGGCAGGAGAGATTGAACAACAATCAGGTGCACAAGAAACCCATTCAGAGAGAGGGCTCTGAGGGAATGGAAACGAGCGTTGGCTCTGCTTCATCTGCAGACAATGGTGATGTTTAAGGAGAAGCTGCTACACTCCGTGTGGCTGTGATTTCGTTATCTTGCTTAATAGGAAAAGAAGGAAACCAAGTTCCTAGGCAGTGCTCAGGGAGGCAGTGGGTAACTTACGTATGCCACAGTGGGCACAGTGTCCTTGGTGTATGGATTGCATGTGGAGGCTGCAGCCCTCAGCTGCCATGGAGCTGCTCTGGCCTGGTGGGAGCCTGGCCCTGTGCCAGCTGGCATCCGTGGCAGGGTGATCCTCTCCGTAATGGATTTCTTCCAGCGAGGGAAAGCAGTGCAGTGCCCCGTGTTGCTCACACACAGCTGAGCACCGTCTTCTCCTCCCCTCTGAGCTCTCCAGAGGCAAGCTGCTCCGGCCAAGAAGTCAGAAGGCACATCAGGAGCTGCTCCAGCCCTGGACTGTGCTATTCTGCAGGGACAGCATTGTTTTTAGCACTGCCAATGTTCCTGCGGTGTTGCCAAGGTCAAGCTGCCCACGCTCCATGTGCAGCTTCCCAGCACTTGGCATGCAGTGATGCCCTGCCTTTGCAGCTCCCCAGTTTTCAGCACTTCGTGCTTTCGGTCACACTCCTGCACAGGAAACAGGCAAATTCCTACATTTTGTCTCCATGCTCAGTAACTAGGGAAGGAAAAACCCCTTAAGAAGTGCCTAGGTTGCATCTTTGGGAAGCAGAACTGCACAGGTGTGCGCCTCCATAAATATTGCAGAAAGGAGTTTATTAGATTCCACTAACATGGCAACTGCTGCATTACAGATGCCGAAGACTTTGGAAGCAAGCCAACCATCAGCTTCCTAAGGAATATTTTATCACCATTGGGCTGTGCTGAGTGAGGATTCTTCTCAAAGCAGCGAGAGCTGGGCGGGAGGAGGAGAGGGGCCACCGCAGTCAAGTTGAAGCAATTCTTTCTTCTGTAGTTTAATCCTCTTCCCTCCCCTTGATACACAGTTTATTTAATTGCAGACACAAGATGCATTGCTTTCTTGAGGGATTGTGGGAGAATATTTGTAATCCAGGGGCTGTAATTGAGCTCAGTAATAATAATTATACTTCTCTTCATTAATATGTCTTAAAGCTCATTACAAACTATTTTCGTGCCAGCATCTTTGCCAAATCCCTACAGGGTTAGAGATAACTTTTTATTCCAGTACAGCAGTGACTTTAAGGAGTGTTCATGCTCCTGTTCTTGCAGGGCAGCAGCAGCAGCCAAACCCCTGAGCTCACTGTGGAGGGCAGGGAAGCACAATCCCAAGGGATATGAGGAATTGGCTGACATGGTCCAGCTGGCCAGGGGCTGACCTAGGATGAAGAACCCCTAGGCTTGGTGCCACTCAGCCTGCAGCACCTTCACTGCTCCCCACTGGGGATGGAGCACCTTTCCTGTGAGGAAAGGCTGAGGGAATTGGGATTGTTCAGCCTGGAGAACAGAAGACTCCAGGGTGACCTAATTGTGGCCTTCCAGCATCTGAAGGGAGCCAACAAGGAAAGATGGAGAGATACTATTTACAGGGACCTGGAGTGACAGAACAAGGGGGAATGGCTTCAAACTGACAGAGTGTGGGTTTAGACTGGATATTAGGAAGAAATTCTTCCTTGTGAGGGTGATGAGGCCCTGGCACAGGTTGCCCAGAGAAGCCCCCTGGATCCCTGGAAATGTCCAAGGCCAGATTGGACAGGGTTTGGAGCAACCTGGGCTAGTGGAAAGTGTCTCTGCCCATGGCAGGGAGTGGAATTGGGTGATCCTTAAGGTCCCTTCCAACCCAAACCATCCTGGGATTGTGTGATTCATCCAGAGTGGAGTCAGTCGGGGCAGGGACTGTCCAAGCTCAGTAGTGAATCACAAAACACCCTGGTTGAATCTGCCTGTCCAGAGAGGAGGAGCGTGTCCTGAGCCCCAAGGCATTTCTCAGATGTTCCCTCTGGCTGAAGCCCCTGTGGAGCTGTGACCCCTGCCAGGATCCAGCCGTGCTCTGACGGGCACAGGCACCGGGGCACCCGTGTCATTGTATGCCCCGAGGGGTGGATCTAAAAGCGGATGCTTTTCAGTACAAGAATGTCTATTTCAGATCACAAGTCTGCAATTAAAATGAAAAATTCAAACTCATTTTACTTAGACAAGAGGTACAAGGGACACGGTGCATTAAGATCTGTTCCAAACTCTCAAATGCCATTATCACTGAAGTGAGGGCCCTGTGCAAATCCCAGTGTGCAATGGGTAGAATGTTCCCTAGGTTTAAGATAATGTTCTGCCCCTCTCTGAGGTGGGAATGCAGCTCTTTCAGGGATGCTGCTCCTTCAATATTTACGCTCAGACTGTGCGACTCGCGAGGTTCCTTAGCATTCATTATCCTGTTTGTGCCAGCATCTCTGCCGAGTCCCCAGAGCGCTGGGGAGAACCGTTTTCCTGCTACAGCAGCAGCACTAAGGTGTGCTGTGGCAATTACAGGGGAATATAAATTTCCAGCTCTCCTGAAATCACAGCACTCCTATTAAAGCAGCCCACTGGCTATGTGCTAAATTTGCCCAGACAGTGGCAGGGCCAGACAATGATGGCCTGTGGAGATCCTCTGGAATAGGCCGGGTGCCGCTGGGTTTGCTGTGGATGAAATGCACTCCTCTGTCACCAGCTCTCCAGCTCAGAGCAGTTCCAAGAGAAAAAAAAAATGAAAAATGAGCAGAACAATTGGCAGCAGCCACAATAGGCTTTCTTTGAAGCAATTCTTCCAGGTATGTGTGCACTTGCTCCCTGGATCTGCAAGTATTTGTCAAATAAATTCAATTAATTTTCTCCAGCACTGGTTACTGCTTTTCACTGGAATCTCTCCCGTCGAGCTCACCCACAGTGTTTGAAGTTCCCATTCCCCTGGCACAGGTTGCCCAGAGCAGGAGGAGTGGAGCTGCTTTGTCCCGGGGCTGCTGCCACCCAGCCGGGCACAGGAGGGGACTCTGCGGAGCCCTTGCTCCAGGAGCGAGGAGAGCTCTGAGCTGCATCCTCGGCTCCAGGTGGAGTTTGTAGAGATAAGAGTAAACCAGGTGAGAACCTGCTTAAACTGAGGGAGTTTGGAGGTTTGAGTGGCAGGCACAGACAGCTGGAGGATCCTTGCTGTGTCCTGCCTTGGAGCAGAGGACATGTCCATAGGTTTCCTGTCCTTGAGGGGCCCGTTCCCTCCTCCCCAAATCCCCGAGCCGTGAGAACCCCCTTCACATGGGGAAGGTCAGAGAGCCCCGGCTTGGCTGAGGGCAGCAGAACACAGAGCAACAACTTGGAAATCATTCTTGCCTGTCTCAGAGCTCCCTGAGCGCTGTGAGCAGGGATCTGTGCGGGAGCCAGACAGCTGGGCTCCGACGGGCCCCTCACCGCCGAGCTGCTGCCTGTCAGCTCCTGCCGAGGGATGCGGAGCGGCCACACACGGCCCCGCTCCCCCGGGACAACCCTCTGTGCGGGAGGAACCGCGGCAAGCGCCTGTCTGAGGGATGCTCACCCTCCTCCTCCTCCCCTGGCCCTGTCCTCACGGGAGCGAGGGTGGAGCCCCTCACAGAAGGGTTGCACTCACCACATGCCTGTTCCCACATCTTCCTTCCAAGCCATTTGCTTTTGAGAAGATTTCTGCCTCTTAGTTTCTCATCTCCTTCCAACACATGACACATCCCTTAAACTGACTTGAATGTAAACGATGCAAATGCAGGGAGAAGATAATTAGTCTCTGGAGGCTACAACTGCGATTTAAGCAACGAAATCATTGTAGATGGGTACAATTTCACCTCACTGAGAAAGGAAGAAATCCCTCAAGAGCTGGTTCGGGGAGGGCTGGGTTTGCAGCCCATCACAGCCGAAAGCTGCCACCCTTCTCTTGCAAGAACTGCCTTGGATTTAAGCTGCCTTTAAGGCTTTGCTGCCCAAAGTGAGACAGGAGGAGGCTCAGGCTGCAGCTCAGCAGACCCCAGTGACATACGCTGTTCCCATCTCCATCTGCTCAGCCCATGCAAACACACCACCCCTACAAACCCCCAAACGCTGATCCCTGGTGCCCTGGCGCTCACCCCATGAACTCTGACTCCCCTCAGCACCCACCTGCCAAAACCCATTCCTGCTCTTGGCCACAGAGGCCTGGAAGTCGTTCCCTATGCTGGCCCAGGAGCTGCAGCTGCAATCGATTGGCTGGGCTCATATGCTCCAAATCACCCTAATGGCACTTCAGAAATGCAAATAAAAGTGAGATTATGATATTTTACGTAAATAAGCAATGTGGCAATCCCAGCCTGGCTTGGCCTGCCAGGGAAATTCACTGGAGAGATATTAACATTGAAATATGTGAGCGTGTTTGCATGGAACATTTATTGTATAACTCTGGGCTCCAATAAAGCCTTGTATAAATTATTCATTTTGGAATCGAGATGAAATGCCAAAACCCACCCACCAAGGGACTGCTTTTATTACTACCAGAGATCTAGTCTTAGTTAGCAGCTAAGCTGCTAAGACAGCTCACAAGGTAATTACCAGTGGGGAATGACCAGTTGCCCCTGCGTCACCACATGTCCTGTGCTGGGGGTAGCGGGTGGGCACCCCCACACCAGCTGCTTTGGGGTGCACAGCCGGGTCCCTGCTCCCTGAAGAGTGTAAGCTCCTGCCCACTGTGCTCATCTGGGGAGCTGGGAGAGCAAGGAAGCGTTTGTAGAGGAAACCACAGCTCGGGCAAGAGCCTGGCAAGCTGGGAGCTGTGGGCCATGAGTGGCCACCTCACTGCGAGCTCAGCTGTGGGGCTCAGACCACAAGAGCAGCTCCCCAGATGTGCCCACGGAGGAGAACAGGCACTGCAGGCTGTCTCAGGGCAGAACAGTGTGACTGCCAGGCACTCACAGCCGTCACTGCCGGGCACACACAGCGCCAGCATCTCCTGTACCAGGGCACAAAAATCCCGGGTAGCAGTTGCCATGGCAACTCCTCTTCTTAAACACTGCTGTTAAACAGTTGCATCGAGGCCTCTTCGAGCATTAGGAGCCCCCTGTGAGCATCATCACAGGAGCCACAGCTGTGGCAGGACCCTGTCCTGGTCCTTGTCCCAGTCCCGGTGCTGGTCCCAGTCCTGGTCCCAGTCCTGGTCCTGGTCCTGGTCCTGGTCCTGGTCCTGGTCCTGGTCCTGGTCCTGGCTGCTGCGTGGGCTTGTGCCACTCCCTGCCTGGC